>CM024757.1:91588451-92000883 GCA_014218235.1 Colocasia esculenta
GGGTTAGATACTGGCCTGATCAGCCAGTAGTCCGTTCCAGTGTGGTTGCGTCGTTCCTTTCTGACTCGTGCTTTGCTATTCGTCGTGGTTTGTGAGTTAGTGACTCATAGTCGAGGTTTGACTCGTTGAGGTGTGCCCTGGTGTTGGCACAGTTGTGACTGCGGTTGTAGCTTGTGGTGTGCCCGAGTGTGGCACAGTTTTGGTTATGCTTAGTGAGTGTTGACTCACTAAATATTTTAGCTTGCTATGGTATGCCCTGTTACGGCACTGGTTTACTGGTGGTTTCCGTGCTGGTACCTTGTGGTAATAAGTACCTGTACCCCATGTGGGTAATGGTTTCTGGTGGTACGTCGTATACCAGTCTTTCTGGTGTTGACGTGGAACTGTGTTTCGTGGAGGTCGTGTGGTGTGACCTTCCACTCAATGTGCTTTACCCTTCCTCGGGTAAGCTTCCGTATATGGTTTTCATGTGTGATGGATTGGCCCACTGTAGCCGATCATGTTACTTGGTGTGTGTGATTTCCGACATATTATGGTTTGGGTATAAAGGGTCAGCTTTTGGTTAGCAGTCCTGTTACCCACGTACTTGAGATTTTCCTATGAAGCTTATAGCCTAAGCAGTGGTTTGCTTGTGCGGCTTATAGCTTAAATGATGGGTTGTGACTGTGGTTTGCCAATGAGGCTTGAGGCCTAGGGGTTATTGTTGTTAAGTGGACTAGTGGTGTGGAGCTAGTCCTATTGTTCTCTCTTACTTTCCGAGGTTGTGAATAGTTAATGTGTTTATATTTAATTACAGTATTAGATACAATTGTTGTGAGCATGAAATGGTTTGGTTATATGTGTGGCCAGTGAGACCCATTGAAGTTGAGGTCCCTTCTGTTAGTGCTGTGGTCCTTAGGTGGTCCCTACTGAGCCTGTGACTTGTTGAGGCTCACTCCCCTACAGTTCTTTTCAGGGCTTGCCGAATGTCTGGCTTGCAGCGGCATTGTGTCAGACTTGTACCACCAGCAGTTGTGTAGTAATTAGTGTTGTGTGAGCTTGTGCTCCCTCGGGTATGCCCCAGGTAGTTGTACTTCTTATTTGGACATGTATTAATGTAATGGATAGTTGTAAATTGTATATGTAGGTATGAGCACATGTACTTTCTTGTGTCTTATACTATGTGGTTGTCTTTTATATTCTTACTGGACACTTGTGTGAGCTATCCCTTGTGAGACTTAGGTCCGTTCGCGGGAGGCGGATCTGGATATGGAACCTTAATGGGCATAAATATCCAAGGCCGTCACTTTTCTTGTTCGATTCCATGGCCGCTTCTGGGAGTTCCGGCAGCGTAGGTGGTTACAACGTCGCCTTCCTCATGGCGGATCAACAGGAACGCTTTGCGACTATCAGGATCAAGGTTTGTGGAAACAAGGTAGTGGATATTGAAGATTTAAAGAAGCATAGGATGTACAGCATTGTGGAAGCCATTTAGAGGATGAAGTGGATGAAGATGGTCACTATCTCTGAGCCAAGTTATCCAGACCTAGCCAAAGCCTTCTACACTTTTTTGAAAATAGAAGAAGATGGGTCCCTCTCTTCCACTATAAAGATACACCCATTCTCATCACCTATGATCTATTGGAAAGACTATTTGTGTCTCTACAGTCGGTCACAGTGGGGTGGACTTACTGGATATTCATGCTAAGGGGCTAGGAATCATCGTAACAGAATATAGATTGAAGGATGGGAAAAAAACATCAACTAGCTAAATGCATTCAACAGAATTTTACATTTATAGTCTGTCAGATTTTGGTCGAGGAGCGCCACCTTCTCAACTTGCCCAAAGGAGATTCAGATATGATGTCCTGGGCCATCCAAAATCAGACATCAACATGGCTCAGGATATAATTGAGAGAATGAAGTTTGCTGCAGAGATGATATGGGACAAGAAAAATAAATTGACAGTATCACTTCCATATGCCCAGTTGCTTACCAGAATTTTTAAGGATTGTGATATTGACTTGAAGGAGAAGTGATAGAGAAGATGGGCCAGCCTATTCAGTCCAGGAACTTGGAGAAAAGTGGTTTCTCTCTAGTGGGAAACGTTTGGACCAAGACCTCGGAGGCAAAAGGAGAGGCCATCATGGTGAAGCTCCTGAAGTTCAACCAGTCCCAGAGGTAGAGGCAGAGGTAGAAGCAGATGTCAGAAATGAAGAACCTCTTGCAAGGAGGATTGAGGAAATAGCACCTGAACATATTGAGCCCGTTGGGCATTCATCTAAAGCAGTGATCCCCTCTACAGTCCCTGCTCCTACAATTGAAGAATTTGTCATCTTAGAGACTGTTTGCTCATGCTGAGGGGGAGTAGGAACAAACTCTCATGAAAAACATTCCCAGTGTTCCTGCTGCAGACATTATTATGGAAGATACTCAGGCAGAAGTTACTCCGGAAGTTGTGGCACCAGGCCACACATTAGATGTTGAGATGGAAGATGCTCCAGCTCAGGGGAGCCAGAGATTCAGGGGGAGCCTTCTGCTAGTGCTTCGGTAGATCAATTCCAGGAAAGAATTGTTGAAAATGTTTCAGATGATGATGTGGAGCCCACTATCAGCTCAAGTGGAAAGAAAAAGTGTGTTTTTTCCCCAGAATTCCTCTACTCACCAGGAAGGCACAACATAGATCAAAGAAGAAGAGGATTCATGTGCACATGAAGCCTGTCATCAATAGATTGAATGCACATGGGGAGATTTTATGCTCACTACAATCTTAAGTTCAACCATTTTTCTGAGTCAGAGCACAGAATCCAAGAAGATTGGAGCAGTTAAAATTGAGCTCTAGGAGATGAGAAGTGAGTTGGGCAGCTTGAAGCAGTTAATGACAAATCTTTCAGACTTTGTGAGAGTGCAATTATCCTCTCCTGCCCCTCCTGCTCCCACTCACCTGTACCAAAGGAATCTGGGCCTTCTGAGGCCATCAAGGAGCTTGGGTGATCAGGGCCAGTTGTTGAGGAATCAGGGCCATCAGGGCCAATTGCTGAAGAGGTTATCCGGTCACCAGGGCCTTCTGAAGAGGAAGTCAGGCCATCAGGGCAATCAGTTGAGGAGCCAGTGCCATCAAGGCCATGTGAAGCTGAAGTTGTTGGTGTTGGGCCATCAGGGCCAGTGGAGTCAGTGGCAGAGACAGCTCGATCTCAAGCACCTGTAGAAGTTGTTGTTGTGCCCCCAGAGCCTCCTGTCCCTTCTAGTCTTCAGACTCCAGCTCCTTCTTCTCCACCCACATGCCTCTCTACCCACTGGCACTTGAACCTTCTAAGAAGACTCTTCCAAAACACATCTCCTCACCTACACCTTTTCTTGCTACCTCCTCCTCTTCACCCACTTCCTCTCCTGCAATTCCTCCTCCTCCAACATTTGAGGCACATCCAGCATCATCCTCAGCTGGTCCCTCATCTACTGATCCATCATCGGCTGGACCGTCTGCACCTCCTCCTCCTACTTCTTTCTCTTCTCTTCATCCACCCACTCTCCCTCCTTCATCACCATCATTCCGGAGGGTGCTCGTGTTCAAGGCCACATCATATAGGACATTAAAGATGAGTTTGAAGAAGCAATTCTTCGCTCAGTCCTGTCTGTGTCCTCCCATGTTCACAGGACAGGCTCTCCCAGTTTTGCCCCCCAAAAGAGGAAAATTTCTAAGCAACTTGCTCTCTCTTCTGAACCTCAATTCTCTCCTCTTTGGTTCTCTCTTTCTATTGAAAATAGAAGGAGATCCTTCTATGTGAATTCTTACAAAAGTGTACCTTTGCTGCTATTTTTGGCCTTCCTCATCTTAATCTCACCGAACATCTTACTATTGTTCTTCCTCTCTCTCCAATATCCAAATCAGATCAATCCAAAATCATCTCCATGGCTGAATCTAAGACTGAAGACCAGTGGGCTCAGGGCCATCAGTCTCTCTACAGGAATTATGTGCTTGCTAGATCTGACAGGTTTCCACCCTCAGACCACCAACTTACTCTATCTAAGTGGTTTGTTATCCACCATAGGAATACTTAGGGTCCCTTCATCCAGAGGGAAATCAAGTTGATCCGGCACTTCTAGATGTTTTAAGACTATCAGTTTATCAACAAACTGCCAGAAATTCAACTTAGTCAGTTCAGGGGAGCCATTGCACTGCTCAAGACTGAAAACCTTGTCAACAATTCCCTTTAGGTGGATTTTTCCACCTTAAAGTTGCTAGAGATTGTCGTCCTTCCCAAGCTTCATTCCTTGCTCATGGACTCTGCTATGGGCCCCTCTATCTTTGAAAGATTCATTAGAGTAATGGCCAGAATAACAGTCTGACAGGGAGCTCCTCTTGCCTTCCACTAATTTCTATTCCGAGAGTATCACAGGGGTTTTATCAAGTCTGATGTCCTTAATCCCCTCTTGTCTGAGTGTGAAAGGCTCTCACCATCTGAGTGGGAGAAGCACTATCACCAAGCTGCTCAGCAGTTGGACACCTTGAACTCCTCTCTGACCAGATCCGGCAAACCTATGAATGTAGTTAGTGCATATGCACCACAAGTGGGTTTAGAAGAGGGCATTAAAAAGTAATTTTGGGAGGCTATTTATAGATTGATCTAAAAAATCCCTAGTGAAGAGAAAGTTTTTATCGGTGGGGATCTTAATGGCCATGTGGGTAAAAATAAGAGCATATGAGAGGATTCATGGAGGATTTGGCTATGGTGAGAGAAAGAACATGGGCTCTAGTATTCTTGATTTTGTTATGACCTATGATCTAGTAATTGCTAATACCTTCTTTAAGAAGAGTGACAAACACCTAATAACATATAAGAGTGGTACACATAAGAGTCAAATTGATATTTTCCTATTAGAAATACTGATAGTGTTTTGTGTAAAGATTGCAAAGTTATCCCTGGAGAGAGTCTAGCCCCACAACATAGGTTACTAGTAATAGATCTCCTTATCCCAAAATTTAAAAAAAAACCATCCTAAATAATTGCTCTAGTATTAAGTGGTGGAATTTAAAAAGTAAAAACTTAGAAACATTTAAAAAATCATCAAGTAAAAGAAATATTTGGAATTTAGAACAAGAAGTTAATGTAATGTGGAATAATGTTGCAAATTGCATAAAGAATGTAGCAAAACAACTCTTAGGTGAATCTAAAGGCAAAAGGAATGTAGAAAGAGAGACTTGGTGGTGGAGTGAGGAAATTCAAAATACTATTAGAGTTAAAAGTGGTTGTTTTAAGGCTTGACAAAGTAACAAAAATAGCCAAACTTTAGAAGCTTATAAAACAACTAAAAAGAGGGCTAAAAGAATAGGTAGTGAAGCTAAATCAAAGGCGTTTGAAGAATTATATTATAAACTAGGAACCCGAGAGGGTGAAAAATATTATTTAAACTTGCTAAATTAAGAGAAAAGGAAAGTAGAGATCTAGATCATCTTCGTTGCATTAAAGATGAAGATAAAAAAATTTTAGTTAAGGATCTAGAGTTAAAGAGAGATGGTGTAGCTATATTCAGAGATTACTTAATGAAGATTGCTTTAAGGATGTCTCTTTAGAAGAGAATCATGAGTCAACAAAATGTGATAAATATCAATATTTCAGGCGTATTCATGCTTTAGGAAAAATGAAATTGGGCAACGCCTTAGGACCGGATGGCATACCTATTGAAGTGTGGAAAGCTTAGGAGACATTGGTATTAAGTGGTTAACTAAACTTTTCAATAAAATTTTGAAGGAACGGAGAATGCCAGAAGAATGGAGAAAAAGTGTCATGGTTCCTTTCTATAAAAACAAAGGGGATATTCAAAACTGTATAATTACCGTGGAATTAAGCTTATGAGTTACACTATGAAACTTTGGGAAGAGTAATCGAGAAATAATGTGATGTATGACGACTGTATCAAAAAATCAGTTTGGTTTTATGCTAAGTAGATCTACTACTAAGGCTATTTTCTTATTACGTCAGTTAATGGATAAGTATAGAGAGATGAGAAGAGATTTATATATGGTTTTTCTTGATTTGGAGAAGGCATATGATCGAGTACCGAGAGATTTGATTTGGTGGACTTTAATTAAGAAGGGAGTTTCTCAAAGATATGTTGACTTGATCCAGGATATGTATGAGGGTGCCACTACTAGTGTGATAACTATTGCTGGAGAGACTTGTGAATTTCCGATCACGGTAGGTTTGCATTAAGGTTCTACTCTAAGCCCGTATCTCTTTGCTCTGGTTATAGACGAGGTAACTAAGCAATTGCATGATGATATCCCTTGGTGTATGCTATTTGCGGATGATATTGTCTTAATTGATGAGAGTATTGATGGTTTAAATGCTAAACTAGAACGTTGGAGGCATGTCTTGGAATCTAAAGGTTTTAAAATCAGTAGGAGTAAGTCAGAGTTTATGCATTGTAATTATAATAATAAGAGGGTGTTACAAGAAGATATAGTTCAAATTGATGCACAAGACAATCCTAAGAGTAGCAGCTTTCAATGCATAGGGTCTATCATCCAAGAGAATGGGGAGATTTATGACGATGTGGCACACATGATTAATGTAGATTGGCAAAAATGGAGAAGTGCATCAGGAGTCCTCTGCGATCGTCGTATACTAGTGAAACTTAAAGGAAAGTTTTATAGAACGACAGTGAGACCTGCATTATTATATGGTACTGAGTGTTGGGCAGTGCGAAAGGAATATAATAACAAAATATGTGTGGCGGAGATGAGGATGCTGAGATGGATGTGTGGTAAGACTAAGAAAGATAAGATTAGGAATGAGTGCTTCCGTGAGGATTTGAGGATAGCTCCGATTGATAGAAAAATGAGAGAAAATAGACTTAGGGTTTGGACACATGCACCATCACCCTAACTCAGCACCGGTTAAAAGATGTGATAAAATCTTAGTGGATACCAGTAAAAGAGCTAGGGGAAGACCTAAAATGAGATGGTGCGATGTTATTAGGAAAGACTTGAACTTCTTGAGTTTAAACACGACTATAGCACTTGACAGAAATTTGTGGCGGAAAAGAATTCATGTAGCCGACCCCAAGTAATAGGATAAGGATCTGATGATGATGATGTACATTTTTATTTCTAAACTAGCAATGTTTGACAAGATGACCATGTTTATTGAAATTAAAGCAAATAAGAGAATTTCTTACCTGGTCCACACCTTTTCTTAAGTACATATGCTGGAAGCCTCTTTTCCTTTGTGGAGTAGTACTTAATGAAGATGGATGAGGCTTTACCTTTTGGTAGCTCCTAGATTGATGTGAATGTGGAACTTGCCTTAGAGCACTTCTTAGTGTGGAGAAAATGGAGGAACCCTGTACAATGGTTTTTATTTTTCTATTTTCATTTTTTGGTTTCTCACAGAAACATTATTCTTCTTCTTAGCAGCATTTTTATCCTTTTTATAATTTTTTTGAACATTTTTCTGAACAAGAACTTTCACTGGTTTTCATTAGAGATAGCAGAGTTCTTGTTTGCAACAACTTTAACAAAAGTTATTTTTTTTTCTTTTCAATTTTCTTATTTTTCACATAATGAAGACTTGTGTTTGCAGTAGTCTTAAATTCATTTTGAAGCTTCTATTTTTCAACTATTAATGCAACAACTTGATTTTCTGAAATTGAAATTTGTTTAGCTTGACATAAAAATTATTTTTCATCTTATTCTTTTCATTGCCAAATTGTGCAATTTGTTTGTCTAGATCAGCAATTCTATTCTTTAAGTTGCTAAAATCATTGTTCAATGGTCTGTCATGTAATATGGATTCAATCTTCTTCTTAAGATGATGATTATTCAATAAGTTGTTTGCATTTCTCATTGATTTGATGATTATTAGTCATATTGGAAATCTGTTTGTTTATATATCATTATCAAATTTGAGGTTATCATTGAGATCAATCATTTTTCATTTTTATCTTCTAGATCAATGACTTTGGACCTCAATAGCTCATGGTTTTCTTTTAATCCATTCAATTTGTTTTCATAGCTTTTGACTTCATCTTTCAAACCGTCTTTCTCAGAATTTAGCTTTTGAACTTCAATTTTCAAATTCTCATTTTCTTCTGAAAGATCTTTACCATTGTTCTGAAGTAATTCAAGTTTATTTTTCATTTTTTTATTATTTTCAGACTTCTTTCTCTTGTTTTTATTGCATACATTCTTACAGAATTCAAACAATTCATTATATGGCATTTCTTCCTCTAATCATAATTAAAATTTGAGCAAGATTTATCACTCTGAAGATGTCTTGATCTTTCTGAACCAGAGGAGCTTTTCTGAGCCATTAAGCACTTGTTTGAAATTTTCTTTTCTTTCCTTCCAGCCTTCATTAAGGAGTCTTCCAAGTTAGATTGGAATCGTGGGCTTAAGGACTTCTTCAAAACTATGGTAGGAAATTCGTACAAGTTAAAATAGTTACCATATCAACTAATCAACTCTTAGATAATCAGATCTAGATGCAATTAAATCTGATCAACAAGTAATGAAGCACACATAATGATTAATATCAAAAATTCAAATAGATCAGATGATGTTTCAAAAAAACAAATCATAGATCTAAAAGCTTAAAGTATCCAAATATCAGATCTATTAAACCAACATCAATGTAAAGTGCAGATGCTCTGATTCCAAATTGTTAGATCAGAACAATTAATCACATAATATGATTAGAAGCATAAGATGCACTAGATTTGCACATTCAAATTTGATGTACAGAGCATTGACTCTGATGTCAATTGAAGGTTCACTTCTAATTGTTATAACAAACAGTAAGCAATCAATTGAATATCAAACTAGAGAGCCAAATAGAAGCAATCAAACGAAATCAGATCAAATCAAATTAGAGTCAGACATCAACTTGCTCTGATACCAATCGTAGGATCAGAACGATTAAGTACACAAAAAGATTTAACAATATAGCTAAAACAGATTTGCCAAATCACAACCGATGAACAGAGCACTAGGCTCTGATACCAATTGTAGGATCCATATGCAGTGATGTCAAAATCTAGAGGGGGGGGGTTGAATAGATTTGCAATGGAAACTTAAGTAATAAAAAGGTACTTTAAAATTAAGAGTTCTATCCAATTAAAACCCCGCAGATCTGATACACTATGTGTGATTAAAATGTGTGAAACATTATATCAAGCAATGTAAGCGCCAAGCAAGATTAATGTGTGTGAACAATTAACAAGTAGTGTGTAAGCGAAATCCCTATGCAATCATCTAGCGCAACAAGATCAAACCACAAATCAAACCACAGTGCACAAGTGATTTTTAGGTGGTTCAAACATCACCTCCAGTGACTCCTACATCCACCCCTCACATAGTGAGGCCACACTACTCAAAACCTTGAGTACAATGAGCGCGACAGCTCTCACACACACACCAGAGCATGACGGCTCCAACACACCATTGAGCACGACGACTCAAAGCATTTGAGCACGACGGCTCAAAACCCCTAAGCACAACGGCTTAGAAAACTTGAGCACGACGGCTCAAAAACTTTAGCACACAGGCTCAAAACCTGCTAGATCTGGTCCACAAGAAATTAGATCCTCTAGCTTTGATCTGACTTACACAATCACATACACAGCACGAGTTCTTCCCGTGACCTAATTGCTTTCCAAAATGATATAAATATAAAGGCAATTGATTCCTGAAGATATACTTGACCAATAAATGTGACTTAGTCATCAATCAATGTGAAACATAAGGCAATCGATGTCTGAGCAGCCTTTTGACCAATTGATGTGTTAGTCAGCAATCGATGTGAGTTGATCAGCAATCGATGTTGAGCTTCAACTGGTACTGCTACTTAGAAATCGATGTGAATTAGTCAGCAATCGATAGGCAGACAGTCGATGTTGAACTTTGACTGATGCTTCATTCAGCTTCGACTGACACTTCGACTGGCGCTAATTTAGTGAACAATCAATGTTTCATTCAGCATCGACTGGCGCAAAGTTGGTCAGTAATCGATGTTGCATTCAGCTTCGACTAGCACTTCGACTGGCACTCATTTAGTCAGTAATTGATGTTTCATTCAGCTTCGACTGGCCAAGAGTAAATGTGAATATCCGAAGTCTCGGTCGAAGTCTGGTTTCGATGACTGCGACCAAAACGTGATCAGTCGAAGTCCTAGTCGAATGCTGGGTTCGGCAAACTGTGACCAAAATGTGATCAGTTGAAGCCCCAGTCGAGTCCTGGCTGCAGCTGACTGTGACCAAAACGTGATCAGTCGAAGTCCTAGTCGAATACTGGCTTCGGCTGGTGCTTGAATGGACTTCGACTGATCAATTAAGTACTTCGACTGTTTAGTTGAAGTGCTTCGACTGACAGCACTTGAAGGTTGTCTTTGTGCTTGTAACTATATGGAATAACAATATATCTAATGTCATTATTAAAACACATATCATCAACAATCATCATATTAGGTTGTCATCGTTAAAGCACATATGTATCAAATCATGGTAGTTGTCATGATCATTAATGTACATGTGAGATATGTGCAACATGTCATTGTCAAGTTGGTTATATCTATCATCATGAAAATGCACAACACAAAATTTCCTACATATGTACAATATGACATCATCAAAATATGTATAATATGTCTCATCAAAACACAACAACTCAACAGGTCTTTCCCCATTCATCTAGTTGTGCTGCTTGCTGCATGCTTCTTGCTGCTGCTGTCCCTTTTGTTGGGCTGATTGTGATCCACTGCTGCCTTGCGCTGTGGCTGCGAGGAGCTAAGGGGAGCGCAACAACAAGGAGGAGGTGTCGGCGGATTTTACCTGAGGAGGAGGTAGTCGACCCGGCGCCACCATGTGGTCACCCTAGAGGGAGGTTGCGAGAGCTACCTTTGTCTGCGGGACGGGTTTACTTCAGGGGTTTACGGACACCCATAGGGTGAGGGAAAGTCTGTAACGACCCTCTCATATCGGTACGGTTCCACCAACCCACGTCAATATAAAAGGTATCATTACAGTGGGACATTTACCCAACATTAGTACAATAGGCTGAAACATACACAAATATAATATATCTCAAGACAGCGGAATTTAAAGAATTGAAAGATATCTTATTCCATCATCCACATTCTATTCACAGTCCGTATAGACGAAAAAAGAGCTAACTGATCATAACTGAAATAATTTAAACACATTGTCCATATGAGACTACGCAGAGTCTTTATTACATACTATGGAGTAATGAAAATTACAATGCTAAATCCACAATAATGTTTCCTACTCTCGCTCCGAGTCGCTCCTAACGATCTCCTCGGAAGAAGTAGAAACGTCTGCACCTGTACGCCGAAGCAAGAATGAGTTCAAAAGAACTCAGCAAGTAACACCAACACACTAAACATACATGCATCAAGTAATATCCATAACCTTATGCTACATCACTTACACATAATGCATGGAAATGACAATTTTTCAAATAAAAGCCTATTCATGATTTCTATGCATTTTACACATGGGATTTAGTTTTATACATAATAAACTAATCCTATCACATGCTTTCTACACTTTTCACTATACTAAACTGATTCCATTCAATCATTCATAAGCCACATGTTGATCATATTACACAATATTTACTCAATTCATAACAACTAATTTAACATGAATTCTAAGACAATTTTACACATAGTTAACACATTCATATTAGTGAAAAGCTTGCTGTTTTACTACTATGTTACATTCACAAGATACTTATCATTTTGCATACTTCCATAAGAATTCTATGAACGCATATTCACTTACACAGTTTCACAATTTACACATTTCTTTCACTTAAACACATTTTTCACTTTCACTTTATGCCGTGACACATAGCCCAAACCACTTTAGAAGGACACACACTGATCACATCACATATCAATCACCTAGGCATTCCAGTGATTAATCTTAGTTACTGCGCAGAACCGGGAGAAGCACTCTCCACCCTAACCAGCGATACTTGTTCGCCTCCAGGATTTAATCCCAATGCCCATGGGACATCACACACTTTGAACCTTCCCGTGGGGACTTTACCACAGTACAGTTCCACAGCCCTCTAAGGTAGCAGTGTCACACATTGGCACATTAATACATTTTCTCAATTTCAACACATTCTAAACGCAATTTAATAATGCATTCATCTCATTTTTACACATTTACATTCTTTAGTATTACCTAGCATGGTACTACTGTTTTTCAGTATTAATCAGATTTTTACATCAATCCTAATCATGCTGAAATTTTGCATAATTAAACAATTATCATATTAGCATGTATTAATGATTAATACCTAACATATAACAAGTTTATATAGCTACTGTCATCTGTTCAGTACAGAAATTTTACCAAAAATCCATCACAGTTTAACCATCACGCATACCAAAATTTGCATTTTTCTGAGTTACACATATTTTGAAAATTCTAACAGTGACGATATAAACTGTAAAAATAGTCAAACTGATACAATTTTTCATTATTTGGATTCAAAATTTATTTCATACATGAATACTAATAGTACAATTTTTATCAAAATTTTCAGGAATTTAACTAGTTTCACATGAATTCTTAACTTTTCTACATTGAATAGACATATAAACTATTTTTCGGTTCAGAAAATTTAATAAACTATACAGATAATATAAATTGCTCAAATTTTTATATCATGCATCAGATCTTATAAACAAAGTACAGAAAATTTATGGCAATTTATTTCTACACATATTTCGTAAACAACATTTTTCCAAGATTAGCATTCTATTGGTAACATATTCCAAAAATTCTAATAATTAGGGAAATTCCAAAATGCACAATAATTCACAGTACACCGAGACATATATATTTACATATCATATAAAATTTTACCGTATATCCTTATGCGGAAAAACTCGGAAACTAGGTCATATAAGGACAGACTTGCACACTGTTGCAGTCTGAAGAACTAGACGGCAATGGGTAGCCGTCTATAGGTTAACGGCATTAGATGATGCCGCCAACACATGATATTAGCGGCAATGGATCTTGCCGTTAATATCCTGTCTGCAGAACACAGACCGAAAGCCAATAAATCACTTGAAAAGGGGGTTCCAGGACACGAGAAAAATCTGAGAAAATCCTGGGACATACTAGACACATGTAGGGTTAATGTGAATGGGGTACTTGCCTTTTGTAAAATCTACCAACGATGATCTAAGCCGGAGAAGCCCTCCTCGGCCTGTGCCAAAGAGTCTCCAAATCCCTCCTTCTTCGGATCTTCTGTTGATCTTCACAGCACACCAGCGTGGGGAGTTGTTCCCGGATGTTCAAGGTCGACACCAGTTGATGTAGATCGCCAAACGAAGCCTCCCGAAGCCGGATCTTTCAGATTCAAGTTAGGGTTTTTACACAGAAAAGAGGGGTTTTTGACTCAAGAGCCAAAGGGATGGATCTGGCCGAAATCTGGATATTATAAAGGGTTGGGGTCGGATAGGTTACTGGGGTAAGTCTCAGAGCCGTTGGGAAGGGTTTCCTAATCAAGAGGCTTAATTTCCGGAGGCATTTTCGGATCTGAAAACGTAACAGATCTGGGATATTGGCGTCCATATCCATGGTCGCCTATCCAAAAATGGGCGTCCATCGATATTGCCGCCTACCCCTGGTCAGCGTCAGCAGATGTGGACGCCGACTGGCCGACAAAATTCACTTTAATTATACAGAATTTATAATACTACACACTTAAATATATATACATATATACTTAATATATACATACATACATACTATGTACATTTCAATAATACTCATTCATACAATTTGTATACATATATACTTATACATAATAACCTATACATTAATAGTGTACACTTACACGCACATACATATATTTAACCAAATGAGGCGAAAATCAAGGGCCTTACACCCTCTCCCCCTTAAAGTAACTTCGTCCTCGAAGTTAGACTGACACTACCCAAACAACTGAGGATATTTCTTTTTCATTGCATCCTCAAGCTCCCAAGTAGCCTCCTCTCGCGAGAAGTTACGCCATAAGACTTTTACTGACGCAATGCTCTTGTTCCGGAGATGTTGAACCTTCCGATCAAGAATAGCTACTGGTTGCTCTACATAAGAAAGATCTGGCTGGATCTCCACTGGCTCATGGCTAATGACATGAGACGGATCTCTGACATACTTCCTGAGCATAGATACGTGAAAAACAGGATGAACGCTAGCCAAAGCTGGAGGTAAGGCTAACTCATATGCCACGTTGCCCAATCGTCGGAGAATCTCATACGGGCCAATGAACCTAGGGCTCAACTTACTATGCCTGCCAAATCTAACTACACCTCGCGTAGGCGAAATCTTCAAAAAGACATGCTCACCTACCTCGAACTCTAGATCCTTTCTCCTGTTGTCGGCATAACTCTTCTGCCTATCTTGTGCCGCAACAAGTCTCTTCCTAATGAGCTGGACCTTATCCGAAGTCTCTTGGACTAACTCCGGACCGATCAACTGCCTATCACCGGTCTCCTCCCAACACAAAGGAGATCTGCAAGGCCTACCATATAAAGCCTCAAATGGAGCCATGCCAATGCTCGCATGAAAACTGTTGTTATATGCAAACTCCACTAGAGGTAAATGACGCTCCCAATCATCCTTCCAATCCAGCACACAAGCCCTCAACATATCCTCAAGCGTCTGGATAGTCCTCTCGGACTGTCCATCTGTCTGGGGATGAAATGCTGAACTGAGCTTCAGCTCCGAACCTAACGCTTCCTGAAGACCCTTCCACAGCCTCGAAGTAAATCTCGGATCTCGATCCGAAATAATAGACTTCGGTACTCCATGCAATCTAATAATACTACTAACATACAGTCTAGCTAAACTCTCTACTGACTGCTTCTTCTTCAAGGCAAGAAATGCGCAGTCTTCGAGAATCGATCTACCACTACCCAAATCGAGTCATTTCCTCGTCTAGATCGAGGCAAACCCGTAACAAAATCCATAGTGACAGCTTCCCACTTCCAAACTGGAATCTCCATCTTCTGCATGAGACCAGATGGTCGCTGCCGCTCGGCCTTCACTTGCTGGCATACAAGACATCTAGACACAAACTCGGCTACGTCCTTCTTCATGCCAGACCACCAAAACGATCTCTTTAAATCCTGGTACATTTTAGTGTTACCCGGATGAATAGAGAATCTAGATCTATGAGCTTCTGCTAAAACATGCTCACGAACATCTACAACATTTGGAACACAGACACGATGATGGAATCTAATCACACCATCCTCATCACGAGCAATACCCGATTTGCCTACTAACTCTAGGAGTCTAGGGTCGGCTTTCTGATGCTCTATCACTTCATCTAACACTGATGACCTAATGGACAGCTGAGCCACAAAAGCTCGGCATAATAATGGCTCCAACTCGGTCATCGAGCACGCTGCATCTTCCAACATCTTCCAGTCCTGCTGGAGAGACAACCTCTTCCTACTAAGGGCATCTGCTACGACATTCGCCTTTCCAGGATGATACTGGAGATCGAAGTCATAGTCCTTCAAGAACTCAATCCATCTTCTCTGCCTTAGGTTTAATTCCTTTTGGGAGAAAAGATACTTCAAGCTCTTGTGGTCAGTGAACACCTCAAATCTGACACCATAAAGATAGTGTCTCCAGATCTTCAGTGCATGAACCACTGCCGCAAGCTCAAGATCATGAGTTGGATAGTTTCGCTCATGCTCCTTCAATTGCCTCGAAGCATATGCTACTACCCTTCCTTGCTGCATCAACACACAGCCAAGACCAATCCGAGATGCATCCGTGTAGATAGCAAAATCCTCTACACCGCTAGGTAGAACTAACACCGGGGCCGATGTGAGTTTAGTCTTCAATAATTGAAAACTACTCTCACACTCCTCGGACCAGACAAACTTCACTCCCTTCCTGGTCAGCTGAGTCAATGGAGCGGCGATGGATGAAAATCCCTCAATAAAACGCCGATAATAACCCGCCAAACCAAGGAAACTCCGAATCTCCGAAGGAGTCTTGGGACTCTCCCAATCCATAACAGCCTGGACTTTCGCTGGGTCTACTGCTACACCAGCACCGGAGATAACATGCCCAAGGAAATGAACCTCGCGCATCCAGAAATCGCACTTGCTGAATTTTGCATACAGCTTGTGCTCACGGAGAACCTCTAACACTATCTTCAAATGCTGACGATGTGTGGCCTCATCCGGAGAGTAAACCAGCACGTCATCAATGAAGACTACAACAAAACTATCTAGATAGGGTCTAAACACCCTGTTCATGAGATCCATGAACGCTGCAGGGGCGTTGGTTAGACCAAACGGAAGAACCAAAAACTCATAATGTCCATAACGGGTTCTAAATGCCGTCTTGGACACATCCTCACTCCTAATCCTCAACTGATGATAGCCAGAACGCAAGTCAATCTTGGAAAAGACCGATGCATTCTGTAGCTGGTCAAACAAATCATCAATCCGAGGTAAGGGATACCTGTTCTTTACTGTCACCTGGTTTAGCTTTCTATAATCAATGCATAACCGAAGTGACCCATCCTTCTTCTTTACGAATAAGACAGGTGCGCCCCAAGGGGAAACGCTAGGGCGAATAAATCCCTTATCTAACAAATCCTGCAACTGCTTCCTTAACTCAGCTAATTCCGCAGGTGCCATCCGATAAGGTGCCTTCGAGATAGGAGAGATGCCTGGAAGCAACTCTAGAGTGAACTCTATCTCTCTAGCTGGTGGCAATCCAGATAAATCATCAGGAAAGACATCTGGAAAATCCTGCACTACATCTATCTCGGCAAGAGTAAGTGACTCATCAGCCTTGGGTATTAACACCACACTGGCAAGAAATGCGTCACAACCCTTGTTCACCATTCTCATTGCTCTCATGGCCGAGATGACAAACTTTCCCGCTAAGTTCTTCGGCAAAGGATGAGAAAATTCATCCTCACCAGGAATGCGGAAAACAATCTTCTTCCCACGGCAATCTACCAATGCATAGTGCTCTTCTAGCCAATCCAGACCAAGAATAGCATCATAGTCCTTCATCTTAAGCAAGAAGAAACACCCTTCTAGGATTCTATCCTCAATGCACACCGGTAAAGACGGAATACACTTCCTAGTCGATACCGTACCCGCAGGTGTATGCACAGACAAAGGGACTTCTAAATCCTCAGACTCTAACCCTGACTCTAAAGCTAACTGCCTAGCAAAACGCTCGGAAATGAACGAGTGAGTTGCACCCGTATCGAACAGAACCCGAGCATACACACCTAAGAACAAAACCGTACCTTCGGTGACATGATCCGCCTGCTCGGCATCCTCACGAGCTAACGCAAACACTCGAGCTGGGGCTCGAGGTCTCCCTGGTCGTCCTGTCGCTGGCGCTGCTGCTGCTGCTACTGGGGCTGACCCCCGCTGGGCTCCCTGCTGAAGCCTCGGACAATCCTTAATCTTATGATCACTGCTCCCGCACTTTAAGCACTTTCCTGCTACCAGCCAACATTCCGTACCGCCATGCGTCCTCCCGCAATGAGGACACTCCTTCTTACCACTAGGGGAACGCTGAGAGGACACCTGACCACTGCCTGATGCCACAGGACGCTGCGGTGACTGTAAAGTCACCTTCTTCTTATCCTGTCTCTGGAAAGGAGCTGCTGGCCTCTTTTGAGAAGCCTTCTTCTCCTCCAGATACTGCTCCATCTCCCCCTCCTGCCGACACGCCGCACTGAGCGCCTGCTCGAGAGTACGATGGTCGAAAGCCACCAACCTCGTCCTCAGTGATGGTTTTAGACCCATCACGAATTTCTTCGCCTTCCTGCGCTCATCAGCTACAATATGAGGGGCGTACTTTGATAGCTCGGCAAACCTGGCCTCGTACTCCAGCACAGTCATGGAGCCCTGAGTCAACGAGAGGAACTCCTGCTCCATCTTGTCCTGGATGTGCTCCGGAACAAACTTGGCTCGGAACAGCCTCACGAACTCATCCCATCCGACTTCCACAGCACCATCCTCGAACCGAGTGCGTAACAACGAGGACCACCATACATCGGCTCGCTCCTGCCAAAACCATCCATGAGAACTAACCAACATAATTTATACTTAAAGTAATAACCAATAGCTTGAATTACACATACCTGCAGCATATAGGTGGCTAAAGTAACCCTGTCATCCTCAGCACACCTAATGGCCCGGAAGATCTTTTCAATCTCCCTCATCCAGTTCTCAGCCAATAATGGGTCGCTCTCCCCCTTAAAAGAAGGTGGCGACATCCTCTTGAACCTTTCCATGATGGAGGGTCCACCATGGTCAGCCTGGGGAACTGGTACCTGAGCCTGCTACAACAAGCAACAAAATTAACACATATACATAACAATCATGCATTTAAAGATACAGACTACTTTATCTTATTATTCTAACCTGAGCCTCCAACTGGGCCTGGAGTGCAGCCTGAGTGTGGGCCTGCGTTTGCATGGCCTGCACCAAACCCTGCATGAACACTCCATAGTCTACTGGTGGCGGTGGAGGAAGTACAGGACCCTGGGGTGCCGGGGCCTGCTGCTCACCCTGATCCTCACGCCGAGGCTCATCTCTCCTCTGCTCGCCATCACGAGCAGGAGCACCACGCCTACCACGTGAAGCCATATCCTGTAAAACAGATTAATCACCATTTAGAACTAAACTATCTAAATTCTAACTAACTACCTATCTATGTGGACAATCTACACTGACTTAGTATACAATGAAGATGATGGCATATGCATATTTATGTACTATTTCAGCCTAAGGCTCTGATACCAATCTCTGTAACGACCCTCTCATATCGGTACGGTTCCACCAACCCACGTCGATATAAAAGGTATCATTACAGTGGGACATTTACCCAACATTAGTACAATAGGCTGAAACATACACAAATATAATATATCTCAAGACAGCGGAATTTAAAGAATTGAAAGATATCTTATTCCATCATCCACATTCTATTCACAGTCCGTATAGACGAAAAAAGAGCTAACTGATCATAACTGAAATAAATTAAACACATTGTCCATATGAGACTACGCAGAGTCTTTATTACATACTATGGAGTAATGAAAATTACAATGCTAAATCCACAATAATGTCTCCTACTCTCGCTCCGAGTCGCTCCTAACGATCTCCTCGGAAGAAGTAGAAACGTCTGCACCTGTACGCCGAAGCAAGAATGAGTTCAAAAGAACTCAGCAAGTAACACCAACACACTAAACATACATGCATCAAGTAATATCCATAACCTTATGCTACATCACTTACACATAATGCATGGAAATGACAATTTTTCAAATAAAAGCCTATTCATGATTTCTATGCATTTTACACATGGGATTTAGTTTTATACATAATAAACTAATCCTATCACATGCTTTCTACACTTTTCACTATACTAAACTGATTCCATTCAATCATTCATAAGCCACATGTTGATCATATTACACAATATTTACTCAATTCATAACAACTAATTTAACATGAATTCTAAGACAATTTTACACATAGTTAACACATTCATATTAGTGAAAAGCTTGCTGTTTTACTACTATGTTACATTCACAAGATACTTATCATTTTGCATACTTCCATAAGAATTCTATGAACGCATATTCACTTACACAGTTTCACAATTTACACATTTCTTTCACTTAAACACATTTTCACTTTCACTTTATGCCGTGACACATAGCCCAAACCACTTTAGAAGGACACACACTGATCACATCACATATCAATCACCTAGGCATTCCAGTGATTAATCTTAGTTACTGCGCAGAACCGGGAGAAGCACTCTCCACCCTAACCAGCGATACTTGTTCGCCTCCAGGATTTAATCCCAATGCCCATGGGACATCACACACTTTGAACCTTCCCGTGGGGACTTTACCACAGTACAGTTCCACAGCCCTCTAAGGTAGCAGTGTCACACATTGGCACATTAATACATTTTCTCAATTTCAACACATTCTAAACGCAATTTAATAATGCATTCATCTCATTTTTACACATTTACATTCTTTAGTATTACCTAGCATGGTACTACTGTTTTTCAGTATTAATCAGATTTTTACATCAATCCTAATCATGCTGAAATTTTGCATAATTAAACAATTATCATATTAGCATGTATTAATGATTAATACCTAACATATAACAAGTTTATATAGCTACTGTCATCTGTTCAGTACAGAAATTTTACCAAAAATCCATCACAGTTTAACCATCACGCATACCAAAATTTGCATTTTTCTGAGTTACACATATTTTATGAAAATTCTAACAGTGACGATATAAACTGTAAAAATAGTCAAACTGATACAATTTTTCATTATTTGGATTCAAAATTTATTTCATACATGAATACTAATAGTACAATTTTTATCAAAATTTTCAGGAATTTAACTAGTTTCACATGAATTCTTAACTTTTCTACATTGAATAGACATATAAACTATTTTTCGGTTCAGAAAATTTAATAAACTATACAGATAATATAAATTGCTCAAATTTTTATATCATGCATCAGATCTTATAAACAAAGTACAGAAAATTTATGGCAATTTATTTCTACACATATTTCGTAAACAACATTTTTCCAAGATTAGCATTCTATTGGTAACATATTCCAAAAATTCTAATAATTAGGGAAATTCCAAAAATGCACAATAATTCACAGTACACCGAGACATATATATACATATCATATAAAATTTTACCGTATATCCTTATGCGGAAAAACTCGGAAACTAGGTCATATAAGGACAGACTTGCACACTGTTGCAGTCTGAAGAACTAGACGGCAATGGGTAGCCGTCTATAGGTTAACGGCATTAGATGATGCCGCCAACACATGATATTAGCGGCAATGGATCTTGCCGTTAATATCCTGTCTGCAGAACACAGACCGAAAGCCAATAAATCACTTGAAAAGGGGGTTCCAGGACACGAGAAAAATCTGAGAAAAAAAAAAAACCTGGGACATACTAGACACATGTAGGGTTAATGTGAATGGGGTACTTGCCTTTTGTAAAATCTACCAACGATGATCTAAGCCGGAGAAGCCCTCCTCGGCCTGTGCCAAAGAGTCTCCAAATCCCTCCTTCTTCGGATCTTCTGTTGATCTTCACAGCACACCAGCGTGGGGAGTTGTTCCCGGATGTTCAAGGTCGACACCAGTTGATGTAGATCGCCAAACGAAGCCTCCCGAAGCCGGATCTTTCAGATTCAAGTTAGGGTTTTTACACAGAAAAGAGGGGTTTTTTGACTCAAGAGCCAAAGGGATGGATCTGGCCGAAATCTGGATATTATAAAGGGTTGGGGTCGGATAGGTTACTGGGGTAAGTCTCTGAGCCGTTGGGAAGGGTTTCCTAATCAAGAGGCTTAATTTCCGGAGGCATTTTCGGATCTGAAAACATAACAGATCTGGGATATTGGCGTCCATATCCATGGTCGCCTATCCAAAAATGGGCGTCCATCGATATTGCCGCCTACCCCTGGTCAGCGTCAGCAGATGTGGACGCCGACTGGCCGACAAAATTCACTTTAATTATACAGAATTTATAATACTACACACTTAAATATATATATACATATATACTTAATATATACATACATACATACTATGTACATTTCAATAATACTCATTCATACAATTTGTATACATATATACTTATACATAATAACCTATACATTAATAGTGTACACTTACACGCACATACATATATTTAAACAAACGAGGCGAAAATCAAGGGCCTTACAAAGTCTCATGCTTGTATAGTTGTATGACGGTCATGCACCCCAGACGTCATCCCGATCCGATAGTTTCTTGTGGGAAAGGTGGATTTAAAATTTTAAATATATCATTTCCATGCAATTTATGATGCCTCACCATGTTTTTGTACAGTGGTATCAGAGCCAAGGTTCATTGGATGATGTCCGATTTTACTTCCATGCGATTTAGAATCAAATTTACATGTTTTGTCACAATTAGAGTATGGGCGACATAGATAGGAAGAGTTCCAATGACAGTGTTTATGGTCGTCCATATCTGACCATAGTCGTTCTTGACACTTGGAGAAAAGTTTTTTTTTTGTTGCACTGTCTTCTGATTGATGGCAATCATGACTGTCACTAGGAGTGTCCTAGCGACAGTGTGCACTGTCGCCAGTATAGTACTGACTACAGTGACCCTTATCACCAGGAGTATCCTGGTGACATGATTTTTTGTCGCCAGGAAATGTTCTTGGCATCTATATGATTTTTGACAGACCTATTGGTGACTGGTCGACAGTCACTAGGAAAAGTTCCTAGCTACATAGATTATTGTCGCCAAACCCTAGCGACAACAGTAATTGTCGCTAACACAGTCAGTGCAGACAGAACTTTCTCATTCCATGACTGGTTCTGTGTTGGAGGCCATGGAACATGGATTAAGTGTTAATCCATGAGCTTTGGATTAAGAGTTAATCCAAGTTTTAGTTTAAGTGCTAGGTTTTAGTTAATTAAAATGTTTAGTTAATGTCTAATAGCTTACATATATACATGTGATGTGTATGATGTGGGCGGATGATCATGGACTTATGTGTGTGAATGGTGATTCATTGGGGCCTGCGAGCCTCCCTCTCTCTCTCTCATTAAAAGCATTGTGTATTTCTACCTCCCCCTAATTATGTAATTCTCTCTGATATGATCAATGTTTCTTAATTGATTAGAATG
This sequence comes from Colocasia esculenta, assembly GCA_014218235.1. Lineage (NCBI taxonomy): Eukaryota > Viridiplantae > Streptophyta > Magnoliopsida > Alismatales > Araceae > Colocasia > Colocasia esculenta. Next base: position 91,611,227 of record CM024757.1, read on the forward strand.
TACATTTTTGGGCTTGTATGCCTATAGTCATTTATAATTAGTGTAATTATTTTAAATGGCTCTTGGAGGTGCTGCAGAAGCATGGAAGTTCCAGCGGGACTAATGAGGAATACAAGGACGATCATCGTGCATGGGATGCGCCAAGGACACACATAGGGTTTTGTGATCAAGTCTTTTGGCTCAGACTTGATTTCACTAGTATTTGGTCCATGATCATCGGTACATATTTGCATGCAATGTAAATATATGCTAAAGATATGTGTGGGACACGTATTATTTAGCTATGAGATCTATCGAAATAAAAAAACCTTTGTTCTCTTAATATATTAAGTCGGTAAGAGTAAGGCAATAAGATTGACCCACGTGACTTTCCATCATTATAGAGCAGGCATCTTTTCTTGATATGGACTGAGTTGGCAGAGTCCCTCTGGGCTCACCTATATTGGGACTAGATATCTGGCCTATGACATGGAGATGTCACCGATAGCTTGAGGACATGCTATGCTTGGCGGAGTCCCTCCGAGGCATATCATCGAATCAAGTTTGTCTTGTAATATTGGTGTTGACCTAACCAAACATCATGGTTGGCAGAGTCTCTCTGGGCCATGATGATTTAGAGGCCAAATATGACAGGAATCACAAGGAGTTGTGATTGGAAATAGTTGCCTATTCTTTGAGCTTGGTATAATTGGTCGAGTCCCTCGAGGTCATGCTAATTGGATCCCGATCCCCACTAGAAGTTTGTTGAAAACTTCTGATTCACATGCTTGAGGGTGTCATGTGTCTCGCAATAAAATAGTCAGAGTAAATTAAGATAAAAGTCAATGTCTTAATTTTTTGCAAAATCCAAAAATCTGTGTGTTATTAATTTTCTACTATATCTTTATTTTTAGAAATATGTCGCTTTCAAATCCACTGGGTGGCATACTAGATGCCAACCATCTCACTGGTCCAAATTATGCAGATTGGCTATGAAATTTGAGCATTGTTCTCACATCATAGAAAATTGCATATGTCCTCGATGAGATCGTGCTTGAGCCAGTGGAAGGGGCTAGCGAGGAAGATGTTTTTCACTATAAAAAGTATAAGAAAGACTCAACTCTTGCTCAATGTTACATGTTGGCCCCTATGACCCCCGAGTTATAGAGACATCATGAGAAAATGGATGCACAATCCATTATCCAGCACCTCTGCAAATTGTTTGAAGAAGAGGGACAGACTCAGCGATATGAGATATCGAAGAGTCTATTTCGTACTAGGATGACTGAAGGGGCATTGGTATAGAACCATGTCCTTAAGATGATTGAGTGGATTGAGAAGCTTACGGGCCTAGGAGTTGTCCTAGAGCCCTGTGAGTGGCCTTATACTTCAATCCCTTTCGGATTCCTTTTCTCCGTTCATAATGAATTTCAATATGAACAAGATTGAGACCACCCTTCCTGAGCTACTCAATATGTTGAGGGAGGCTGAAGGTGCCATCAAGAAAGAGATGCAGCTTCTCTATATTGGTGAGACCAACAAGAAAAGGAAGACCAAAAAGACCCTTAAGAAGCAAAGGCAAAGGCAAGCTGCCAGGCAAGGCAAAGGTTTCCAAGAAAGAGCCGACAAAGGACAAAGGATAGTGCTTCCGCTACGGCAAAGATGGGCATTTAAAGAGGAACTACAAGGATTACCTTGCAGAAAAGGCAAAATAGAAGCTAGGTGTAGCTTCAGGTTTGTTCATGATTGATCTTCACTTGTTAGAAAATTATGATAATGTATAGGCATTGGATATCGGTTGTGCATCACATATCTGTTAGGTTGAGTGTGAATTTAATATATTTCTCCTCATGATTTTGATGATGACATGCTGTGATTTTAATGTTTAATGAATGGAACATGTTAAATACATCACATATGTAATAACAATGCTCAACAGGCATGTTTCCAAACACGTTATATCACATACATTCATGATAATACATTGTACTAATGATTTATGCGTTTAATTTTCAGGGACATATTTCTTGTCATGGTAGTGTCGACACACCCACTGATGGTGTCGATACTGGGCATCAATCCCTGAAGCAAATTCATGAAGACAGGGTTCACTGTGTCAACACAGTCCCAGGTAGTGTTGACACTAGACCTAGTCTCCAGAAGACCCATTTGCCAGACTGGGACAGTGTGTCGACACAGCCAGTGAGTGTGTAGACACATGAGCCATCTCCCAGAACATCCTTTTGTGTAAATTGGGACAGTGTGTCGATACACTCTGGGATAGTGTCGACACACTCCGACGGATTTTTTCAACTAAAGTCCTACCTGGACACGTGGCCTTCTAGGGATCAATTGGATTGACCTTGGATAATGTGCCCACACACTCCAAGGGTTCTTTTGGCCATGTTGGGCTATAAATACCTATCCAATCGGCCCCCAAGAAGAAGATCTCCTCAAGAGCCTTCCAGAAAAAGCCTTTTGGCGGCAAGAAGAGGTCTCTCCCGCTCCTGCTCTCCATAGTGCTGCTGTGACTCATCTCCATCCTTGCGAAGCACAAGAAGGTGAAGATTGATCTCTGAAGAAGAGGTGAGATCACTTCCCAAGAGAGTAGATCCAGTTGAAGCAAGCAATTGAGGAGAATTCAAGGAAGATCTAGAGGCAACTGTTGCAGAGCATCGCCCAGTGACTTCAAGCTTCAAGAATTTCCTCAATTCAGCCTTCTCCAAGGGAGTTCTTCTGAAGAACATGTTTTCTACCTAATTGTATCAACTTTCAAATTGTTCTTCTGAGTCATTCTTGAGATCGTGCATGGAATTGTTGCACAAGTCTCTATGAATGAATTCTTTCTAGATCAGATCGCTGCTAGAGGATCTGATTCTCATTGTTTTTGTTCTAGCTGATTGTTTGTGAGCCCTTGTGCTCGGTTGTATTGAGTTGAACACTCCGTGTGTGGTTGAGTAGGTGTGCTCAGGCATCTAGAGTGGTTGTGCTCTAGAGGTTGTGTGTGAGTTGTCTAACTCAGTGTGTTGGAGTTGTCAAGCTCCAGTGTGTGTTGTACTCAGGTTAAGTAGTGGAGCCTCACTGTGTGAGGGGTGGATGTAGGAATCACTGGTGTGATTTCTGAACCACCTAAAAATCTTCTATGTAGTGGTTTGATTTGTGGTTTGATTTCACTCTGCACTATATGCATACATATGATTTTCGCTCACACTACTGATTGATCTGATCACACACTCTACTCACTCAATTCACACACTCACACATCAGATCTGTGAATTGCAACTCTGATTTGATCTCTGATTCAAAGCTTTTTTCAAATTGGTTAAGCTTCCGCTGTATTTGGTCTAGATCTATACAACCCCCCCCCCTTCTAGATTTGGTCCATCCTATATTCGATCCTATAATTGGTATCAGAGAGGGATCATATCTATATCAGATCTGTTTAAGTGTTTCTATTACTGCACTTCATCTTGCTTAATGGATTCTCGAGGTTTTATTGCCGAAGGCCATTCCATCAATAGGCCACCATTTTTCAATGGAACTAATTATTCCTATTGGAAAAATCGCATGCAAGTCTTTCTTAGAGCCCAGAATTATGAGATCTGGAGGGTAGTTGAGGTAGGTCCTTATGAAAACTAGGGAGAAGAGGAAACCTGGACTAGAGAACAAATTAGGAGGGCCACCCTTAACTACAGTGCCATGAATATGCTTCACTGTGCAGTCCATCCTAAGGAATATTCAAGGATATCCATGTGTAAATCTGCTAAGGAGATGTGGGATAAACTTGAATTACTGTATGAGGCAACATCCCAAGTTAAGGAAACCAAAGCAAACATACTTGTTTCTAAATATGAATTATTCATGATGAAATCTGATGAGTCAATTTTTGAAATGTTTGCCAGGTTCATGATAATTGTCAACGGACTGAAGGCTCAAGGTAAAGACTACACTGATGCTGATTTGGTAAGAAAGATCTTGCGCTCTCTTTCATCTATCTGGCACACCAAGGCCACAATTATTGAAGATTCTAAAGATTTATCCAAAATCTCTTTGGATGAACTCATAGGATCTTGAATGACATATGAAATAAACTTGAAAAGAAATGAAGAACATAAAATCATGACCAAACCAGTGGCACTTAATGCTTCATCAAGTAACAAGGACAAAAGTCAAGAGAAATCAAGTTCTGATGAGTCTGAGTCAAATGAGGATGAACTTGCCCTCATGACTAGGCAATTCAGAAAATTTCTAAAATATAGAAAAGGAAAATTCAATGGGAAGAAAAAATTTCCATCTGGCAAAAGAAATATTTCTTCTTCAAATGTCAATTCAAATAGAAATCAAAGAACTGATGAAGTTATTATTTGCTACAGGTGCAACAAACCAGGACACATGAAAGGAGAATGTCCTAAGAACAAGAAGGACAAGTACAAGAAGATCAACAAACTGAAGAAGCCTAAAGCAATGGTTGCAACTTGGTCAGATGATGATCCAAGTGAGGATGAAGAAGAGAAGTTCTCAAGCACTGAAAGTGAAGAGATATGCTTTATGGCTAACAGTACTGATGGAAAGGTAAGTACATCTTTTGAGGAATATACAATTGATGATTGGCAAGATGCTTATGCTGAACTAGTTGAAAAATATTCTGAAATAAGAAAAGAAAATAAGCATGTGAAAAAGAAAATTGAAAACATCTTGCATAACCAATCCTCAAACAGAAGAATCTCTGAATTGGAAAATGAAGTGTCTGAGCTTAATGAAGAAAAGGAAAGCCTTCTAAATGAAATTGATGAGCTCAAACTTGCATCCCAAAAAGCCAGTAATGACCTTAAAAAACTGTCTGAAAAATTGGAATTGCAACAAAAATAAAGACAATAAGGTGTTGATGAAATCAAAACTTTAGAAAAGCAGCTGAAAGAAAAAGAACAAGTCATTGAAACTTTTACAAAAGGAAACGACAATCTGGATGCCTTGTTAGGAAGAAGAATGAAATCTGTAACACATGGACAAAGATTTACCACACAAAAATCCCTCAAAGACAAATCTGGTGAAAGGAAAGAAAACCCACAAAAGCACCCTTAATAAAATTTGTCAAAAGTCCTAGTCCTGAGAACAACAAAAACAAGCAAGTGTCAAGAAACACATCCAAAACATTAAAAAACCAGAACAAAAAGAAACCAAACAGGTCGACACACATGGCTGATAGGAAGACACCAGTCAACAAAAAGATGAAAACTGGGATTGCTGAGTCGACAGCAGTCAAAGACAGGTCGACTTGCTCAAGTTCAAAAACCAACAACTAGTCAACCAAACAATCAAATAAAAACTTGAAAATTAACAAAAACACAAAAGGAAACATTCATGACAAACCTTGGACATCCAAGACAACACATCAAGCTGATTGGATCAATTTCTTGGAACCAATGATATCATAATCCTTTTTGGCACCATTTTCAATTCTTTTATCCAAATTTCTCAATGTACCAACAAAACCCTTGGTTTGGACCTCCACAAATGAATGATTATGTCCAAATGCATAACCTCCATCCTCATGAGGAAAAGAACACAGGTGTTTTTATTCCAAAAGGAAATACTAAAATGAAAAAGACAAAAAACACCTCTGAAACAAAACAAAAGCAAAAAACACATCAGATTTGGATTAGAAAAGATCTGTTGTCCATGTTCAAACAAACTGATGGTCCCAACAATGTTTGGGTACCAAAATCTTCTCTTCACTGATTTGATTTTGCAGGAAGGTCGTGCACCCAACTCAAATGTTTGGTTTCTTGATAGTGGGTGTTCACGACACATGACTGGAGACAAAGCAAAATTTTCATTTCTAACTGAAAAGTAGGGAGGATCTGTCACATTTGAAGGTAAAAATAAAGGAAAAATCATTGGATCTGGAAAGGTTGGTCAATCTTCCTCAAACTCAATTGAAAATGTTTTGTTAGTTGATGGTCTGAACTACAATTTGCTGAGCATTAGCCAACTGTGTGACAAAGGTCACAAAGTTTTGTTAAGGTCACAAAGTTTTGTTTGAATCAAATTTTTGCAGAATAATTGACTCCTCAACTGACAAATTAAACTTCTTTGGAAAAAGAGAGAATAATGTTTACATGATCAACCTTGATAAAAACTTTGCTGAAAATATCTGTTTAGTTGCAAATAAAGATGAAATTGCACGGACTTGGCACAAAAGACTTGGTCATGCATATTTCAAAACAATAAACAAACTTTTAAGGCTACATTTGGTAAAAGGACTTCCTGAATCTTTTCCAAATGTAGAGAATCAACTTTGTGGGATTTGTTCCCAAGGAAAACAAACCAGAAAGTCTTTTAAAACCTTCAATGATGTACTCACTTCTAAACCACTAGAATTACTTCATATGGACCTTTTTGGCCCATCAAGGATTCTAAGTCTTAGTGGCAAAAGATATGGGTTTGTCATTATTGATGATTTTACTAGATTTATATGGGTTATCTTTTTATCCAACAAAAGTGATGCTTGTCTAGAATTCAGGAAATTTTGTACCACTGCCTTAACTGGTTTTTCTCATCAAATCAAAAACATTTTTATTGATCATGGGGGTGAATTTGAAAATAAATCTTTTTCTAATTTATGTGCTGAACTTCACATTTTCCACAAATTCTCTTCTCCACGAACTCCAGAACAAAATGGAGTTGTGGAAAGGAAAAACAGAACTCTTGTGGAAATGGCTAGATCCATGCTCTTAGAAAGTAATTTGCCCAAATCCTTCTGGGCTGAAGCTGTAAATATGACAAATCATATTCTCAACAGAGCATTGGTCAGACCAAAAATCAGAAAAACCCCTTATGAACTGTTGAAAAACAAAAAGCCAACTTTATCTTATTTCAAAATCTATGGGTGTAAATGTTTTGTACATAACAACAATAAAGAAAATCTTGATAAATTTAATGTTAAAAGTCATGAAGCCATATTTCTTGGCTATTCTGAAATTTCAAGAGCTTTTATAGTTTACTCTCTCAAAAATAGAACTATTGAAGAATCTCCACATATAGTCTTTGATGAAAATTTCTTTTCAACTCACCATTCTAAATCTTGCAGGGACTCTCAAGATAATGAAGATGATGACTTCATTGTTGATTCTTTACCAACTGTTGAGGAGAATGAAGACTTATGTGAAAATTTGAACAATCACTCACCTACCCCAAGTGGATCAGGTAATGTTGTTCCAAATTTAAATGCACCCCAACAGGTAATTTTTGAACACAGATTTTTGAGAGATCACCGAATTGAGAATGTTGTTGGCAATGTGCATGATAGAGTTAGAACAAGATCATCCTTTTTTAATGCAATCCATGAAGACCCTCTAGCACTAATCTCTCAAATTGAACCAAATCAATTGATGAAGCTCTAATGAGTGCAGATTGGATCAATGCAATGCATGATGAACTTCATCAATTTGATAGAAATCAAGTGTGAGAATTTGTACCTAGACCTAGTGACCAATCTGTCATTGGCACTAGATGGGTATTTAGAAATAAATTGAATGAAAATGGTCAAGTCATAAGGAATAAAGCTAGACTAATTGCCAAGGGGTACAATCAAGAGTTTGGAATTGATTTTGAAGAGTCTTATGCCCCTGTAGCTAGACTAGAAGCTGTGAGATTATTTCTTGCTTTTGCATCATCATTTAAATTTGAAGTTTTCCAAATGGATGTCAAAAGTGCATTTTTGAATGGATACATTAAATAAAATATTTTTGTAGAACAACCTCCAGGCTTTGAAAATGAAAAATATCCTGATCATGTTTTCAAGCTTCATAAGGCTCTCTATGGTCTTAAGTAAGCCCCAAGAGCTTGGTATGATCGATTGAGTTCCTTTCTGTTGGAAAAAGGATACTCTAGAGGTAATGTTGATCAAACCTTGTTCACAAAAACTGTAAATAAACAAATAATTGTTGTCTAAATTAATCTTGATGACATAATTTTTGGATCCACAAATAAAAGCCTGTGCACTGAATTTGCAAATCAAATAAAAACTGAATTTGAAATGAGTTTAATGGGAGACTTAAAATTTTTCTTGGGACTGCAGGTTAACCAAGCAAGTGAGGGGATCTTCATAAGCCAAACCAAGTATGTCAAAGAACTTCTGAAAATCTTTGACTTCCCGAACCTCAAGCACTCAAGCACACCCATTGCAGTTAATATAAAACTAGAAGAAGATTCACTTGGTAAGTCAGTAGACCTAAAGACATATACAGGTATGATTGGATCTCTAATCTATCTCACTACTTCTCGACCTGATATACAATTTAGTGTATGCTTGTGTGCAAGGTTTCAAGCTAATCATAAAGAAAGTCACATGCTTTCTGTTAAAAGAATTTTCAAATATCATGTTGGAACATGTGATCTTGGTATTTGGTATCCTGCTGGTTGTAAATTAGATTTGATTGCCTATTGTGATGCTGATTATGCTGGTTGTAAGCTTGATAGAAAGAGCACAAGTGGCTTGTGTTTGTATCTAGGTGGATGCCTAATTTCTTGGGCTTCCAAAAAGCAACACTCAGCTCCTAGACTATAAACTGTTGAGGTTGAGTATGTTATAGCTAGTCATTGTGGCACACAAATTCTTTGGGTGAAACATCAGCTCCTATACTATAACCAAGAGTTAGGTTGTGTTCCCATTCTCTGTGATAACACTAGTGCCATCAATCTGTCTAAAAACCCAATTCAGCACTCTCGCTCAAAACACATTGAAATAAGGCATCATTTCTTGAGAGATGAGGTAGCAAAGAAATCATTTGAATTACTTTTCATTGAAACTGAAAAACAAATTGCTGACGTCTTCACTAAACCTCTTCCTGACAGTAGATTTTCATCCTTAAGGAGAGAGCTTGGCTTATGCAAATGTCCACAATCTTCTTGACCTCTCCTTATTTAGGCTGAGTGCTTAGCCAATTTCTGAGGGGGAGTCTTTGTTTCATCATGTAAATATTCCCTTCCTTTATTTGTTTCCTTGATTCATGATGTACGAATCTTCATAAGCCAATTTCCATTTCTTTTTGTCAAATAAATTCTTCCATCTCACATTGTATTGAAATTCTTGGTATATCAAATGGTGATTTGAAGAAGGACAAGTTATGCTTGTCTGGACACTTTCACTATGCGAGACTATATGTCTCCGCCAAGTATCAAGAATCAAATATGCAATTGTTGAGGGGGAGTCTTTATTCTTCAAAAGATTCATTTCAGTTTTCACAAATCTTGAATCTCTTTATTATGATGAAAGATTTCTGGAATCATCATCTCAGGGGGAGTTAAAGGATTCACCACTCACTTTCTTTTGCAAAATTCAAGATTCCTCTTGAGTTATAACAACTTCCATTCATGATATACTTATTAAGTTTGTCAAAGAACCTCCAAAATGACTTTTTGATTGATCTACTACATTTTTTACAGTCAACTCTCAACTATACTCTTCAAGCCTACAGAAATTTAAATATCTTTCAAAGACTGAAGGATCATGTGTGTTTTGAATTTAAACACCTCTTCTGCAACTGATGTGGGATATAATTGCTCTCAATTTTATAAAATTCTCCTTACATTTATTATTCAATAGAGCAATGGAACAAATACTGAGAAACTACAAACCTTCACAATGAATGAAGTGTCATGTATGTCATGAAGTATTTTCTGCTATCTCTGTTCAAAGGGGTTAAACAAATAAAAAATAAAATAAAATAAAAGATTATCTATACATTTTGATGATGACTGAGTAACTTGAAATATTTGCGTCTTATAAACGTATATTTTCACGTCAAAAGGTTATCATTTGCCCCTTGAAACTGGATAATGAGCAAATTTTAGTAACCAAGGACTATGGTGTGTAAAACGTATTAGTTCTTGAGTGAACAAGATATACTACATTTGATAGTTTGATTTTAAAAAAAAAGTGTGTGTCCAAGGAGAATTACTTAAAATAAACATCTTTGCCTTCCCTCAGTTTGCTTAAGGTTGTTTACCTTCATCACAATTGATTTCAATCTAAAAGACATTTTCATTTCTTTAGATTTAGAGAATATGGTAGTTTGTCATTGACTGTTGAATATCCTATATCACTCAAACTATCATTTCAGTGGGTCAAATAACTTAATGACTACATCATGTAGGTTGTTGTGTAACACTTGAATTATTGTTGGATTTTTGTGAAAAAATGACAAATGAATTCTTTGGCATCTTAAACATCCTTGCCAAGTTGATTCCATCCATCCTTCATCATTTTAAAGATTTCGTTTCATTTACAAATTTTTCTCATACACATATCATCATGTTTCCTCATGTCAGGTCGACACAGTCTTCCTCGTGTCGACACACTCTATGTCAAGGTCGACACAGCTCCACTCTTGTGTCGACACAGTGGCAGTTCCAGGCGGGTCTTTTAATGGGCGCCGGTTTAGGGATACCTGTACCCGTGGGTTATCTTACCCCAAAGCCCCTTTTCTTCCCGAGGTCGACCCATAGCCACCATTTGCCCTTACAAACGGTAGAAAATTCTTCCTTGTTTCCCTCTTCCCCCCATCTATGTCTCCATCCTCCTCTCATCATCTCCGCCATCCCTGTCTCCATCTCTTGCTTCCATCTCTTGCATGGACGATGCCTCCCAAGCACACCCCTTGTCGAGGCGCCAGGGCTAGGGCAACTGCCAGGGCGGCTGCTGTTGAAGTGCCTCCCACTGAAAGAAGAAGCAAACGCCGCCATGACCCTGCAGAGCAGCCAGGTGCTTCTTCTCCATCTCCTACACCATCTAAAAGAGGTCGGATGCCGTCCTCTAGTCGAGGTTCTTCCCAGACGTAGTCTGCAAACCCTAGGAGAAAGATCATGTCCACTTCTCCTGAACCCTCTGAGGAATCATCCTCCAACTCCTCTGGATCATCTCAGCCTTCTGAGGCTACTCCATCCAAGCTGGCTAGTGAGGGAAAATCTATTCTCAAGCCCAGAGTAGTTGACCTAAATGACGTTGCCTTGGCTAGCGCATTTCCTGAAGTATCTGAATTCTTCAATTTTCAAGGATGGTTGCCTTTCATTTCTAAATTCCGGACATTTTATCCTAGACTGGTACAAGAGTTTTACCTGAATTTGATCATAGTGCCAGAGGGTTATCAGTCTGAGGTCAAAGGAGTCTACATTTTGCTTTCCACTGAATTGGCTGCTACACTATTTAAAGTTTCAGATGAGGGTGAAAATTATCATGACTTTGAATTTGATCTGCATGAAGCATATAGTCTACTTACTGGTCTCCCTGCTGATGAGTCAGATTCTAAGCAGACCTATGTGACTAGGTTTACCACAAACACCTTCCCACCTGTCTTAAGGTTGATTCATCATATTCTCACAACCGTAATCACACCTCAAGGTGGTGGAAGAGATAGACTGACTGATATTCAGAGATTCATAATATACTGCATGAAAAAGAAAATCAAGATCAATTTGCATGTGATAATGTATCAGATAATGTCTAAAACAACAAGGAAGGATCTACATCGATCTCTACCCTATGCTGCTTATCTCACTTCAGTATTTGAACACTTTGGAGTGTCATTTGATAATGAGCAAGCTCAGACAATTCCAAAATCCAACATTTATTGCTTGAAGCATTTGCAAAAATTCATAGGTTTTAGAATTGAGGGTGCTCAGGTTAGAAGAGGTCCAATCATTGAGGCCCTAGCTGCACCTGAGGAAGTGGACCCTCCTCCTGTTGAAGAGGATCAGAATGCTCAAGAGGATCAGCCTCCATCTGAGATTGGTGCCCCAATACCTCAAGATATACCTCAATCACCCATTATGCATGCCTCTTCACCACTCATTCCTGCTGTGGATCCTCCTTCATTATCTCCCCAATTCCATGGGTCAGCTTCTACCTCCACTGGTGGACCTTCTGTTCCACCAGAACTATACACATTTTTGGAAGATAAATTTGGAACAATCACCTCCTCTGTCCAACAAATGTCAGAGAATTTTGAACTTCGCAATCAGAGGCTTGAAAATTCAGTGACTGGTCAGTTTATCAAGCAAAAAGAGGCAGCTGATCATGCAACCCAAAGATTCAATAGGTTGATTGGCACATTGGGTGATGCTTCTATTCAGTTGAAAGAGCATCAAGACACACTTGAAAAAGTTCTTGAAGGGATCTTGGCCAACACTCAGAAAAATCTCTTCAATAGTCAGCAAGCTGTCACTCAAATTTCAAAGACCAGACTGTATTTTGCTCACATGGTGGATGACATGGAAGGCATGAAGAATTTGTCAGCTCATATTGATCAAGAAATGTCTGCTCTCAAGAGTGACTTTCACAATCTTCACAAACATGGTGGTGTTGCTAGCACATCTTCAGCCTCCCTGCCTATGTCAGCTGTTCTTACTGCTTTTCAAGCCAACATGTATGACAATTCTCAGAGATTGGAAGAACTCCCGCATACTCATTTGGCAACTATGCAATCTCAGTTGAGATCCAATCTGTCTGCCATGGAGACAAACTGAAGTCCATAGAGTCTATTCTACTTCCTATTCCTCCTCCACCTCCATCCTCTTGATGGATTTTGTATTTTGATGATGTCAAAGGGGAAGAAGGAATATCTTTATTATGAATGTGTGAATGAATGCTCGTGAATGTGAATGGATGCTTGTAAATATCAACTTTGTATGGTTTCTCTTTGGCCATTTTTGAAAAGACATGGTTATTAGTAGCATTGTGTGTTTGATTATGACAATTGTCAAATGTTACAAAATTGTGCTCAATGGCTTTTGATGAGTTGAATGGAAATGTTGAAACATGTTGTTAATTGTCATTCAATGTGTATGTGCTTGGATACTATGTGACTGAATGGCTTAAAATCACAATTCTTTGAAATTCAGACATTCATGTTGACTTAATGTTGCCATCATCAAAAAGGGAGAGATTGTTGGGTTGAGTGTGAATTTAATATATTTCTCATCATGATTTTGATGATGACATGTTGTAATTTTAATGTTTAATGAATGGAACATGTTAAATACATCACATATGTAATAACAATGCTCAGAAGGCATGTTTCCAAACACGTTATATCACATACATTCATGATAATACATTGTACTAATGATTTATGTGTTTAATTTTCAGGGACATATATTTCTTGTCATGGTAGCGTCGACACACCCACTGATGGTGTCGACACTGGGCATCAATCCCTGAAGTAAATTCATGAAGACAGGGTTCACTGTGTCGACACAGTCCCAAGCAGTGTCGACACTAGACCCAATCTCCAGAGACCCATTTGCCAGACTGGGACAGTGTGTCGACATAGCCAGTGAGTGTGTCGACACTAGAGCCATCTCCCAGAACATCCTTTTGTGCAAATTGGGACAGTGTGTCGACACACTCTGGGACAGTGTCGACACACTCCGACTGATTTTTTCAACTAAAGTTCCACCTGGACACGTGGCCTTCTAGGGATCAATTGGATTGACCTTGGATCATGTGCCCACGCACTCCAATGGTTTTTTTGTCCATGCTGGGCTATAAATACCTATCCAATCACCCCCCAAGAATAAGATCTTCTCAAGAGCCTTCCAGAAAAAGCCTTTTGGCGGCAAGAAGAGGTCTCTCCCGCTCCTACTCTCCATGGTGCTGTTGTGACTCATCTCCATCCTTGCGAAGCACAAGAAGGTGAAGATTGATCTCTGAAGAAGAGGTGAGATCACTTCCCAAGAGAGTAGATCCAGTTGAAGCAAGCAATTGAGGAGAATTCAAGGAAGATCCAGAGGCAACTGTTGCAGAGCATCGCCCAGTGACTTCAGCTTCAAGAATTTCCTCAATTCAGCCTTCTCTAAGGGAGTTCTTCTGAAGAACATGTTTTCTACTTAATTGTATCAACTTTCAAATTGTTCTTCTGAGTCATTCTTGAGGTCGTGCATGGAATTGTTGCACAAGTCTCTATGAATGAATTCATTCTAGATCAGATCACTACTAGAGGATCTGATTCTCATTATTTTTGATCTAGCTGATAGTTTGTGAGCCCTTGTGCTCGGTTGTATTGAGTTGAACACTCCGTGTGTGGTTGAGCAGGTGTGCTCAGGTATCTAGAGTGGTTGTGCTCTAGAGGTTATGTGTGAGTTGTCTAACTCAGTGTGTTGGAGTTGTCAAGCTCCAGTGTGTGTTGTACTCAGGTTAAGTAGTGGAGCCTCACTGTGTGAAGGGTGGATGTAGGAATCACTGGTGTGATTTCTGAACCACCTAAAAATCTTCTGTGTAGTGGTTTGATTTCACTCTGCACTATATGCATACATATGATTTTCGCTCACACTACTGATTCATCTGATCACACACTCTACTCACTCAATTCACACACTCACACATCAGATCTGTGAATTGCAACGCTGATTTGATCTCTGATTCAAAGAATTTTTCAAATTGGTTAAGCTTCCGCAGTATTTGGTCTAGATCTATTCAACCCCCCCCCCCCCCCGCCCCCTTCTAGATCTGGTCCATCCTATATTCGATCCTACAATTGGTATCAGAGAGGGTTCATATCTATATCTGATCTATTTAAGTGTTTCTATTACTGCACTTCATCTTGCTCAATGGATTCTCGAGGTTTTATTGTCGAAGGCCATTCCATCAATAGGCCACCATTTTTCAATGGGATTGATTATTTCTATTGGAAAGATCGCATGCAAGTCTTTCTTAGAGCCCAGAATTATGAGATCTGGAGGGTAGTTGAGGTAGGTCCTTATGAAAACCAGGGAGAAGAGGAAACCTGGACTACAGAACAAATTAGGAGGGCCATCCTTAACTACAGTGCCATGAATATGCTTAAATGTGTAGTCCATCCTAAGGAATATTCAAGGATATCCATGTGTAAATCTGCTAAGGAGATGTGGGATAAACTTGAATTACTGTATGAGGGAGCATCCCAAGTTCAGGAAACCAAAGCAAACATACTTGTTTCTGAATATGAATTATTCATGATGAAATTTGATGAGTCAATTTCTAAAATGTTTGCCAGGTTCATGATAATTGTCAACGGACTGAAGGCTCAAGGTAAAGACTGCACTGATGCTGATTTGGTAAGAAAGATATTGCGCTCTCTTTCATTTATCTGGCACACCAAGGCCACAATTATTGAAGATTCTAAAGATTTATCCAAAATCTCTTTGGATGAACTCATAGGATCTTTAATGACATATGAAATAAACTTGAAAAGAAATCAAGAGCATATAATCAAGACCAAACTAGTGGCACTTAAAGCTTCATCAAGTAACAAGGACAAAAGTCAAGAGAAATCAAGTTCTGATGAGTCCGAGTCAAATGTGGATGAACTTGCCCTCATGACTAGGCAATTCAGAAAATTTCTAAAATATAGAAAAGGAAAATTCAATTGGAAGAAAAAATTTCCATCTGGCAAAAGAAATATTTCTTCTTCAAATGTCAATTCAAATAGAAATCAAAGAACTGATGAAGTTATTATTTGCTACAGGTGCAACAAACCAGGACACATGAAAGGAGAATGTCCTGAGAACAAGAAGGACAAGTACAAGAAGAGCAACAAACTGAAGAAGCCTAAAGCAATGGTTGCAACTTGGTCAGATGATGATCCAAGTGAGGATGAAGAAGAGAAGTCCTCAAGCACTGAAAGTGAAGAGATATGCTTTATGGCTAACAGTACTGATGGAAAGGTAAGTACATCTTTTGAGGAATATACAATTGATGATTGGCAAGATGCTTATGCTGAACTAGTTGAAAAATATTCTGAAACAAGAAAAGAAAATAAGCATCAGAAAAAGAAAATTGAAAACATCTTGTATAACCATTCCTCAAATAGAAGAATCTCTGAATTGTAAAATGAAGTGTCTGAGCTTAATGAAGAAAAGGAAAGCCTTCTAAATGAAATTGATGAGCTCAAACTTGCATCCCAAAAAGCCAGTAATGACCTTAAAAAACTGTCTGAAAAATTGGAATTGTAACAAAAAGAAAGACAAGAAGGTGTTGATGAAACCAAACCTTTAGAAAACCAGCTGAAAGAAAAAGAACAAGTCATTGAAACTTTTACAAAAGGAAAAGACAATCTGGATGCCTTGTTAGGAACAAGAATGAAATCTGTAACACATGGACTAGGATTTACCACCCAAAAATCCCTCAAAGACAAATCTGGTGAAAGGAAAGAAAAACCCACAAAAGCACCCTTAATAAAATTTGCAAAAGTCTAGTCCTGAGAACAATAAAAACAAGCAAGTACGTCAAGCAACACATCCAAAACCTTAAAAAACCAGAACAAAAAGAAACCAAACAGGTCGACACACATGGCTGATAGGAAGACACCAGTCAACAAAAAATGAAAATTGTGACTGCTGAGTCGACACCAGTCAATAACAGGTCGACCTGCTCAAGTTCAAAAACCAACAACTAGTCAACCAAAAAATAAAATAAAAACTGGAAAAATAGCAAAAACATAAAAGGAAACATTCATGACAAACCTTGGACATCCAAGACAACACATCAAGCTAATTGGATCAATTCTTGGAACCAATGGTATCATAATCCTTTTTGGTACCATTCTCAATTCTTTTATCCAAATTTCTTAATGTACCAACAAAACCCTTAGTTTGGACCTCCACAAATGAATGATTATGTCCAAATGCATAACCTCCATCCTCATGAGAAAAAGAACATAGGTGTTTTTATTCCCAAAAGGAAATACTAAAATGAAAAAGACAAAAACACCTCTGAAACAAAACAAAAGTAAAAAACAAATCAGATTTGGATTAGAAAATATTTGTTGTCCATGTTCAAACAAACCAGCCAAGCAACTTAGCCAAGGCAACAGCGTAGTAGTTCTTCAACGGCCCCAACAATGTTTGGGTACCAAAATCTTCTCTTCACTGATTTGATTTTGCAAGAAGGTCGTGCACCCAACTCAAATGTTTGGTTTCTTGATAGTGGGTGTTCACGACACATGACAGGAGACAAAGAAAAATTTTTATTTCTAACTGAAAAGGAGGGAGGATCTGTCACATTTGGAGATAAAAATAAAGGTAAAATCATTGGATCTGGAAAGGTTGGTCAATCTTCCTCAAACTCAATTGAAAATATTTTGTTAGTTGATGGTCTGAAATATAATTTACTGAGCATTAGCCAACTGTGTGATAAAGGTCACAAAATTTTGTTTGAATCAGATTTTTGCAGAATAATTGACTCCTCAACTGACAAAGTAAAATTCTTTGGAAAAAGAGAGAAAAATGTTTACATGATCAACCTTGATAAAAACTTTGCTGAAAATATCTGTTTAGTTGCAAATAAAGATGAAATTCCATGGACATGGCACAAAAGACTTGGTCATGCAAGTTTCAAAACAATAAACAAACTTTTAAGGCTAAATTTGGTAAAAGGACTTCCTGAATCTTTTCCAAATGTAGAGAATCAACTTTGTGGGATTTTTCCCAAGGAAAACAAACCAGAAAGTCTTTTAAAACCTTCAATGATGTACTCACTTCTAAACCACTAGAATTACTTCATATGGACCTTTTTGGCCCAACAAGGATTCTAAGTCTTAGTGGCAAAAGATATGGGTTTGTCATTATTGATGATTTTACTAGATTTACATAGGTTATCTTTATATCCCACAAAAGTGATGCTTGTCTAGAATTCAGGAAATTTTGTACCACTGCCTTAACTGGTTTTTCTCATAAAATTAAAAACATTTTAACTGATCATGGGGGTAAATTTGAAAATAAATCTTTTTCTGATTTATGTGTTGAACTTCACATTTTCCACAAATTCTCTTCTCTAAGAACTCCAGAACAAAATGGAGTTGTGGAAAGGAAAAACAGAACTCTTTGTGGAAATGGCTAGATCCATGCTCTTGGTAAGTAATTTTCCTAAATCCTTCTGGGCTGAAGCTGTAAAAACGGTAAATCATGTTCTCAACAGAGCATTGGTCAGACCAAAAATCAGAAAAACCCCTTATGAACTGTTGAAAAACAAAAAACCAACTTTATCTTATTTCAAAATATTTGGGTGTAAATATTTTGTACATAACAACAATAAAGAAAATCTTGATAAATTTGATGCTAAAAGTTATGAAACCATCTTTCTTGGCTATTCTAAAATTTCAAGAGCTTTTATAGTTTACTCTCTCAAAAATAGAACTGTTGAAGAATCTCCACATGTAGTCTTTGATGAAAATTCCTTTTCAACTCACTATTCTAAATCTTGCAGGGACTCTCAAGATAATGAAGAGGATGACTTCATTGTTGATTCTTCACCAACTGTTGAGAGAATGAAGACTTATGTGAAAATTTGAACAATCACTCACCTACCCCAAGTGGATCAGGTAATGTTGTTCCAAATTTAAATGCACATCAACATGTAATTTCTGAACACAGATTTTTGAGAGATCACCTAATTGAGAATGTTGTTGGCAATGTGCATGATAGAGTTAGAACAAGATCATCCTTTTTGAATGCAATCCATGAAGACTCTCTAGCACTAATCTCCCAAATTGAACCCAAATCAATTGATGAAGCTCTAATGAGTGCAGATTAGATCAATGCAATGCATGATGAACTTCATCAATTTGATAGAAATAAAGTGTGGGAATTAGTACCTAGACCTAGTAACCAATCTGTCATTGGCACTAGATGGGTATTTAGAAATAAATTGAATGAAAATGGTCAATTCATAAGGAATAAAGCTAGACTAGTTGACAAGGGGTACAATCAAGAGTTTGGAATTGATTTTGAAGAGTCTTATGCCCCTATAGCTAGACTAGAAGCTGTGAGAATATTTCTTGCTTTTGCATCATCATTGAAATTTAAAGTTTTCCAAATGGATGTCAAAAGTGCATTTTTGAATGAATACATCAAAGAAAATGTTTTTGTAGAACAACCTCCAGGCTTTGAAAATGAAAAATATCATGATTATGTTTTCAAGCTTCATAAGGCTCTCTATGGTCTTAAGCAAGCTCCAAGAGCTTGGTATGATCGATTGAGTTCCTTTCTGTTGGAAAAAGAATACTCTAGAGGTAATGTTGATCAAACCTTGTTCACAAAAACTATAAATAAACAAATAATTACTGTCCAAATTTATGTTGATGACATAATTTTTGGATCCACAAATAAAAGCCCGTGCACTAAATTTGCAAATCAAATGAAAACTGAATTTGAAATGAGCTTAATGGGAGACTTAAAATTTTTCTTGGGACTGCTTGTTAACCAAACAAGTGAGGGGATCTTCATAAGCCAAACCAAGTATGTCAAAGAACTTCTAAAAAGGTTTGACTTCCAGAACCTCAAGCACTGAAGCACACCCATTGCAGTTAATGTAAAACTAGAAGAAGATTCACTTGGTAAGTCAGTAGACCCAAAGACATACAGAGGTATGATTGGATCTCTATTCTATCTCACTACTTCTAGACTGATATACAATTTAGTGTATGCTTGTGTGCAAGGTTTCAAGCTAATCCTAAAGAAAGTCACATGCTTGCTGTTAAAAGAATTTTCAAACATCTTGTTGGAACATGTGATCTTGGTATTTGGTATCTTGCTGGTTGTAAATTAGATTTGATTGCCTATTGTGATGCTGATTATACTGGTTGTAAGATTGATAGAAAGAGCACAAGTGGCTTGTGTTTATATCTAGGTGGATGCCTAATTTCTTGGGCTTCCAAAAAGCAACACTCAGTGGCTCTATCAACTGCTGAGGCTGAGTTTGTGGCAGGTAGTCATTGTGGCACACAAATTCTTTGGGTGAAACATCAGCTCCTAGACTATAACCAAGAGTTAGGTTGTGTTCCCATTCTCTGTGATAACACTAGTGCCATCAATCTGTCTAAAAACCTAATTCAGCACTCTCACTCTAAAAACCTAATTCAGCACTCTCACTTGAAATAAGGCATCATTTCTTGAGAGATGAGGTAGCAAAGAAATCATTTGAATTACTTTTCATTAAAACTGAAAAACAAATTGCTGACATCTTCACTAAACCTCTTCCTGACAGTAGATTTTCATCCTTAAGGAGAGAGCTTGGATTATGCAAATGTCCACAATCTTCTTGACCTCTCCTTATTTGCGTTGAGTGCTTAGGCAATTTCTGGGGGGGAGTCTTTGTTTCATCATGTAAATATTCCCTTCCTTTATTTGTTTCCTTGATTCATGATGTACGAATCTTCATAAGCTAATTTCCATTTCTTTTTGTCAAATAAATTCTTCCATCTCACATTGTATTGAAATTCTTGGTATATCAAATGGTGATTTGAAGAAGGACAAGTTATGCTTGTCTGGACACTTTCACTATGCGAGAGTATATGTCTCCGCCAAGTATCAAGAATCAAATATGCAATTGTTGAGGGGGAGTCTTTATTCTTCAAAAAGATTCATTTCAGTTTTCACAAATCTTGAATCTCTTTATTATGATGAAAGATTTCTGGAATCATCATCTCAGGGGGAGTTAAAGGATTCACCACTCACTTTCTTTTATGAAATTCAAGATTCCTCTTGAGTTATAACAACTTCCATTCATGATATACTCATTAAGTTTGTCAAAGAACCTCTAAAATGACTTTTTTATTGATCTACTACATTTTTTACAGTCAACTCTCAACTATACTCTTCAAGCCTACAAAAATTTAAATATCTTTCAAAGACTGAAGGATCATGTGTGTTTTGAATTTAAACACCTCTTCTGCAACTGATGTGGGATATAATTGCTCTCAATTTTATAAAATTCTCCTTACATTTATTATTCAACAGAGCATTGGCACAAATGCGAGAAACTACAAACCTTCACAATGAATGTAGTGCCATGCATGTCATGAAGTATTTTCTGCTATCTCTGTTCAAAGGGCTTCAACAAATAAAAAATATATATAAAACAAAAGATTGTCTATACATTTTGATGATGACTGAGTAACTGGAAATATTTGCATCTTATAAACGTATATTTTCACGTCAAAAGGTTATCATTTTTCCCTTGAAACTGGATAATGAGCAAATCTTTAGTAACCAGGGACTATGGTGTGTAAAAAATATTAGTTCTTGAGTGAACAAGATTTACTAAATTTGATAGTTTGATTTAAAAAAAAAGTGTGTCCAAGGAGAATTACTTAAAATAAACATCTTTGCCTTCCCTCAGTTTGCTTAAGGTTGTTTACCTTCATCACAATTGATTTCAATCTAAAAGACATTTTCATTTCTTTAGATTTGGGGAATATGGTAGTTTGTCATTGACTGTTGAATATCCTATATACTCAAACTATCATTTCAAGGGTCAAATCACTTAATGACTACATCATGTAGGTTGTTGTGTAACACTTGAATTATTGTTGGATTTTTATGAAAAAATGACAAATGAATTCTTTGGCATCTTAAACATCCTTGCCAAGTTGATTCCATCCATCCTTCATCATTTTAAAGATTTCGTTTCATTTACAAATTTTTCTCATACACATATCATCATGTTTCTTTAGGTCAGGTCGACACAGTCCTCCTTATGTGTCGACACACTCTATAACCAGGCAACACAGCTCCACTCTTGTGTCGACACAGTGGCAGTTCAAGGCGGGTCTTTCTAATGGGCGTCGTTTTAGGGATACCTGTACCCGCGGTGTGACGACCCTCATTATACCGGTACGGTTATACCAACCCACGTCGGTATAGTGAACGTTATCACAGTGGGGCATTTACCCTAACAATAACATACGATTGAGATACACACAAATATAAATACAAAGTAGCAGAAGAAAAGAACCACTATCTTCATTTCATTCATCATCCACATTTAACATACATGGTTCAATGTAACATTTAAAGAACTAAAGTCCCCATAATTAAGGTACTAAAATCAAATACATAGTTTGTCCACGATTATACAACTTCATGATAATTCTAGTACATTGTTCCAAATTACATACTATGAAAGTGCAAACGTCACAAGTAACTACAACAAACTAGTCTCCGTGCTCGGAGTCGCTCTCCACTGCCTCCTCCACGGGAGTAACGTCACCAACTAAGCCTGTACACCGAAGCAAGTAATGAGTCTAAAAGACTCAGCAAATAACACTACACATAACGTACATGCACATATCACAGCAGGTTTTACATATAAATTTACAAGACATAACATGGGGCATGCTTAATATTGAAATTTTACAACCTATCATGATGATTCTACAATTAAACACAGGGTTCGTGCTTTCAGATTTTTTTTCCAAATTAAAATCTCCTATCACATTCTCTCTAATCATTCCAACACATGAAAGCTATACTTCCAATTAAACTAAAACATGAAAGCAATTATGCATGATTTTCTTACATACATAAAAGGGAACATACCTAACATGAATTCTACACATGCTTGTACATGCACATGACCATTTTATATACTTTAAGCTTGCTGTTTTAACGTGGATTAACAATCACAACCTAACATATGAGAACTACATTATCATTTAAAACACAACATGAGAGCAATTTCACATGGAATGGTCTACACATAATTAAGAATTTTCCCTAACATGGATTCTACGCATTGTACACCTATAAAACATGATCCTAAACACATTTAGTTTGCTGTTTTAGCATGATTCCATATTTATCATGTCATGGATTCTCATCTCACAATCTCACATATTGGTTTCACAAATTTACACAATTTCTTATTCACATAGTTCACACTTTACACATTCACAATTTCGCATGTTCACATTCTCACTTTACACATGAACACATTCACATTTCACATTCACATATTTAGTGCCGTGACACATAGTCCAAACCACCATAAGAAGGACACATCACATCACATACACATAGACGCCACCTAGGCAATATAGTGACGACTCTTAGACTGCACAGACCGGGAGAACAAGTCTCCACCCTAACCTGTGGTACTTGTCCACCTCCAGGATTTCATCCTAATGCCCTTAGGATCACATTACATTGAACCTTCTCATGGGAACTTTTCCATGATACGGTTCCACTGCCCTCTATGGAAGCAGTGTCACGCTTGGCACAGTTTTACACATTACACATACCGATTTTAGCACACATTTTTACACATGACGCTCACACATCTTTTCATTTTCTAATTCACACATGTGGCTCTGTTTTTCCTAACATGGTACTACAGATGACAGAGATTTCACATTCAGTATCTTGCATTAATCAGATTACACGCAATTTAAATCACTTTCACAAAAGCATGCATTATTCACATAATTTCGCATGGGAAATTCATATTGCATCATAAAATTGTCCAATTAGCCTGAAAATTTAACCACATGCTGATTACGGGTTTATAACCTCATATGCAAATTTCCAGATTTTTTGAGTCCTATTGCATTTACAGAAATTAAAACATTCAATTGCATACCATTCATAATTCAATTTGTCATGGAACATAACATGAATCTCAGATTTGACATTTCACAGATCTGAATTTATCATACATATTGTTAAAGAAAATTTCCCCGAATTTATTTCACAACATGCAATTTACTGTAAATTTTGAATAACATACTCATGTTTTCTATTTCCATTGCAGAAATTACAGTAAATCATATGAACATGAACAAATTCTTAAATTTGCAGGGTATGGACTGACACTTATACACATAGTATAGAGAAATCTAGGGCATTGAATTCCTCAAGAATCATGTAGACAGTAGGTGAACATACATAATCCATTTTCTCCAACATGTATTACAATAAATATAAAATTTATGCCATCCACAGAAAATCACAAAAATTTCCAAACACATCACATTATCTATTTTACATAACATATAAAAATTACACTATATCCTCATGCGTCAAAGTCCAAAAATTAATTACTTAAGGCAGAACAGTTTACTGTTCTGCACTGAAGAACTTGGCGGCAGTGTCTGGCCGTTCAAGGAGTTGGACGGCCAGATTGCTGGATGCATACTAGAGATCTTGGCGTCAAGGGCATTAATGCCAAGTTCCTGTCTATGCAAGAACACAGACCGAGCTCCAAATAACAAGGGAATGTGAGGATCCAGGACACGAGGAAAATCTAAGAAAATAAGAAAACCCTACTAGACATCTACATGGAGGATGTGTGTAGGTTACTTGCCTTTCAGAATCTCTCCAAAGGGATCAAATGAGCCGGTGAAGCTCTCCTTGGGTAGTCCCAAGAAGCTCCCAAAGATGCCTTCCTCCAGGTTCCTTGATGCAGTAGACCCCAAGAAGATGTCGGGGAAGCCTTCCCCTTTGTCCCAGCTACCTCCTTGTCGTGGTAGATGGCCGGAACCAGCTCCTGATGGTCAGATTTAAGCTTGCAAAGGTAGGTTTTTTTATTTTTTCTCACTGTCCAGAACTAGGGTTTTTTTCTTCTTCTCTCCTCTTCTTGCAAAGAGCCAAGGGGCTTTGGGGTTGCTAAAGGGCTTGGTATATAGGAGAGGGGACTCTCCTTTCACGCAGGGGTGATGAGAAAGCTTTCAGACCGTTGGGGACAGCTCCCCAATGGCTGGGGTTGCTTGTCCCTGGAAATTCGGGCTCTGCTTGCATGCATGTCAGAGATCTTCACGTCCATATCCATGGACGTTGGATTAAGTATTGGCGTCCATCGATGTGGACGCTGGATCATCATGGGCGTCCATCCATGTTGACGCCAACTTGGCCCTTCGGCCAGAACTCAAAACATGCAGAAACCATGCCTAACTTATACATATATACACATCATGCATATGTATCATCATGTACATACTATCACCATGCAATTCATACATTATTTACAAACTAATTATACACATGCATACATAAGTATAAATAGTTAATACATACGTAGATATGTACATCTATGCATACACAACATGAATTATTTACACGAAATTAAAATAATGCAACGAAATTCGAGGGCCTTACACCCTCTCCCCCTTAAAGAAACTTCATCCTCGAAATTTAAACAAAACTACTCAAACAAACGGGGATACTTCTTCTTCATCGCATCCTCAAGCTCCCAAGTAGCCTCCTCTCGCGAGAAGTTCCGCCATAGAACTTTCACCGACGCAGTACCCTTGTTCCGGAGATGCTGAACCTTCCGGTCAAGAATAGCTACTGGTTGCTCCACATACGACAAATCTGGCTGAATCTCCACTGGCTCATGACTAATCACATGAGATGGATCCCGGACATACTTCCTGAGCATAGAAACGTGGAAAACAGGATGAGCACTAGCTAAAGCTGGGGGTAAAGCTAGCTCATATGCCACGCTGCCCAATCGTCTGAGAATCTCATACGGGCCAATGAATATGGGGCTCAGCTTACTATACCTGCCAAATCTGATGACACCACGAGTAGGTGGTATCTTCAAGAAGACATGTTCACCCACCTCGAACTCCAAATCCTTCCTTCTGTTGTCGGCGTAGCTCTTCTGCCTATCCTGCGCCACAACAAGCCTCTTCCTGATAAGCTGGACCTTATCCGAAGTCTCTTGAACTAACTCCGGACCGATCAGCTCCCTATCACTGGTCTCCTCCCAACATAAAGGAGATCTGCAAGGCCTACCATACAACGCCTCAAATGGAGCCATACCAATACTCGCATGAAAGCTTTTGTTGTATGCGAACTCCACTAGAGGTAAATGACGCTCCCAATCATCCTTCCAATCCAGTACACACGCTCTCAACATATCCTCGAGCGTCTGGATAGTCCTCTCGGACTGTCCATCAGTCTGGGGATGAAACGCCGAACTGAACTTCAGCTCCGAACCTAACGCATCCTGAAGACCCTTCCACAACCTCGAAGTAAATCTCGGATCTCGATCCGAAATGCTCGACTTCGGCACACCATGCAATCTAACCACACTACTAACATACAATCTAGCTAAGCTCTCAACCGACTGCTTCTTCTTCATCGGTAAGAAATGCGCAGTCTTCGAGAATCTATCTACAACTACCCAAATCGAGTTGTTGCCCCTTCTAGATCGAGGCAAACCCGAAGCAAAGTCCATAGTGACAGCTTCCCACTTCCACACTGGGATCTCCATCCTTTGCATAAGGCCGGATGGTCGCTGTCGCTCGGCCTTTACTTGCTGGCATACTAAACACCGGGATACATAGTCTGCCACATCCCTCTTCATGCCAGACCACCAAAAGGACCTCTTTAAATCCTGGTACATTTTCGTGTTACTCAGATGAACAGAGAATCGCGATCTATGAGCCTCCGCTAACACATGCTCACAAACATCTACCAAATCAGGGACACAAACACGGTGATGGAATCTAATCACACCGTCCTCATCACGAGCAATGCCTGCCTTGCCCACTAACTCTAGGAGTCTACGAGATAACTGAGCTACAAAAGCCTGGCATAGCGATGGCTCTAACTCAGTCAACGCGCAAGCCGCATCTTCCAACATCTTCCGATCCTGCTGGAGAGATGGCCTCTTTCTACTCAGAGCATCCGCTACGACATTCGCCTTCCCAGGGTGATACTGAAAGTCGAAGTCATAGTCCTTCAAGAACTCAATCCATCTTCTCTGCCTCAGGTTTAATTTCTTTTGGGAGAAAAGATACTTCAAGCTCTTATGGTCGATAAACACCTAAAATCTGACACCATAAAGATAGTGCCTCTAGATCTTTAGTGCATGAACCACTGCTGCGAGCTCCAAATCATGAGTCAGATAGTTCTTCTCATGCTCCTTCAACTGACGAGAAGCATAAGCCACTACCCTTTCCTGCTGCATTAGCACACAACCAAAACCAATCCGAGATGCATCCGTGTAGATAGCAAAACCCTCTACACCGCTCGGTAAGACTAACACCGGAGCTGACGTGAGCTTAGTCTTCAACAATTAAAAACTACTCTCACACTTCTCGGACCATACAAACTTCACTCCCTTTCTGGTGAGCTGAGTTAATGGGGCGGCGATGGATGAAAATCCCTCAATGAATCGCCGATAGTAACCAGCCAAACCCAGAAAACTACGAATCTCCGAAGGGGTCTTGGGAGTCTCCCAATCCATAACTGCCTGGACCTTTGCGGGGTCAACTGCAACACCAGCACCGGAGATAACATGCCCGAGGAAATGAACCTCGCGCAACCAGAAATTGCACTTGCTGAACTTAGCATACAGCTTGTGCTCACGGAGAACCTCTAATACTACCCTCAAATGCTGACGGTGTGTGGCCTCGTCCGAAGAGTAGACCAGCACATCATCAATAAACACCACAACAAAGCTATCTAGGTACGGCCTAAACACCCTGTTCATGAGATCCATGAACGCTGCAGGGGCGTTGGTCAATCCGAAAGGAAGAACCAAAAACTCATAATGTCCATAACGGGATCTGAATGCCGTCTTGGACACATCGTCACTCCGAATCCTCAACTGATGATAACCAGATCGCAAATCAATCTTAGAAAAGACTGATGCATCTTGCAACTGGTCAAACAAATCATCAATACGAGGTAAGGGATACCTGTTTTTCACAGTCACTTGGTTTAGTTTCCTGTAGTCAATGCATAACCTAAGTGACCCGTCTTTTTTCTTGACGAATAATACAGGTGCGCCCCAAGGGGAAATGCTAGGGCGAATAAATCCCTTATCTAGCAACTCTTGCAACTGCCTCCTTAACTCAGCTAACTCCGCAGGTGCCATCCGATATGGAGCCTTCGAGATAGGAGAGGTGCCCGGAAGCAACTCTATGGTAAACTCTATCTCTCTATCCGGTGGCAAACCAGACAAATCATCAGGAAAGACGTCTGGAAAATCCTGCACTACCTCAATCTCTGCAAGAGTATGTGACTCATCAGCCTCTGGTACTAATACCACGCTAGCAAGAAAAGCGTCACAACCCTTGTTTACAATGCGCATCTCCTTCATGGCAGAGATGACCAACTTTCCCGCCAAGTTCCTTGGCAAGGGATGAGAGAACTCATCCTCACCAGGAATGCGGAAAACAATCCTCTTCCGACGACAATTTACTAACGCATAGTGCTCCTCTAGCCAATCCAGACCAAGAATAGCATCATAGTCCTTCATCTTTAGCAAGAAGAAACACCCATCTAGGACTCTATCCTCAATGCACATAGGTAACGACGGAATACACTTCCTAGTTGATACCGTACCCGCAGGGGTGTGCACAGACAAAGGGACCTCTAAATCTTCAGACTCTATGCCTGACTCTAGGGCTAACTGCCTAGCGAACCACTCGGAAATGAACGAGTGAGTAGCACCCGTATCAAACAAAACCCGAGCGTCCACACCTACAAATAAAACCGTACCTTCGGTGACATGCTCCGCTGCTTGGCGTCCTCGCGCGCTAAAGCAAACACTCGATCCGGGGCTCGAGGCCTTCCTGGTCTTCCTGTAGCTGGCGCTGCTGCCGCTACCGCTGCTGGGGCTGGCTCTCCACGCTGAGCTCCCTGCTGAAGTCTTGGGCAATCCTTGATCTTGTGGTCACTGCTTCCGCACTTCAAGCATCTTCCCGCTACCAACCAACACTCAGAACCTCCGTGTGTCTTCCCGCAATGGGGACACTCCTCTTTCACACCAGGGGAACGTACAGAAGGTACCTGTGCACTGCCGGTTATTGTTGGTCGCTGCGGTGCCTGGTACACTGCTTTCTTCATATCTTGCCGCTGGAACGTAGCCGCAAGCCTCTTCTGCGAAGCCTTCTTCTCTTCCAGATATTGCCCCATCTCACCCTCCTGTCTGCAAGCAGCACTAAGTGCCTCGTCCAAGGTGCGATGGTCGAACGCCACCAGCCTCGTCCTCAGTGATGGCTTGAGTCCCATCACAAACTTCTTTGCTTTCCTGCGCTCATCTGTCACGATATGAGGTGCATACTTAGATAGTTCAGCAAACCTTGCCTCATACTCTAGCACGGTCATGGAGCCTTGCGTCAAAGAGAGGAACTCCTGCTCCATCCGATCTTGAATATGCTCGGGGATGAACTTGGCCCAAAAGAGCCTCACGAACTCGTCCCAAGCAACATCAACCGCGCCGTCTTCAAACCGGGTACGCAGCAATGAAGCCCACCATACATCGGCTCTTTCCTACAGTACACCGCTCATAAGCACCATCTAAACAAATCTAGCTTAGCAGAACATACAAGCATATAAACTAAAGCATACCTGTAGCATGTAGGTGGCTAATGTGACCTTATCCTCATCTGCATACCTGATGGCTCGGAAGATCTTTTCTATCTCCCTCATCCAGCTTTCTGCCAACAATGGATCGCTCTCCCCATTGAAAGAGGGTGGTAACATCCTCTTGAATCTCTCCATGATGGAAGGTCCACCATGGTCCTGAGCTGGTACTTGAGCCTGCTACATTCAACAACAAATAGTACACATTCAACATAACATCATACAATTAAATAAAATAGACTACACTTGCATAAAATATGCTAACCTGGGCCTCCAACTGTGCCTGGAGTGCAGCCTGAGTATGAGCCTGCGTCTACATGGCTTGCACCTGACCTTGCATGAATACTCCATAATCCACAGGCGGCGGTGGGGGAAGTACAGGACCCTGAGGTGCCGGGGCCTGCTACTCCGCCCGCTCCTCACGTCTCGGCTCATCCTCACGGGTCGGCGCTCCGCTACGCCTACCTCTCGAAGCCATGGCTGCAATGAATTTCAGCCACTATGAGAGCTACGTTAATTTATTTCCTAACCATTTTCTTATCTATCTTTCATTCATTATTAATCAATTCTACACATCTGGACATTCCTATGTAGACTTAGCATGTAATGAAGATGATGATTCATGTATAATCTCAATCGGTCGCTCTGATACCAATCCCTGTGACGACCCTCATTATACCGGTACGGTTATACCAACCCACGTCGGTATAGTGAACGTTATCACAGTGGGGCATTTACCCAAACAATAACATACGATTGAGATACACACAAATATAAATACAGAGTAGCGGAAGAAAAGAACCACTGTCTTCATTTCATTCATCATCTACATTTAACATACATGGTTCAATGTAACATTTAAAGAACTAAAGTCCCCATAATTAAAGTACTAAAATCAAATACATAGTTTGTCCATGATTATACAACTTCATGATAATTCTAGTACATTGTTCCAAATTACATACTATGAAAGTGCAAACGTCACAAGTAACTCCAACAAACTAGTCTCCGCGCTCGGAGTCGCTCTCCACTGCCTCCTCCACGGGAGTAACGTCACCAACTAAGCCTGTACGCCGAAGCAAGTAATGAGTCTAAAAGACTCAGCAAATAACACTACACATAACGTACATGCACATATCACAGCAGGTTTTACATACAAATTTACAAGACATAACATGGGGCATGCTTAATATTGAAATTTTACAACCTATCATGATGATTCTACAATTAAACACAGGGTTCATGCTTTCATATTTTTTTTCCAAATTAAAATCTCCTATCACATGCTCTTTAATCATTCCAACACATGAAAGCTATACTTCCAATTAAACTAAAACATGAAAGCAATTAAGCATGATTTTCTTGCATACATAAAAGGGAACATACCTAACATGAATTCTACACATGCTTGTACATGCACATGACCATTTTATATACTTTAAGCTTGCTGTTTTAACGTGGATTAACAATTACAACCTAACACATGAGAACTACATTATCATTTAAAACACAACATGAGAGCAATTTCACATGGAATGGTCTACACATAATTAAGAATTTTCCCTAACATGGATTCTACGCATTGTACACCTATAAAACATGATCCTAAGCACATTTAGTTTGTTCTTTTAGCATGATTCCAGATTTATCATGTCATGGATTCTCATCTCACAATCTCACATTTTGGTTTCACAAATTTACACAATTTCTTATTCACATAGTTCACACTTTACACATGTTGGGTTTTTCATATATCATGTTTTTGATGATCACATTAACATCCTTGAACATTGATTTAATGCAAAATTGATGTGTTAACTAACATGAAAAACACCATGAAAGTGATTGAGTTAAACATTGCTAAATCATACAATGTACATCACTAACAATGTATTTGCATGTAGGTGTACAAGCATGAAAGATGGAACTTTGAAGAGGCATTGAAAAGATGAGCAAAAGGCACAAAAATCTGTCAAAGAGGTTCATCTGTCGACAGATGCAAACTGCCTGTCGACAGATTCATACAGTCATTCTCAGACAGAACTCAGGTTTGCATCTCTGAGTGCATCTGTCGACAGATGCAATGTACCTGTCGACAGATACACACAGACAACCCAGGACAGAGCTCAGGTTTTCTATTCCTGAGTGCATCTGTCGACAGATGCAAACTGCCTGTCGACAGATACACTCAGAAACTCAATTTCCTGAAACCCAGTTCTCAGCCTGAGTGCGCCTGTCGACAGATGCAAGTGCACCTGTCGACAGACGACGGAAACATGAGATTTTGTGTTTCCAAATCCGGCCCCACTTGGGTGTTTCCTTCCTCCACGACCCCCACCTTTACCTAACACTATATAAGCATCCTTTTGGAGCCAATTTCGCAGAGAGCAGCCTCCCATCCAAGAGCCTCCAAGGGACCAAGAGGAAAAGCCCCAAATTGCTGCTCTGCTTCAACTTTCCGCCCAGATCGACGTGGAATCACCATCTATGCGGAGCTGAAGCCGAATCGTCATCAATTCAACCTTCTACATCGATCAATCTACATCCAATCGAAGTTTGAAGAGCGTTTGGACGATCCACGAGAAGAAATCCAACTGGATTTGTTCCCTAATTCCCAATTCTTCTCCATTTCATAATTTCCATCCAATCGTGTGTGTGTGTGGTTGTGTTTCGAGCATCCCTTGTGCTTGATTCACGTATTTGTGGTTGTTCTGATCGTGTTTCATCAGACAACGTGTGTGTGGTTGAGTTGTAGTGTTGAACTCGCTCATAAGCAGTCGTTTCTGCGTGTGTGTGTGGACGGTGGATGTAGGATACACGAGTTGTGTACTCCGAACCACCTTAAATCATCGTGTTCTATGGTTTGTTCACGTTTTGCGATAGATGATTGGTAGGCACGGTGTTCATACGCACGTTTGATTCCCTGTTCTCATTTAAATCAACTCAAGCGGTCTCATACTTAATCGAATTCTAGTCAAGTGTCTTTGAGATTGCTGTAGCATCGAAAAGAACCCATCAATAGTTTAAAATTGCCGTAATCTATTCAACCCCCCCCCCCTTCTAGATTACCGTATTGTGTATTTCGCATAACTCTTCAATTGGTATCAGAGCGGGTTTCTCCGATTTACTGTTGTTCGTCATTTGATCTAGCGATCAGGAGATTTTCGATCTTATGGATTCTAGCAAAGGGTATATGGCCGAGGGACATTCAGTAACCAGGCCACCCTATTTTGATGGCACTGACTATCCTTATTGGAAAAACCGTATGCAGGTATTTTTGAGAGCTCAAAATTACGAGCTGTGGAAGATAGTCAGCAAGGGACCATACGTGTTGCCCGAGGATGAAGACACCTGGACGAAAGACCAAATAGCTAAAGGAACTCTCAACTGGAGCGCACTAAACATGATGCAATGTGCGGTGCATCCAAAGGAGTTCTCAAGAGTCTCCACATGCTCAACAGCAAAAGAGATGTGGGACAAGCTTGAACTCATTTACGAAGGTACGTCCGAGGTAAGGGAAACTAAAGTTAGCATGTTAGTGTCTGAATATGAAATGTTCAAGATGAAAACTGATGAAACCGTATCAGACATGTTTGCAAGATTCATGCTAATAGTTAACGGGCTAAAAGGTCTTAAGAAGGAATACTCTGAAAGTGACTTAGTAAGAAAGATCCTTCGTTCTCTTACTTCATCTTGGAATACTAAGGCCACTGTCATTGAGGATTCCAAAGACCTTTCCAAAATGAAATTGGATGAACTAATTGGCTCTCTAATGACATATGAAATCAACATCAAGAGAAAAGAATTAGAAGAAAATCCTAGGAAGTCAATTTCTCTAAAAGCATCCAATAAATCATCAACAAGTTCCAAGAAATCCATTCAACAAGATAGTGATGAGCAAGAAACGTCTAGTGAGAGTGATGATGATGAAATGGCAATGCTCACTAGACAATTCAAGAAATTTCTCAAGTTCAAGAGGAGAGACACAGGTAACTCCAAACCCCTTCCTAAGAAAAATTTTTCACAGAAATATGAGTCCAACAAAAAATCTGACATTGTTTGTTATGAATGCAAGAAACAGGGGCATATGAGAGGAGAATGCCCGGAACTCAAGAAGAAGCTGAAGAAAGAAAAATTCACCTCCAAAAGGCCAAAGCAATGTTGGCCACCTGGAGTGATGAAGATGAAGATGAAGATGCACAAGAAACATCCGATGATGAAGAAGTGAAATGCTTGATGGCCAGGAGTGATGACTCCAGCGAGGTAAATTTCTCATTTGATGATTTCACTGCAAGTGAATGGGAGGAAGCATACACTACTTTATTTGAAAATTTTCGTGAATATAGATCTGAGAATAGAGCATTAAAAAGGAAATGCAACTCCCTTGTGCATGATAAGAACAATGATGAACGAATTGCATTCCTGACAAAAGAATTAGAAATGATGAAAGTTGATGAAAAGACTCATAATGAAGAAATGGAATGCTTGAAAATGAAATTGCAAGAAATACAAAAAGAAAAAGACTGTTTAAGCCATTCCATTGAATTCCTTCAAGAAGAACAATTGGAAACCAAGAAAAAGTTGGAACAAACTGAAAAGGAATTGAAAGAAAAATCTGAGGACTTAATGAAATTTGTAAAAGGGAAGCAAAATCTAGATGCGGTTTTGGGCACCAAAATACATGTAACCAAGCATGGGTTAGGATATCAACCTGTAAACAAAAGAAAATAGGAGAATCATTGATTACCTCCTTTGTTGATCTTAGCCCAAACACAAGCAAGCATGCTCCCACAAAGCATAATTCAAGAAAGTCTCAGACCAAGCCAATACTACACAAACAAAATGTTCCCAACAAACAAAAGAAAAAGCCACCTGTCGACAGATACAATGGTGCCTGTCGACAGACAAGAACAGTTTCAATGAATAAACAATCTATCAAGCAACAGAAAATTGAAAAGAAAATTCCTTCATGCAATATGTGTAAAAAGATTGGTCATGATGAAAAACAATGTTGGAATAATCCAAAGAAACAAAAAGTCAAACAAGTTTGGATTCCTAAACATCTACTTTGTTGCATGAATGAAATTTTGGGACCCAAAGTAATTTGGGTACCAAAACCTCTTGTCTGATCCACATCTGCAGGAATGCCTAGCAGCCCAACATCAAAACAAATGGTACTTGGATAGCGGCTGTTCGAGGCACATGACGGGCGACAAAGGTAAATTCTGTTTCCTAGTGGAGAAAGACGGAGGACAAGTCATTTTTGGAGGTAATAACAAAGGCCAAATCATTGGCACAGGTAATGTTGGTAAGTGTACCTCCAATTCAATTGAAAATGTACTGTTGGTTGATGGCCTTAATCACAATTTGCTTAGCATAAGTCAATTATGTGATAGAGGTCACAACGTCATTTTTGAATCAAATTCATGTCAAATTGTTGATAAAGAAACAGGAAGTGTGAAATTTTCTGGAAAAAGAGTGAATAACATTTACTTAGTTGACTTAGATGATCCAGAGAATGACAACTTGTGTCTTGTTGCAAATAGACAGGATGAATTGACCTTGTGGCATCGTAGGCTTGGCCATGCGAGCTACAACGTGTTGCACAAGATCATGAAGCTAAAATTGGTAAGTGGACTTCCTGACATTTCCTTTAGCAACAATGAAAGTTTTTGTGATGCATGTGCACAGGGAAAACAGACCCGGAAGTCTTTCAAATCTAAAGCACCGGTAAGCACATCTAAACCATATGAACTGTGCACATGGACAAACGTTTTGGTTTTGGTACCAATGGGTCTTCTTGGCACACAAAAGTGAAACACTCAATAAACATGGGTGAATGTAATGATTTTGATAACAATGCATTTTCTGATTTTTGCAGGCACCAAGGATTGAACATCTGTTCTCTTCCCCAAGGACTCCAGAACAAAATGGAGTAGTGGAGAGGAAAAACAGAACATTGGTGGAAATGGCTCGCACTCTTCTGGTTGAAGGCCAACTCTCCAAAAGGTTTTGGGCAGAAGCAGTGAACACTTCGTGCTACATTCTAAACAGAGCCACGGTAAGACCTGTGATAAAGAAAACCCCCTACCAGTTGTTGAAAGGTAAGAAACCCAACCTTGGGTACTTCCGAGTTTTTGGCTCAAAGGTATTTATTCATAACAATGATAAATCTGATTTAGATAAATTTGAAGCCAAAAGTGATCAAGGTGTTTTTCTAGGCTACTCAGAACACTCTAGGGCATATAGGGTGTTTAACAATAAAACACGCATTGTGGAAGAAACGCCACATGTCATTTTTGATGAGTCATATGCCAAATCTAACTGTTTGAATATTAACAGGACTGAAAAAGAGGATGAAGGAACATCACTTAAGGATCTTCAGATCAAAGCAAAAGACAAATCTGAAGAAGATTCCAAGACCAAAGGTGGATATCTTCACAGGGACTACTATGAAGATGATGAAATAGCATTCAGAAAACAAGATGAAACACTTGAAGAGACTCCACCAGAAAGTGAACCTCCTGAAGAACAACATTCACAAGATCAAATTCCTCAAGGACAAGATACTCCCGGCCCTTCAACAATCACAAATGTGAGGTATTCCAAAGATCACCCACTTGATGATGTGATAGGTAGTTTAACTGATTCTGTTCAAACGAGGTCTCAAGTAAGAAAAATAATTGAACATGATCTTTTTGCTTTTGTTTCTCAAGTGGAACCCAAAAATGTTGAAGAAGCCTTAAAAGACAACTCATGGATTGATGCTATGCATGAGGAACTTGGTCAATTTCAAAGAAACAATGTATGGAGTTTAGTTCCTAAAACCCCTGAAATCTCTATCATAGGAACTAGATGGGTGTTTAGGAATAAACTTAATGAAGAAGGAAAAGTGATCAGAAATAAAGCAAGACTCGTAGCAAAAGGATATAGTCAAGAATTTGGTGTAGACTTTGAAGAGTCCTTTGCTCCTGTAGCCAGGTTAGAAGCAGTCAGAATTTATTGGCATATGCATGCTCCCATAAGTTCAAACTCTATCAAATGGATGTTAAAACTGCTTTCTTAAATGGCTATATCAAAGAAGAAGTCTATGTCTCTCAACCACCAGGTTTTGAAAATTCTGAAATGCCTAACCATGTGTATAAATTGCACAAAGCTCTTTATGGTTTGAAACAGGCACCTCGAGCTTGGTATGAAGACTAAGCAATTTTCTGGTAAGCAAGAACTACTCAAGAGGTAAAGTAGACCAAACACTCTTCACTAAGAAAGTTCGCAATCACATAATTGTTGTTCAAGTTTATGTGGACGATATATATTTGGTTCTACTAACCCTTCACTGTGTGAAGAATTTTCTAAACACATGCACAGTGAATTTGAGATGAGTCTAATGGGGGAGCTTCAATTCTTTCTTGGTTTGCAGGTGAAACAACATGAAGAAGGCTTCTTCATAAATCAAGAAAAATATGTCAAAGAGCTTCTCAAACGATTTCAATTTGAGCAAGCCAAACCAGCCTCCACCCCAATGAGCACAAGCATCAAATTGGAAAATGATGAGAAAGGTAAACCGGTAGATGCAAAGCACTTCCGAGGTATGATTGGCTCACTCCTTTATCTTACTGCAAGTAGACCGGATATTCAATTTAGTGTTTGCCTTTGTGCTAGATATCAATCTAGTCCAAAGGAAAGCCATTTAATTGCAGTCAAGAGAATCTTCCGATATCTCTCAGGCACATGCAATTTGGGTTTTTGGTACCCAGCAGGCAGTAGCTTTGATTTGATTTCATATTCTGATGCTGACTATGCTGGATGTAAAATTGATAGAAAAAGCACTAGTGGATATTGCCAATTCCTTGGCGGTTGCATGGTTTCGTGGGCATCCAAGAAACAACACTCGGTTGCACTCTCCACTGCAGAGGCAGAA
Source organism: Colocasia esculenta (assembly GCA_014218235.1). Lineage (NCBI taxonomy): Eukaryota > Viridiplantae > Streptophyta > Magnoliopsida > Alismatales > Araceae > Colocasia > Colocasia esculenta. The sequence goes on from CM024757.1 coordinate 91,648,260, forward strand.
TATGTCGCTGCAGGAAGTTGTGCAGCTCAAGTGTTGTGGATCAAAAGTCAGTTAGCTGACTATAATGTTCAAATTGGATGCACACCTATCCTATGTGACAACACAAGTGCTATCAACCTTTCAAAAAACCCTGTCCAACACTCTCGGACTAAACACATAGAAATCCGTCATCATTTCTTGAGAGATGAAGTTGCCAATAAAACCTTGGAACTTATTTTCATTCCCACAGAAAAACAATTGGCTGATATTTTCACCAAACCCTTGTCTGAAGATAGATTCACATCCTTAAGAAGAGAATTGGGTTTGTGTAAAATGCAATGAAACTGACTATCCATTTTGGAGTACATGCTCTTTATGTGTGAATGACTATGTGGTATATCAAATGGTGAACTGTGGAAGAACAAGTTCGGCTTGTTTGGAAACTATCATCATGCGTGAGAAAACATTCTCCGCCAAGTATCCATAGTCCCATTGCATATAAAGGTCCTGTACTTCACATAGGATTTTTAGTTTCCTTACATTTTATCATGTTAACTCCTGAAACAATGCATTTTTCTGTGACCATGTGCTTGTGTATGACATTCTTGAAATGAACATGTTTGCCTTGTATCAAATGCTTGTGTGAATCCTTGCTTAGATGTTGTGTCAACACGTGCACACACTATGGGGGAGTGAGTTAAGGATAGATGAGTATTTTATTGAGGAAACTCTTCATACATCTACTTGTTGAATTCTCACTTCCTTGAACTCAAAAGTGCAATCAATCTGAAACAGAAAAATCCACTCTGTTCATATCTGTCGACAGACACATTCCATCTGTCGACAGATTCAATCAGTCTTGTTCTGGCAGAAACTTCAATTCCTCAGTCTGTGTGCATCTGTCGACAGACAGACTTCTTCTGTCGACAGATACACCCATTCTTCTTTATTTTCAACTCCTTCTTCATATTTTCAAGAAAGTGTTCCTTACTTGATTTAAAGGTAAACCTTGGTTTGTTTGTGTGCAATATAACCCTTCATATCCACTTCATGTCAAAGTCATGAACCAAGTCTAAATGTTGTTTGATGCATGACCTGATTAAGGTCTTTTTAGATCATTTTGAACACAATGAGCAAACCAAATGATTTTTAAACATCTCCTTTGAATAACTCCCTTGTCGTTAAACATGAATCTAAAATGATTTGAAAAATCAGAAAACTCTTGAATTTAATGTTCCACATTACAACTTGCCTAAAGAAATCTCATGTACTTGACAAAAAGCAAAAATAATAAAAAAAAAAGGAGAAAAGCTACCTATTTCTTCGGTTCAATCAACAAATTTGTTTTTCATTTGTGGGATGGAGGTAGAGCAATGATGAAAATCACTAAGTAACCGGGGACATGGGCATCACAAATGTCGGTCTTCGCGTCAAAAGGTTGTTTCATTATCTCTATACAATGGCTTGATGGACACTCACATTGAGTAACTGGGGGTATTGGCATCACAAATGTCTACCTTCACATGAAAAAGTGAAAGTGCTCCTCATTGCCACTCTTTTCCATCTTCGTTGCTTAAATCTTCCAAGATCATACCAGAAATAGAGTGAAGCCTCCGAAATTTTTTGTCAAGTCCAATGTGTTTCTTCGGTAAGACATTCTTGTGGGCATTTAATTCAATTGTCATCTGACTATCATCTCTATTAAATGCATGTTTGTCTTCAACGGCCTTAATCAAAAGAGTTATTTAATTTTCACTGGCTTTTGTGAAATGTGTTCCTCATGATCTAATTAAAGAACTTATCATTTTTAATTCAAAATCATTTTAGATTTGTGTCATGTCTTCATCTTAATGGATATGGATTTTTGTCTTGCACATACACCCATTTTGCCTTAAAACAACAAATGAACACTTGTCCCTTTGAAAAATTTTGACAAAAATCAAGTTTTCACCAAAAAGGAGCTATCTGTCGACAGATAGACTGGCATCTGTCGACAGACGACGGCCCAGATCCGTTTTTTCAGAAAACCCTCGCGCCGGTTCACCTCCTTTTTGTGGGGCCTTCCTTTTAAAACCCTCCAAGTCCATTCTAAGGCCACCCACGACCCTTTTTCACCCCTCCTCTCTTGTTCCCTCCTCCTCATCTCCAAACCCCCTCTCTTTCCCCCTTCAGGGCTCCGTCTCCGACGATCCTGCTCCTCGTCTGGGATCCCTCCACTCTGCCTTCACACCATTCTCATCCTTCCTCCTGCGATGGCACCCAAATCGAAGCTTCTCGCTCGCCGTCGTCGCGTTCCGACGGACGCCGGAGAAAGCTCCAGGGCTCCTTCCGAACGCCGCAGCAAGCATCGTGAGGATCGGTTGCCGGAACTCATCGTTCCTCAAGGTCTCCATCTTATCCGACCCAACCGCACCTTCAAGAAGATTGTCCAATCCCGGTATGTGGACTTCGAGTCCTTAGCACCGATGTTCCCCTCACTCCTACCTTATTTTGACACTCAAGGGTGGACATCCTTCTTGTACTCCCACTTGCAATACTCTCCAACTGCCGTCTCCGAGTTCTTCAATAACTTAGGGCTTTCCGATCAGGGAGATATCTACTCTTCGGTGAAAGGCACTCGTTTTCGCCTCACCGCAAACCTTCTCTCCACAGCCCTTGAAATTCCAAACTCAGGAGTTGAAATCTTCAACTACAATCCCTCTGCTTCTGAGTACTATGAGCTTCTCACGTTGGAACCTTATGACACTACCAAGGAGATTGCTCGTCTCAACGTCAACTCCTTTCCTCCCTTGATCCGGATGATCCATCACATCTTCACTACCTTGATCGTCCCGAAGGATGGAAGTCGAGAGTTAGTCACCGAGGTCCACAAATCCTTGTTCATCTTTTTCCTCAAGTGTCAAGAAATCAATCTTCCTGAACTCATGATAAGCCTCATCCGTCGGTGTTTCTCTAACACCAAAAGATCAATGCCATATGCTTGCCCCATCACTTCTCTTCTTCTTTTCCTTGGCATTCCTATCCCTCCAAGTGAGCTCATCTCACTAAAATCCCGAAGTGCCTTTGACCTCACTGCCGCCAACCGCATGGGCTACAAGATTGTAGACGGCGTCGTCACTAGGACTCTCAAGGGAAGGAACCACAAGGAGCTGACGTGTCAACTGGTGAAGAAGACAATGAAGATGATGAAGCAAATGAAGGCAGTGATGAAGACCCTCAGGATGAGCAAATGCCTGACCAAGCTCAAGAGTTTGATGATGTACCTGTGCCTCCACAACAATCCATTCGTGATTACTTGGCACAAATCCATCAAGAAATGATCTCAGGATTTGCTCACATGACGTCAAGATTTGATCAAGTAGACGCTCGCCTCGACACTTTAGATGACCGTCTTGACCACCTCTACTCCGAGAGAGATGAATCCCGTCACCCTCCTCCTGCTGGACATGACGATGAATAGAGGGTCTCAGGGTCATTAGAGGTCACTAAGAGTCTTAGATGGGAATTAGTCTCACTTGTCTTATCATCTTTTGCTTGTTCATGTTATTTCCCTTTCTTTTTATTGAGTCATGTAATGATTATCAAATGTACTGTGAAATTTCAATGATCAATCAATGAAAACTCAGTTCATGTTTATTTGTCTCTAATGTGCATGACTTGACCTTTTGCATGTTGTCAAAAAGGGGGAGAACATCAATATATGCATCAATTGAATGTTTTTGTCATCATCAAAAAGGGGGAGATTGTTGGGTTTTTCATATATCATGTTTTTGATGATCACATTAACACCTTGAACATTGATTTAATGCAAAATTGATGTGTTAACTAACATGAAAAACACCATGAAAGTGATTGAGTTAAACATTGCTAAATCATACAATGTACATCACTAACAATGTATTTGCATGTAGGTGTACAAGCATGAAAGATGGAACTTTGAAGAGGCATTGAAAAGATGAGCAAAAGGCACAAAAATCTGTCAAAGAGGTGCATCTGTCGACAGATGCAAACTGCCTGTCGACAGATTCATACAGTCATTCTCAAGACAGAACTCAGGTTTGCATCTCTGAGTGCATCTGTCGACAGATGCAATGTACCTGTCGACAGATACACACAGACAACCCAAGACAGAGCTCAGGTTTTCTATTCCTGAGTGCATCTGTCGACAGATGCAAACTGCCTGTCGACAGATACACTCAGAAACTCAATTTCCTGAAACCCAGTTCTCAGCCTGAGTGCGCCTGTCGACAGATGCAAGTGCACCTGTCGACAGACGACGGAAACATGAGATTTTGTGTTTCCAAATCCGGCCCCACTTGGGTGTTTCCTTCCTCCACGACCCCCACCTTTACCTAACACTATATAAGCATCCTTTTGGAGCCAATTTCGCAGAGAGCAGCCTCCCATCCAAGAGCCTCCAAGGGACCAAGAGGAAAAGCCCCAAATTGCTGCTCTGCTTCAACTTTCCGCCCAGATCAACGTGGAATCACCATCTATGCGGAGCTGAAGCCGGATCGTCATCAATTCAACCTTCTACATCGATCAATCTACATCCAATCGAAGTTTGAAGAGCGTTTGGACGATCCACGAGAAGAATTCCAACTGGATTTGTTCCCTAATTCCCAATTCTTCTCCATTTCATAATTTCCATCCAATCGTGTGTGTGTGTGGTTGTGTTTCGAGCATCCCTTGTGCTTGATTCACGTATTTGTGGTTGTTCTGATCGTGTTTCATCAGACAACGTGTGTGTGGTTGAGTTGTAGTGTTGAACTCGCTCATAAGCAGTCGTTTCTGCTGTGTGTGTGGACGGTGGATGTAGGATACACGAGTTGTGTACTCCGAACCACTTAAATCATCGTGTTCTGTGGTTTGTTCACGTTTTGCGATAGATGATTGGTAGGCACGGTGTTCATACGCACGCCTGTTCTCATTTAATCCACTCAAGCGGTTCTCATACTTAATCGATTCTAGTCAAGTTCTTTGTGATGCTGTAGCATCGAAAAGAACCCATCAATAGTTTAAAATTGCCGTAATCTATTCAACCCCCCCCCTTCTAGATTACCGTATTGTGCATTTCCGCATAACTCTTCAACCACATACCATTTGCCTGTTCACATTTGCTGGACACATGAACACATGACTTTCACATCACATATTAGTGCCGTGACACATAGTCCAAACCCATAATAAGGACACATCACATCACATAAACATAGACGAACTAGGCAATATAGTGACGACTTTGGATGCGCAGAACGGGGAGAAAAGTCTCATCCAACCGTGGTACTGTCCACCTCCAGATTTCATCCTAATGCCCTAGATCACAACACATTGAACTTCTCATTGGAAATTTTCCATGATACGGTTCCAGCCTCTATGGAAGCAGTGGACTCTTGGACCGTTTTACATACACATACCGATTTTAGCACACATTTTTACACATGACGCTAACACATCTTTTCATTTCTAATACACATGTGGCTCTGGTTTTCTAACATGGTACTCAGATGACAGAGATTTCACATCAGTATCTTGCATTAATCAGATTACACGCAATTTAAATCACTTTCACAAAAGCATGCTTATTCACATAATTTCGCATGGGAAATTCATATTGCATCATTAAATTGTCCAATTAGCCTAAAAAATTTAACAACATCTGAGTACACGTTTATAACTCACATGCAAATTTCCAGTTTTTCTGAGTCTATTGCATTTACAGAAATTAAAACATTCAATTGCATGCCATTCATATTCAATTTGTCATGGCACATCAAACGGAATCTCATATTTGACATTTCACAGATCTGAATTTATCATACATATTGTTATAGAAATTTTTCCGAATTTATTTCACAACATGCAATTTACTGTAAATTTTGAATAACCTACTCATGTTTTCTATTTCCAGGGCAGAAATTACAGTAAATCATATACATGAACAAATTCTCAAATTTGCAGGTATGGACTGAACCTATACACATAGTATAGAGAAATCTAGGGCATTAATTCCTCAGGATCATGTAGACAGTAGGTGAACATACATAATCCATTTTCGCCAACATGTATTTCAATAAATATAATAATTTATGCCATCCACAGAAAATCACAAAAATTTCCACACACATCACAGTATCTATTTACATAACATATAAAAATTACACTACATCCTCATGCGTCAAAGTCCGGAAATTAATTACTTAAGGCAGAACAGTTTACTATTATGCACTGAAGAACTTGGCGACAGTGTCTGGCCGTTCAAGGAGTTGGACGGCAAGATTGTTGGATGCATACTGGTGATCTTGGCGTCAAGGGCATTGACGCCAAGTTCCTGTCTGTGCAAGAACACAGACCGAGCTCCAAATAACAAGGGAATGTGAGGATCCAGGACACGAGGAAAATCTAAAAAAATAAGAAAACCCTACTAGACATCTACATGGACGATGTGTATAGGTAACTTGCCTTTCAGAAACTCTCAAAAGGGATCAAATCAGCTGGTGAAGCTCTCCTTGGGCAGTCCCAAGAAGCTCCCAAAGATGCCTTCCTCCGGGTTCCTTGATGCAATAGACCCCAAGAAGATGTCGGGGAAGCCTTCCCCTTTGTCCCAGCTACCTCCTTGTCGTGGTAGATGGCCGGAACCAGCTCCAGATCGTCGGATTTAAGCTTGCAAAGGTAGGTTTTTTTTTTTTTCTCACAGTCTAGAACTAGGGTTTTTTTCTTCTTCTCTCCTCTTCTTGCAAAGAGCCAAGAGGCTTTGGGCTTGCAAAAGGGCTTGGTATATAGAAGAGGGGACTCTCCTTTCACGCAGGGGTGATGAGAAAGCTTTCAGACCATTAGGGACAGCTCCCCAATGGCTGGGCTTGCTTGTCCCCGGAAATTCGGGCTCTGCTTGCATGCATGTCACAGATTTTGACGTCCATATCCATGGACGTTGGATTAAGTATTGGCGTCCATCGATGTGGAGGCTGGATCATCATCGGCGTCCATCCATGTTGACGCCAACTTGGCCCTTCGGCCAGAACTCAAAACATGCAGAAACCATGCCTAACTTATACATATATACACATCATACATATGTATTATCATGTACACACTATCACCATGCAATTCATACATTATTTACAACTAATTATACACATGCATACATAAGTATAAATAGTTAATACATACATAGATATGTACATCTATGCATACACAACATGAATTATTTACACGAAATTAAAATAATGCAATGAAATTCGAGGGCCTTACACGCGGGTTATCTTACACCAAAGACCCTTTTCTTCCCCAGGTCGACCCATAGCCGCCATTTGCCCTTGCAAATGGCAGAAAATTCTTCCTTGTTTCCCTCTTCCCGCCATCTCTGTCTCCATCCTCCTCTCATCATCACCGCCGTCTCTGTCTCCATCTCTTGCCTCTATCTCTTGCCTGGATGATGCCTCCCAAGCACACCCCTCGTCGAAGCGCCAGGGCTAGGGCAACTGCCAGGGCGGCTGCTGTTGAAGCGTCTCCCACTGAAAGAAGAAGCAAACGCCGCCATGACCCTGCAGAGCAGCCAGGTTCTTCTTCTCCATCTCCTACACCATCCAAAAGAGGTAGGATGCCCTTCTCTAGTCGAGGTTCTTCCCAGAGACAGTCTACAAACCCTAGGAGAAAGATCCTGTCCACTTCTCCTGAACCCTTTGAGGAATCATCCTCCAACTCATCTGGATCCTCTCAGCCTTCTGAGGCTACTCCATCCAAGCTGGCTAGTGAGGGACAATCTATTCTCAAGCCCAGAGCAGTTGACCTAAATGACGTTGCCTTGGCTAGCGCATTTCTTGAAGTATCTGAATTCTTCAATTTTCAAGGATGGTTGCCTTTCATTCTAAATTCCAGACATTTTATCCTAAATTGTACAAGAGTTTTACCTGAATTGATCATAGTGCCAGAGGGTTATCAGTCTGAGGTCAAAGGAGTCTCCATTTGCTTTCCACTGAACTGGCTGCTACACTATTTAAAGTTCTAGATGAGGGTGAAAATTATCATGACTTTGAATTTGATCTGCATGAAGCATATAGTCTACTTACTGGTCTCCCTGTTGATGAGTCAGATTCTAAGCAGACCTATGTGACTAGGTTTACCACAAACACCTTCCCACCTGTCTTAGGGTTGATTCATCATATTCGCACAACCATAATCACACCTCAAGGTGGTGGAAGAGATAGACTGACTGATATTCAGAGATTCATAATCTACTGGATGAAAAATAAAATCAAGATCAATTTACATGTGATAATGTATCAGATAATGTCTGAAACAACAAGGAAGGATCTACATAGATCTCTACCCTATGCTGCTCATCTCACTTCAGTATTTGAACACTTTGGAGTGTCATTTGATAATGAGCAAGCTCAGACAATTCCAAAATCCAACATTTATTGCTTGAAGCATTTGGAAAAATTCATGGGTTTTAGAATTGAGGGTGCTCAGGTTAGAAGAGGACCAATCATTGAGGCCCCAGCTGCACCTGAGGAAGTGGACCCTCCTCCTATTAAAGAGGTTAAGAATGCTCAAGAGGATCAGCCTCCATCTGAGATTGGTGCCCCAATACCTCAAGATATACCTCAATCACCCATTATGCATGCCTCTTCACCACTCATTCCTGCTGTGGATCCTCCTTCATTATCTCCCCAATTCCATAGGTCAGTTTCTACTTCCACTGGTGGACCTTCTGTTCCACCAGAATTATACACATTTTTGGAAGACAAATTTGGAACAATCACCTCCTCTATCCAACAAATGTCAGAGAATTTTGAACTTCGCATTCAGAGGCTTGAAAATTCAGTGACTGGTCAGTTTATCAAACAAAAAGAGGCAACTGATCATGCAACCCAAAGATTCAACAGGCTGATTGGCACATTGGGTGATGCTTCTATTCAGTTGAAAGAGCATCAAGACACGCTTGAAAAAGTTCTTGAAGGGATCTTGGCCGATACTCAGAAAATCTCTTCAATAGTCAGGAAGTTGTCACTCATATTTCAAAGACTAGACTGTCTTTGCTCACATGGTGGATGACATGGAAGGCATGAAGAATTTGTCAACTCATATTGATCAAGAAATGTCTGCTCTCAAGAGTGACTTTCGCAATCTTCACAAACATGGTGGCGTTGCTAGCACATCTACAGCCTCCCAGCCTATGTCAGCTGCTCTTATGCTTTTCAAGCAACATGTATGACAATTCTCAGAGATGGAAGAGAATCCTGCATACTCATTGGCAACTATGCAATCTCAATTGAGATCCAATCTGTCTGTCATGAGACAAAACTGAAGTCCATAGAGTCTATTTACTTCCTATTCCTCTCACCTCCATCCTCTTGATGGATTTGTATTTGAGATGTCAAAGGGGAGAAGGAATATCTTTATTATGAATGTGTGAATGAATGCTCGTGAATGTGAATGGATGCTTGTAAATATCAACTTTATATGGTTTCTCTTTGGCCATTTTTGAAAAGACATGGTATTAGTAGCATTGTGTGTTTGATTGTGACAATTGTCAAATGTTACTAAATTGTGCTCAATGGCCTTGATGAGTTGAATGGAAAGTTGAAACATGTTGTTAATTGTCATTCAATGTGTATGTGCTTGGATTACTATGTGAATGAATGGCTTAAAATTACAATTCTTTGAAATTAAGACATTCATGTTGACTTAATGTTGCCATCATAAAAAAAGGGGGAAATTGTTGGGTTGAGTGTGAATTAATATATTTCTCCTCATGATTTTGATGATGACATGCTGTGATTTTAAGTTTAATGAATGGAACATGTAAATACATCACATATATAATAACAATGCTAAAAGGCATGTTTAACACGTTATATCACATACATTCATGATAATACATTGTACTAATGATTATGTGTTTACTTTTCAGGGACATATATTCTTGTCATGGTAGTGTCGACACCCCTGATGGTGTCGACACTGGGCATCAATCCATGAAGCAAATTCATGAAGATAGGGTTCACTATGTCGACACAGTCCCAAGCAGTGTCGACACTAGACCCAGTCTCTAGAAGACCCATTTGCCAGACAGGGACAGTGTGTCAACACAGCCAGTGAGTGTGTCGACACTAGAGCCATCTCCCAGAACATCCTTTTGTGCAAATTGGGACCGTGTGTCGACACACTCTGGGACAGTGTCGACACACTCCGGCTGATTTTTTCAACTAAAGTTCCACCTGGACACGTGGCCTTCTAGGGATCAATTGGATTGACCTTGGATCATGTGCCCACGCACTCCAAGGGTTCCTTTGGCCATGTTGGGCTATAAATACCTATCCAATCGCCCCCCAAGAAGAAGATCTCCTCAACAGCCTTCCAGAAAAAGCCTTTTGCCGGCAAGAAGAGGTCTCTCCCGCTCCTGCTCTCCAAGGTGCCGCTGTGACTCATCTCCATCTTTGCGAAGCACAAGAAGGTGAAGATTGATCTCTGAAGAAGAGGTGAGATCACTTCCCAAGAGAGTAGATCCAGTTGAAGCAAGAAATTGAGAATTCAAGGAAGATCCAGAGGCAACTATTGCAGAGCATCACCCAGTGACTTCAAGCTTCAAGAATTTCCTCAATTCAGCCTTCTCCAAGGGAGTTCTTTTGAAGAACATGTTTTCTACTTAATTGTATCAACTTTCACATTGTTTTTCTGAGTCATTCTTGAGATCGTGCATGGAATTGTTGCACAAGTCTCTATGAATGAATTCATTCTAGATCAGATCACTGCTAGAGGATCTAATTCTCATTGTTTTTTATCTAGCTGATTGTTTGTGAGCCCTTGTGCTCGGTTGTATTGAGTTGAACACTCAGTGTGTGGTTGAGCAGGTGTGCTCAGGTATCTAGAGTGGTTGTGCTCTAGAGGTTGTGTTTGAGTTGTCTAACTCAGTGTGTTGGAGTTGTCCAGCTCCAGTGTGTGTTGTACTCAGGTTAAGTAGTGGAGCCTCACTGTGTGAGGGTGGATGTAGGAACCACTGGTGTGATTTCTGAACCACCTAAAAATCTTCTGTGCAGTGGTTTGATTTGTGGTTTGATTTCACTCTGCACTAGATGCATACATATGATTTTCCTCACACTACTGATTGATCTGATCACACACTCTACTCACTCAATTCACACACTCACACATCAGATCTGTGAATTGCAACTCTGATTTGATCTCTGATTCAAAGCATTTTTCAAATTGGTTAAGCTTCCGCAGTATTTGGTCTAGATCTATTCAACCCCCCCCCCCCCCTCTTCTAGATATGGTCCATCTATATTCGATCCTACAATATCTGCAATATGTTGCAGGTCCTAACAAAGCATAGATGATTGGAAAAGGGCGAGGTGGACCTAAGGATGGGAAACAGTGCAAAGGTTGTTGTTGTTGCCGTTGGGGAGGTCATCTTATGAGCGCCAAGCATCTTTTGTTTTAGAAACAAGCTATTTTGTCCCCTCTATTATTAAGAACATTGTCTCCATTTGATGTATGACAAGAATGGGATACAAATTCCTTTTGAAAACAATGGTTGTTCTATGTTCCTTAATGATGAGATCATTATAAAGGGGTCTTTAACAAATGGTTTGTACCTCCACATGTCATGAACATACATAATGTCTATAAGAGGAAAAGAGATGAGGTGAATGATGCATTCATTTGGCATTGTAGGCTATGTCATATCCATGAAGGAAGAATTCAAAGGCTACTAAAGGATGGACTCTTAGGTCCATTTGATTATGAATTATATGCAACCTGTGAATCTTGCCTTCAAGGAACATTGACAAACTCTCCTTTTAGTGGAATTGGAGAGAGAGTCTCTGAGTTGCTAGAACTCATACATGCTGATGTATGTGGACCTATGCCCAAACATACTAGAGGTGGATTCTCCTACTTCATTACATTCATTGACGATCTCTCAAGATTTGGACATGTGTGCTTAATGAAATACAAGTCCGAAGCTTTTGAGAAATTCATAGAATACAAGAATCAAGTGGAGAAGCAAACTGAAAAGAGTATCAAGACACTTCCATTAGATCGGGGAGGAGAAAACTTAAGTACAGAGTTCACCTAGTTCCTCAAGGACCATGAGATATTATCCCAATGGACTCCTCCTCATACACCCCAGCTCAATGGTGTAGCGAAAAGGAGGAATCACACGCCGTTAGACATATTGTGGTCTGTGATGTGTTTTGCCGACCTCCCCATCTCATTCTGGGGATATGTCCTAGAGACTGCAACTTACCTTCTGAATAGAGTTTTGACTAATGTGGTAGTATCCACTCCATATGAGATATGGAAAAGGAAGAATCCCAATCTTAAGGTTGTTAAGATTTGGGGCTGCCTTGCCCACGTTAAGAGACACGATCCCGATAAGTTGGAATCTAGGATGGAAAGGTGCACATTCGTGGGATACCCCAAGTAAACTTAAGGGTATTATTTCTATCATCCTGAAGACCGGAAGGTCTTTGTTGCCAAGAGAGTAGTGTTTCTTGAGAAGGAACACACTCTTGGTGGAAATAGTGGGAGCATGATAGAATTGAGCGAGGTTGGAGAACCAAGCTCAAGCACCATTCCATAGGTAGAATCTTCTACTAATATCTTTTGGTAATTATATTAATGGTGTTTTCTCACTATATATTACATGCATGTGATGATGTATATATTATGTGATGTCCATGGATCTGTGCAATGAGAATTGGATCATGATGAGATCATGATAATGAGACCAATTCTCTTTCAACATAGATCCTTAATATTCCTGGTCATAGTTTACTCGAGAAGGACATCGAGATAACCAGATAGACCAGTATACTATATACCGGTCTATATGATGGAGGTAGATGGTCTCATAACTACTTACGTGGAGACAAGAGGGATATGGTGTAGGTGCTCATTGGAGAATGCGTTTACTGAATGATCCGCTCTCGGAATGCTGTATGGTTGATGATACTTGATTGTCAGATAGCAATTCTGAGGTCCCAGTTGTGTACCTAGTCCTTGGACTTGAGACACAAAGGATGCCTTGTTTGAGTACTCCATTTTTTTATGCTGGACTTATAGGTCTGGAAGTCTCAGATCTAGTACAACTAGTTATTAGGAATGGTATCCAACCTTACGAAGGCAATTTTGTGTCAACAAAGGATCATCCACTCTCGATATCATAAGCAAAATATCTCAAGTGTTCTTGCTCGGGAAAATCTATGGCCAAGGTCAATAAGATTGAGAGAGAAAGAGTTCTCCTGGAGAATCTGATAAGAGTGAGAACCAGATAGATTCATATAGGCTTGATAGTACCTTGCCTTATATATGGTATCTAAGATATTAGCTGGATGAGGGATTATAGATACACGATAATTGTGGGTGGAAAGGACCAATGGATTTGATCCCCCTATACCATCTGGGGACTATGGCGTAGTGGATTAGTACGTTCATAGCCGACGAGTTGAGTGAATCTTTATGTAGATAATGATTCACTAAGTCAGAAGGAATTCTGACGGGTGCAACTCACGACCAGCTCAGTATTGGGCCTAGAGGATCATACACAAAAAGGTGGTTGACATAACCACTATAGACGATTGGATAAGAGTTATCTAATAGGCTCCCTTTCTAACCAAGGACGGAGATAAGATAGTCCGTCACAAGGATGGTCCTTGCGATGGCATAGACTCAAGCCAGGATGGTCCTGGCGACATGGTCGACTGTCGCCAGGACCTACTGGCGACATGGTCGACTGTTACGAAGAGTGTCGTGGCGGCAGTGGCCTATGTCCCCAATGATTATTGATGACACTTTTATTGCCATCAATGCAGGTATGGCTGCATGTTCTATGGGCCATACCACGTACGTCTGCACGACGTGAGCATCGTGCGGAAGTTTGATAAATGCCCTCTATATAGTTAGAGGGTGTGGGAGAGAGCTATAAGCTGAGCTCTCTCCCACAAACCCTCTCACTCTCCTCTTCCTCTCCTCCTTCTTGCAGCCTCTCTCTCATGGAAGAGAGAAAGGAAGCAAGAGGGTCTTTCCCTCTTGCTCTAGCTACTGCTGCTACAAGCTTCTTGCTGCTGCTGCTCCCTTTTGTTGTTGCTACTTGTGTTGCTACTGCCTTGCTACTATTGCTGCGAGGAGCTACTGGGAGTAGCCCCAACAAAGAGGAGACGTCGGTGAGACGAGAAGCCTTCGTCCCTGATCGCCACTGTGTGGACACCACTAGAGGGAGGTCGCGAGAGCTCCTTCATCTGTGGGACCGGTTCTATGCTTTAGTGGTTGTACGAACACCCCTAGGTGAGAAAGTCTCACCCTTGTTTGGTTGCATGATGGTCATGCACCCCTGACATCATCCTGGTCTAATAATTTCTTGTGAGAAACGTGGATTTAAAATTTTAAATATATCATTTCCACTGAGCATATGATGCCTCACCACGTTTTCCTACAATACATTCTAACATAGCATAAACATATATAAAGCAATTAACTAACTATTGCTGACTAGCAACTAACACAAGTAATACATGTACATGTCTCACTATCTACACATGATTAGTATATATTAAACACATGGCCTTACTTAACATGATTCATATATATCAATCTAACATAACATGCATATAACATAACTTCTCATCACAGTCACAATTAAACATATTTCCTAAACATGATACTAACATGGAAATTAACTTCCTAAAATAACACATTAACATATTTCATACTCATTTATATCACATCCACATTACCTTTACATTTCTTTCTCATACTTTTACACATCTTACTTACATTGCTTACACATCTTTCACATATTCACATAGCTTTTACATAGCACATTCACTTTCACATTGTCACATTGCTTATTCACATTCACATTAATCAAATAGCCGTAACACATAGCCCAATCCACCGTAATGAAGGAAACACATTACGCATATATCACATACCAGTCACCTAGGTAATATAGTGATGAATCTTGTTAATTGTGCAAAATTGGGAGAAGCACCCTCTACCTTAACCAGTGGCACTTGTCCACCTCCAGGATTTCATCCTGATGCACACAGAATATCACATATCATATTGAGCCTTCTCATAGGGGCTTCGATATACTACGGCTCCACAGCCTTCCATGATAACAGTGTCTAATTGGCATAATTATTCGACATTAGCACATTAATCCATTTGCATTAACACATATTCCACATGCACTTTAATGTCATGCTTGACTTCAGTTCACATCAACTCATATTACTATTTCACAGTGACTAATATGCTTAACAGAAGCTAAATATGGTACTAATACACATAATTTATTCACTTTTAACTTAATCATACTTATCATAAATATAAAACAATGAGAAATGACATCATATCATGCTCAAAATTTTATTACAGGTCACTAACATGGTACATATCATACATGCAATTTTCCAAAAATTTGGAGCAACATATCTATTTATTGAATTTAAAACAGATTTTAGGTACTTAATGCATTAACTCATAAAACATAGAACTACAAGGAAAACCAATTCAAACTAGTAAGAAAACATGATCATAATAATGTTATTGTCAGAAAAAAGATATTCTAATCACTATACTATGATATATCTATTTTTCACAAATTAAATGTATCCTATCATGCTTATTTTCACATGAATAGAAATTATAAAAATTATCATAAATAAAAAAAATAACAAGAGTTCATAGATCCTTCCAAAGTACTTACCATGCCATGACAAGATACTCATAACTCAAAACCATGCCCAAAACCCTGTGAAATCATCATCACATGCACTAAATAATTATCTGGAAAATAAAAGAACTTAACTACAGGGGTGTTGCCATTAAGTAGGGTTGGCGGCTGTACCAACTGTCGTCAACAAAAGAACTAGGTGGCAAAGGATCTTGCCATCAAGTTCCTATCTACAGAGGTTGCAGACTTGAAACCAAGGGAAACAGAAATTGGGGGTTCAGGACAAGACAAATTTCGATAAAAATCGGAAAACCTTATGTGATAGGCATATGAAGGGAACCCCTAATTTACTTTCCCCTCAGTAATACCCTAAAGATCGAATTTTTGTTGGTGAAGCCTTCCTCACCCTAGCCAAAGAGGTCGACTTCCTCGCCTTGATTCGATCTCCACGCCTTCCTTGGTGCAATCCCCATGAAGCAGTAACTTCTCCTCGTCCAGCAACAACTTCCTTTTGTAGTAGGATGTCGATGAATGCTCCTTCTCATCGGATCAAGCCCCAAGAAGCATCTTCTTCCTCTCTCAAAACTCTCACCCAAACCCTAGCCAAGCAAAAGGCCTTTCCCTCACAAAAACAACCCATATTTATAGGGCTTTAGTACATGATCAAGAGAGGAAATAGTGCCCTAAAGATACCCGACATTCCAACTCTCTGCATGAAGAAATCAGGGTTGCAATCGGATTAGGAAACTGAAAACATAAAGATATTGACAGTACGGTTGACTGCCATCAATACAGAAGTAGACGACATTTGACTATGCTGTTAACTACAAAGTATTAGGAATCATATAAAACTTGATACGTAAACGACAGAGAAATCCATCGCAGACCAGTGTTAATGGCACAACATACTGCCATTAGCCCGTCTTAACGACACTCTATGTTGCCATCAAGGGGACTGCCAGGTCAAAAGAAAATGGCACAGCAACACACCAACAAGCCATGTTATGAAAACCTAGGGCCTTACACCCTCTCCCCTTAAAGAAACTTCATCCCTGAAATTAGAGTTAAGGGTACATACCAAACAGGTTAGAGTACGACTTCCTCATTGCATCCTCGAGCTCTTACGTAGCCTCCTCTTGTGAGAAGTTCCTCCACATAAGTTTCACGAAAGTGATCCTGCTATTCTTGAAGTGTTAGATCTTGTGGTCTTAGATCACCATTGGTTGCTCTACGTAAGACAAGCCTGGCTGCAACTCCAGTAGCTCTTAACTAATGATGTGAAATGGATCTTGCTCATACATCGTCTGTATGGAAATGTGGAACACTGGGTGTACACCCGCCAATGCTGGAGGCAATGCCAACTCGTATGCCATACTGCCAATTCACCTAAGAATCTCGAATGGGCCAATGAACCTCGAACTCAACCTGCCATGTCTACAAAACCTAATCACGCCTCTAGTAGGTGAACCTCGAACTTTAAGTCCTTCCTTCTGTTGTCGACATAGCTCTTATGCCTGTCCTGGGCTACACTCAACCTCTGCCTGATCAACTAGTTCTTGCTCGAAGTCTCCTGCACAAGTTCTGGTCCAACCAACTGCCTATCACAAATCTCCTCCTAGCACAAAGGAGATCTACAGGGTTGACCGTATAATGCCTTAAATGGAGCCATGCCTGTACTAGCATGGAAGCTATTGTTATAGGCAAAGTCCACAAGAGGTAGGTGGCGCTCCTAGTCGCACTTCCAATCCAACACGTACACTCTCAACATGTCCTTGAGCATCTGAATCGTCCCCTCAGACTGCCCATCTATCTATGGGTGGAAAGCTGAACTGAGCTTTAGCTAAGAACCCAACACCTCTTGCAGTCCCTGCCACAACCTCGAAGTAAACCTCGGATCTCTACCTGAGATAATGGACTTTAGCATACATGAAGCTTCACAATGTTATCCACATATAGCCTCCCCAGACTCTCCATAGATTGCTTCTTCCTCATAGCCATAAAATGAGCAGACTTGGAGAAATGGTCCACAATCACCCAAATTGAATCATTGCCCCGACCTGATAAGGGAAAACCAGTTACAAAGTCCATGGTGATTGCTTCCCACTTCCCTAAGGGAATCTCAATCATCTGCATCAAGCATGATGGTCTTTGATGCTTGACCTTCACCTGCTGACACACTAACCATCGAGCCACAAACTTTGCCACATCCTTCTTCATCCCTGGCCACCAGAAGGATCTCTTCAGGTCCTGGTACTTCTTGGTATTGCCTAGATGTATCGAAAACCTTGACCTATGAGCTTCTTCTAACACTATCTTCCTCACATCTATAACGTTTGGCACGCAAACTCTATGCTAGAATTTGATCACACCATCATCGTCACGAGCAACACCTACCTTACCAATCATCTCCTAAAGCCGGGGATCCTCACTCTGCCTCTCCACAATGTTGTCCAGAATAGTAGACTTGAAGGATAACTACGCCATGAACACCTGACACAACTGTCTCTAACTCAGTCGTAGCACAAGTTGTATCCTTGTGCATCCTCTAGTCTCTCTGCAACAAAGTACTCTTCCTGCTCAATGCATCAACTACGATGCTTGCCTTTCCTGGATAGTACTATAGCTCAAAGTTGTAGTGTTTCAAGAACTCAATCCACCTCCCATTGGCTATGGAAAGTGAGATCTAGAGGGGGGTAAATAGATTGCCCCTTAATGAAAAATTTACGAATGCTAGATTGAATTGTAAGGAAATTAGCAAATGAGCAATGGCATCAAAGCACACAAGGCACAAGAGATTTTCAGGGGGGTTCGGCTCCTTGACAGAGACCTACATCCACCCTTCACTTCAACCAACTGAGGAACCACTTAGTTTAAACCAAAAGTGTGAGACACTCAAACAGCCGCTAATTCATAGTTTTGTACAAACATTGTCACACAACTTGATTGCTAATATACAGCTTCAAGATCTCAAGGATCTCACAATCCTCAAACTCACAAGTGTAGGATCTACACTCCTAACTCCAATAGGAGCAATAAGACAGAATGTATGAAGTTTGAAGGAAGAAAATAATCGTACAAGACAGATTGATGAATGAGAAGAATTTTATCAAACACTCTGGCAGCAGTTTGGTGCAGAATCCATTGATCTAATCAATTCATCTCTCGAGGCTTGTATTACAGTTCATCAGGCTTGGATTCATCACCCCTTTGAATTTCTCGAGCAATTGAACGTTGATTGCATTGGATCAGATGATATTTCTGGTGCTCTGCTTTCCCTTTAGCAGATATGGCAATGGCGAAGCTTCATATGGCGCAACATCATCGCAACAATCTCCTTCTCCAGCAGGAGCCCTCTCAGAAGCATTTTTTTTTTTATCTACTATGGAGCTTTGCTACTTTTTCTTCTTCACCCTTCTTGCGCACACTTACTTTTCAGAAGGGACGCCCAACACCTTTTTGTTCGACGTCAAGGAATCTCCAAGTGGGCCTCCTGAAATCCCTAATCCATTAGGTGAATATTTGCTGCCAAGCGTACTCTTCCAGAACCTTGTATTGTATGCCAAGGAATCTCCAATGAGTGGGCCTTGGTTCATATGCCCAAACATGATACGTTGGTGCTTGCACTTTATCGCTGGAAAATAAAGTTATGATGTGTGTTGGTGCATCTTGTGTTCTGCATTGATGCACTGTGATTTTACTTGACTACTCACTGGATTCATCATGTGTGTTGACCTCATTGCAAACTTGCATTGACCTCCTATACTTTTCTTTAGAGCTTACTCACTAGATGCACCAGGTGTGTTGACCTTCTGATTAGTGTGTGTTGGCGCACTTTGTATATCTTCAAAACATAGCTCACTAGATGAGCCACATGTGTCGACCTCCTGAGACACCTGTGTTGACACACTTTATGTTTTCTTCAGATTCATCTTATTGGATGACCTAGTTGCGTCAACCTTCTGTTCAATGTGTGTCGATGCACTTTGTGTATCTTCGACAAATAGCTAACTAGATTAGCTACATGCGTCGACCTCCTGTGTAACATGTGTCGACGGACATGTAACCTTTTGTCTTTGTGATGATACCTGTCATGAGTATAAGTGTGTTAAGGCATATTTAAGCATTAATGTAGATTATGTATCATAGTTAGATATGGTCTATGACATCATCAAAACAAGGGACACAACAATCTCCCCTTTTTTGATGATGGCAACTATGATTCATAGATCCTTTGACTCTACATTTAACTACTCATTCAAGATACTCCATCACAACAAGTATTACACATAGAAAGTGTGGGAACACAAAATGGATTTCATTTTATACAAGGATGTGTACAAGAGAATGCTTGTATGAGATGAACAAGTTCCCACCTCATTTCATTTAGTTGTCACAAAACGAACCTTTTACATTTAGTCAAAAGAACATTGTCTATAATGTCTCCCCCTTTGACATCATCAAAATAAGAGAGCTAATTCTGAGGTGGAGTTGGAGGCTGTGAGGTACTTGCAAACAACTTATGCTCAATTCTTGCTAATCTAGCTTCCAACTCAAAATAGGTCTCTCTCAAGTAAATCTGAACAACATTGAGTCTTATATTCATGATGTCGGTCATCGCCATCAAGCTATCATTCACATGAACAGACATCTGATCCACCCCATAGGGCATGGGTGGTGCTACTGTAGACGAAGTAGTATGTGTACTTTCAGTTGTTTTTGTCTCACATGGAAGCTTCCAGACATGGTCAAAATGTTTCTTCATTTCTTGCAATTGTGTAGCCATTGCGATATTATAACCTTTTAGCATGCATGTTCAAGCTTCGAGCCATTTGACTATATGAGAGTTTGAGAGACTGGATGTCATTTAGCATACTGCATCCCTCTGTCAATTGATTCTCTAGTGTTTGCACTTTATCAAATATCATTGATTGTGTGTATGCATCATGATTAAAGTGTGATGATTCAACCAACAAATTGGCCCAACAACTATAATAGTTGGTAGACTTCCCAGGAAGGTCACCCATCTTGGACTACTCCCAACTGAGCACGCTTAACTTCAGATTTCTTTTCTTGCTCGAGCTCTGAAAATGACTAGTCTGAGTTGTTGGTAGTCTACTGATTTAGTCCAATAATAGCAAGTCCATAAATCCATAAAAATAATACATTGTTACAATTAAAAATTATTTTCACATACAAGTTCACTCAATCAACACTCTCACAACAACAATCTAAGTCTCCACGTCTTCACGCTCAAAGTCAGTGTGAACTAACTCCTTAGTGCCAATGTCCTCAGCTTCTCTGAAAGGTTAATCAAGTGTAAGTTTACAAGACTCAACAAGCAACAAGGAAAATAGTTCTAAGGTTTATCATATAACTACTTTTTAAAACATGATATACATATTCCAACCACTTAGCCTTTGTATAATATAGCTCTTTCTTGTCAATGTATTCTAAATCATTCATCAATCATTATCCGCATTAAAAAAAAAAGTAGTACAAGATGATCACATAACAAGTAACGTAAAGCTGTAATGACCCCGAGAACCCGACCCTCGGCCCATGCCGAGGACCCGATTTTCGCGGTCGCCGCCCACAGATCCGGAGACCCGGAAGGGCTATAATATAAATCTAACAGGATATGTAATGGAAGTAAACGTCAACAGCTAAGCTAGAAGCCCACACGCAGAAATAGAAAAGAGAGCGAGACTGTTGCGTATCGCTCTAAGTACAGTCCCAACACACACAACTAGTACAAGTAAAGGTAGGGGATAACAAATCCCTTAGGGGCATACCCCGAGGGTGACGTACACTGACAGGGGGAAACCACTGCTAGCTACGGGGACCACGACTACCTCCCCGTCTCCTCCGCCCAGCGCTTGCTCAAGGAGGGATGATCTTCACAACAGAAGCTCAGTAGGGACTGCCAATCTCCTACTGGTTCTGACAGGCAGAAGAATATATATATATATATATATATATATATATATATATATCAATTAATAATAGTAGTTATATCTTCTACCTACAAACAGAAGTGCGGAAGCAAAGCTACAACTAGCACGTACGGAAGTACAACACGGTCGGAAACTCTGTACGACTGCTCGTCGTGACCACCACATAGCTAGCAAACACAGACAGGGGGAAACCCTGCCTGGACAAGGAGCACTAGCTACGGAAAGCACTACCACTAGTCAACCGGTCAGGTGCATCGACTGACGTCTTATCCTTGGCCCAGGTCCAAACCTCCACGTCTCGTCAGAGTGAGACAGGACACAAAGTAACACAATAGTAACCGTCGTAGTCTGGCCGGACTACGGTCCCACGCCTGGCCTCTCCAGGCGGTTTCGGGGCCGCAAAGAGCGAGGCAGTGAGAAAAGGACTGGCTAGTCTGCACCGGGTAGAACTCCGACCGTCCTCAATGTCTCAGACCAACCACGAGAGCTCTGCAAACGACTCGATGCTGCCATCCTAACCACCGTTTTCCCCTCAACTCCAGAGTCTGTGACTCGAGTACGCTCGTCGCCCCGAATGCTCCCTCTAAGGCGCACGAGGATGGGTGACCCAGGCAATGGTAACAAGCTCTCTCACGGGACAAGCCCTCAGGTGCCGAGCACCCGGCGAACGACTAGTGTAGGACCGTACTAGGGAGATAGCACAGGTGCCACGGGTACAATGAGAAGTGGAAAGTGGCAAAGACTCCACAGAAAAAGGACTTCGCCAGGACATAACCTATCTCTGTTGTAGTCGCGACACATCGGGCCGTCGTGACCTTGTCGCGACACCGTACCCTGTCGCGACACTATCGCGGTGGCCCAAGCCGTCGCGACCAGGTCGTGACACTCAAGAATGTTGTGATCATGTAGCTACCAGCCACGCCGTCGCAATAAGATCGCGACCTCTATAGTGGTCACGTCTTCAGCCGAGGGGGGTTCCGGTGCAGTCCTCCCAGGAACCACCCCAAAACACGGTACAAACATTCCATAGGGGGAGGGGGGCATGCTCAATATGTAGGAAAGCCACTAAACTATGCAAACCACCCTTAACACCCCACAAACATGGATTCACAAGAATCTACACTCGGTGGGAACCTCACTCAAGCATGAGCATGGATTCCTCACACTCCCACACCCTAAACCATGGGAAAACACCATCTCAAGGGGTAGGGGGGCATGCTTGGGTGAGAGGATCAAGGGGTCCCTACTTTCACAAGTAGAGCCGACCCGTAGGGCCTTTACATCGGAATGACAACCTCCTCCTCGCTCCAAGTAACATGAACACGTCCCCTGCATGAACAGGATGGCACCACCTCAGCACGAGCACGAAGAACTGCCCAGAAAATGCAAGGGAGCTCGATAGGGAGAGAAGAGGGAAAATGGAGAAGAGAGAGGGCGAGCGGGGGAGAATGGGGCGGAGCCTCGGTTTTAAACCGATGGCCCCCAAGACACGACGGCTGACCAGGTCGCGTCAACACTGTGCGCACCTGACACCTGAAAAGGCCGTTATGACAGAGAGGACACCGATCAAGTCTATCAGAAAAGCAGTCGCGACGCCTCCAGACGCCGCGATAAGAACGCGATGCCTACCCCCGTCGCACCAGTGTCGCGACAACCAGGTGTGTCACCACAAAACCATGTCGCTACGGGCTCCCCTGGCGTGACCATTGCGCGACCAGGGTGCCTGCCGCGACCCTGAGGACAGGGCCAAAGGGCCCAGGAGGGCCAGGTCTTACAAAAGCAATTCATAAGTAATAATATGTCCAACATTCTTGTCAATTCACCCACATATAGCATATTGATAGTGCAAAAATAAAGACATCTATAATGGAATCATTGTCATATGGCATTCTCAATTCACATACATTTATCACTTCATGAGGGTATTATCATATAACATGTAAACAACTCATATGGTATGTAACATGTAGACAATATCATGTACCATGTAGACATTATCATGTAGCCTGAATACATTATCATGTAGCATGTATAGTTGCCAAGAATAGCCCCACTATTAATAGAGATCATGTAGTCATGTAGCATTTACTTATCACCTAGGCAAAATAGTAATGAAGTATTGGTCATTGGGCAATACTCGGGGAAGTCCACCCCACCATTTTCAGTAGAACATGTCTACCTCCAGGATTTTTTTATCTGTTGCCCACGGATTCATGTAGTCAATTTCATGTAGGTGAACCATAACCATAGGGGCATTCTATGACGTAGTTCCATGTAGTAATCTCTATAATAGCAATGTCTTATTGGTTATATCACTTTATAAATCTCATGACATGCATTCATGCTATATATATATATATATATATATATATATATATATACTAGTATGCTTTCCATAAAATTATGCATATGTGTCACTTCATTTAATAAGACAATAACATATGCTCATGCAACCCATTGCCATCATTTCTAAAATTATCATCTCTGTTGTACATCAATAGTATATCATGATACTACAATGATTATTTAAATTAAAATTCAATATTCATGTACTCCTTTTTGCATCTAATAATTTCCATGTATACCTTTATATGTTCAAAAAATTATAGCAGCAAGCACAGTACACAGAAATTTCTAAAACTTTTCTAGTAACTCTCTTCCTAGGTATGCATTATCCATACAAATTTCATATTTTTATAGATCAAGCATCATTTCCTATGGTTATTTATCATTAAACTTAGATTAGTTATCATGATACATAAAGTTTAAATAAAGCATTTATTTACTGTGCGAAACTGAGCATGATGAATATGTATATTTTAATCTAACAATAGTGAGAAATTCAAAGCACGACCTCATAATATGGATCAAATAGTTTTTATTTTCTTTCTTCTTACATTATCAAAATCCTTAAAACAATATGTATAGACCATAGAACATTGTCACAACACTTCTTTCGTATAATAGTACTTATTTACGCAAAATGCAAAGATAGCAAAAACCCTGTTCAATCATCAACCACAACTTATAGACATTTAAACAGATATGTAGAAAAACTGCGCAGATGAACTTAACAGTAGTGTTGGTTGTCATTTACACAATTAAATGACAATCAACACTGTCAGTAAGATCAGTTGATGGTGGCCCATAGTGCTGTTAATATATATAGACGTCCAGTATTCCGTCGTTCACATGAAGTAGATGGCAGTCGAGGTTGACGTTAAGTTCAGACGGTCAAAAAACCCAGAAAACTCACATAAAATATCAAAACTTTAACCCCTTAATACGATCTTAATCATGGATTTAAAAATCAGTAAAAATGGTAGATCTGTAGAGTCTAGTATCCTAAACTATTCCACCATGTTACTTGCCTCTAACCCTCCTTTTGGAGTAGCAAATAAAGAGTTGGAGACGCCTGCCTTGGAAACATGGCAGTCCTCCTTTGTCGCCTTGATCCGCCCGATCCGACCTCCAGAACGAAGCGCATGGTCAGAGGTCCTGTTCAGCACGATCCTCCAAGTCGTCTCCACACCTAGCTCACCTCAATCTGCACAGATCGTTACACCGTAACCTTTCTCTCAGCACACTTTTCTCACAACCGATCTAGAGAAAATCCCCTCTCTAGGAGCCAAATTGGGGTCTTTTAATGGCCAACTTCGGTTTATCCAACTCTAATCTGGCCCTTGAGTGAAAAGGCTGCGATCTATCAGAGAACATTAAGGAAATGGCCGATTATTTCACTCCGAAATGGTAGCCGCAAAAACCTAGTAAGTCCAGTTAACGTCAATACAGGTTGTCGTTTACCATGAGGTAAATGACATTCGATTGTGACGTTAATCTATCTGACCGAAAGACATAATAATTAACAAAATATTCATGACCGACTCCATTGTTGTCTACAATATGTAGACGACACTCGATGTTGCTGTCTACTTTAGTGAACGACAGTGAACTGTGACGTCAAGTTCATCAAAATTAACAGTCAAACACAAATGTTGAACAACACACATAATTACGAAAAATAGGCAAAAAGAATTCTAGGGAACTACTTCCTCTTCCCCTTAAAATAATCTTCATCCTCGAAGATTGAGTTTAGATACACTTACCAAACAATGATGGGTATTTCCTCTTCATCCTTATTCTAACTCCCACATTGCCTTATCGTGAGAAATTCCTCCACAAAACTTTCACAAAAGGAATAGACTTGGATCTTAACTCTTAAACCTTCCGATGTAGAACCCCTATCAACTGTTGTTCGTAGGACAAATCTGACTGAAACTGCACTGGTTCGAAGCAGATCACATGCGTCGGATCATGAACATACTTCCTCAACATGAATACATGAATAATTGGATGCACTCCTTCCATGGATGGTGACAAATCTAGATAATATGCCATGAACAAAAGGACCAATAAATCTGGGATTCAGCTTGCACCGTTTCCCAAATCTCACCACACCCTTGGTCAGTGAAACCTTGAGAAAAACATGATCTCCAACCTCAAAAGTCAAATCCTTCCTCATCGTGTCTGCATAGCTCTTATGACGATCTTGCGCTGCTTTCAACCTCTGCACAATCAATTGGATCTTCACTGAAGTCTCTTGCACCAACTGTGCCCCAACAAGATGTCGATCTCCTAACTCCTCCCAACACAATGGGGATCTACACGGCCTCCTATGCAAAGCCTCGAATGGCGCCATGCCTATACTCGAATGGAAACTATTATTATAAGCAAATTCCACAAGAGCTAGGTGGCGTTCCCAATCACCTCTTTGGTCAAGTACACAAGCCTTGAGCATATCCTCCAAAGTCTGAATTGTCCTCTCGAACTACCCATCCGTTTGTGGATGAAATGCTAAACTCAGCTTCAGCTGACTGCCAAAAGCTTGTTGTAAACCTTACCAAAATCGATGGCTAAACCTCAGGTCACAGTCTAAGATGATTGAGTTCATAATACAATGCAACTTTACAATACTATCAATGTACAACCTCATCAAGCTCTCCATGGACTACTTCTTCATCATGGCTAGGAAATGAGCACTTTTTGAAAATCTATCAACAATCACCCAAATTGAGTCATTCCCTCTAATTGATCTAAGCAAACCCATCATAAAATCCATTGCGATATGCTCCCACTTCCACTAAGGAATATCCAGCTTGTGCATCAATCATGAAGGCCTCGGACGCTCCACCTTCACTTGTTGACATATCAAACATTTTGCCACAAAAATTTGCAATATCCGGCTTCATACCGGACCACCAAAATGAACGCTTCAGATCTTGATACATCTTCCCACTGCTTGGGTGGATAGAGAACTGAGATCGGTGAGCTTCTTCGAGAATTTCATTCCTCAGCACCTCATCATTAGGAACACATACTCGATGATTCAGGCAAATAATGCCATCTTCATCCCTTGTTGTACTAGACTACCCTACCAATGCTTACAATTAAGGATCATCCTTTTGAAAGGGAAGGACCCTATCATGCACAGTAGATCTAATGGTTGTTGAGTTGTGTGTTTTGATGATGACATTTTGTACACAATCTGATGTCATATTGTATATATGTGGAAGATTGTTCAGTTGTGTATTCATTTGGATGATAACTAAATACCTTGATGTTGATGATGTTTACAACTCATACTTTGATTTTAATGATGACTACAACATTTGGTTGTGGATGATGTCTAAACACTCATATTTTGATTTTGATGATGACATATTGTACATATTATAATGATGACTAACCAACATGTTCTTGATGCTTCACATTTCATATTTTGATGATTATGACATGTTTTGATGATTCACACGTCATATATACAGATTTACACAATTATGTAAAAGTAGTGACGACACACATTGAAAGTCAGGTCGACCCACGTAGTCTACCCAGTAAGCTCCTGAAGGAAAAAGTCTCAGTAGTGTCGACACACATTGCAAGTCAGGTCGACACACATAGTCCATCCAGTGAGCTGTGTGTGAAGAAAAATATAGAAGGTCGACACTAGTTCTTAATCAGGTCGACATAAGTGTAACGACCCACTTCCCCCCGGTACGGTTATACCAACCCACATCAGATGAGAGCAAGCCACTACAGGGGAGAATACCCCAACAAGTAACAAGTGAGCTGAGATATACATGAATAGAAATGAATAACGCAACGAAATTTAAATAAATCTTATTCCATCAACTTTTAATCCACATACCACAGTCTATATAGTCCAACAAGAGATAACATAAGCACAATATTTTCCAAATACATAGCCAACTCCAAGTACATATGATCAAAATTCAAATTACAATTGTAGCATTACATACTATGAGAAATAAATTACAATTCTTCAATCCACTCTTCCAACTCCACTTCAAATCACGCTAGCTCCTCTGCTGCTAAATCTCTTGAAATGTTTTAGCAAGGGTGAGTCTACACAATAGACTCAGCAAGTAACTTAAGATTCAAAACATACATGCTTTCTAAGAATTTAACACAATAGAATTTCAGCAATTAAAGTCATACATGCTTATGCTATAACATGAATAAATTCACATGGAATTGTATTAAACAACTACTCTAACACATGTAAATCTATAATTTATACAAGATTACTAATAACGTGGTACTATTAATATGAGTACAATTACACATTCACATGCTTTCATACTTTACTCAAATCATTGTATAATTGCACAACTAAGTCATGGAAACATATACAAGATAGGTAGCACTCCTAGCATGATTTCTAACTTACCTTACATGCAAACATAACACTTTATTATACATCTAGTTTGCTGTTTTTATATAAATTTTATCATATTCACATAACACTTGCATATGGATCACATTAAACTACATAACATCATACTAAACACATGTACATCAAGTAGTTCTAATTCATGGATATGAGACCCTATACTTACACTTGGTACTAAAAGTAACGTCATTTTTATCATTTGACAAATACTATATTAACACATGCACACCAAGGAATGATCTAATTCATGGGTACAAAAGCACACATTTATACATAGCAATAGACAGGACATTAATTAAACAATATTACTATTTACACTTGTACTATTTTCCCCGTAACATGTACACATATACCTAACCTTTGCTTTCACATGCCCTCACTTTTACTTTATCCCAAAATCATTTACACATGTTTCTCATTATTTTCACATTCTCATATTTCTTATCATTTCACTTTGCACATAACATGTGCCACATTTGCACATACCTTGTCCCATAAACACACATCACTTTTCACATCATACCTATGTTCATTTTTACATAATGCCAAGACACAACCCAAACCACCACTAGACGATCACATAACACACACATTCACATTCATGTACTTAATCACCGGCACAGTGATCCAGTCTTAGTTCCTGCAGAAACCGGGGAATGCCCTTCCCACCATTACCAGTGGAACCTGTCCACCTCCAGGATTTCGCAAGACCCTTTGCCAGGGTATAACAATTTATCACACATATCATATTGAGCTTTCCCGTAGGGGCACTACTACAGTATAGCTCCAAGCACCTAGGGTGGCAGTGTCTTATGGGCATATTTGTTTATCTTGTCACATTAACCATTTTACACACATATACCACTTGTTCTCTCACTTCCCATGCACACACTCACACATAATTCATTCACACATAAGTCCTCATTTACTTATTTTAACCTCACTGTTCCAACTAACAAGTAATCACAATATGGACCTTATCATACTGAAATTTTCTGAATTACATCAAATCACATTAAACATGCTCACATGGTCATTTTCTCATTTAAAATCCATAACAATACCTACTATCATCAAATAACATGAGATTTTTATCACAAAATTAAGACAGCAAACATATCACATTCATAATTTTACAGATTTTTCTGATCAGGAAATACATTTATAACAATTAAAACTAATTACAGGCGCATTCATCACTAATTTCTCTTAAGTAAAAATTTCAGAAAAATAGTTGAATATGACAATACTAAATCGTAAACACAGCCATCATATGCTTGCAGAAAATTCACAAAAATCTAACTCATAGCTGATCTACTTACACAATTTAAACATGGTCAGAATATGCTCACTGTCCAATTATCCTAATTTGAATAATTTACACAAATCACGAAAATTCATCAAAACCTCATGATATGACCTAATGACTGTATATGACCCCACATAAAATTTACAGTACGTACATATCCAAAATCATTTAAACAGTCAAAGAAGATCAAACAGTACACTTTTCAGGGCACTGAAGAAGTAGACGTCAAGGGATGTTGCCGTTTACTTTCAACTGCGGCATCCCTTTCCGTCAACTGAAGAACTTGATTGCAACCTATGTTGCCGTCAATCTTCTCCCAACAGCACACACAGACCGCACTTCATACAAGGGTGAATTTGGGGTTCCAGGATGCGAGGAAAAATCCAGAAAAATGCTAGGACCTAGGGGACATGTATAGGATTGATATCTATAGGTTACTTCCCTTTCAAAAAATCTACAGTTGGTTTTAGTGGTTGGAGAAGCTCTCCTCGGCCAGTGCCAAAGAGCATCCAAAACCTCCCAGATCCGGGTTCTTCTGTTGATGAAGCTTGCTCCTCGGAGTTGGGATCTCTTCTTGGATGTGTTGGCTATCTTCTAGATTTTGTAGCCCAGAAATCTCCTCCAGTCGCTGGATCAAAGTTGTCCAA
Organism: Colocasia esculenta; assembly: GCA_014218235.1. Lineage (NCBI taxonomy): Eukaryota > Viridiplantae > Streptophyta > Magnoliopsida > Alismatales > Araceae > Colocasia > Colocasia esculenta. Next base: position 91,678,588 of record CM024757.1, read on the forward strand.
GATCAGCTTTTCCTCATCTCGGGTGTTAGGGTTTCACCAAATGCTAAAAGCCTTCCCCTCGCCCTAGGATGGGTATTTTATAAGCTTGGGGTTCGGGGTACGCACTAGGGTAGGTTTCCCATGCATTAGGAGGGGTTTCCTAATTTGAAACTGGCCAAAATGCGAGCATTAACAAATCTAGAACCGTCACGTAGGAGGATCTTGACGTCAACATCGGTTGTAGCCAACCTGGCAGTTGACGTCAAGGGGCTGGCCGCCAACATGCTGTTGGCGTCCAGGGGGTGGCCGCCCACTATGGGTTGGCGTCCAGGGATGTGGACGCCAGTCACATTGGCGTCCACGTCCTGGCCGCCAACTGCACAGTGCAGCCAAAATTCTGCAAAACCCCAAAATAAAAGCATAAATACATCTAAATAATTTAGTATATGTATAAATAATTAAATATATCCTTACCACATAAAGTACATGCATTACATAATATTTAATTAAATACAACTTACACTAATTATGATTAAGGATGATATGCATCAATAACATGCATATATGCATATATACATACACATGCACATGAGAAATTAACAATTATAACATGCACAAATTTTATGCACATCATATATGCAAGAACAAGCAAACATTACATACATAAAATATAAGTGGACAAAATTCGGGGGCCTTTCACCCTCTCCCCCTTAAAAGATCTTCGTCCTCGAAGATCGGATCATGTACCTTTGGTGACATGGCCGGAGTCGCTTCCAGTCCACTTAGACCAGTGCTTAAGTTCTTGCCGCTGGGTTCTTCGCTACCGGAACATCTCGGGGAATGAACCTCTTCTTCTGATTAGGACACTCTTTAATCCGATGATTCTTGCTACCACACTTGAGACATCTTCCCGACCTCGTCCAACACACGTCTTCGCCGTGGCGCTTGCCACAATGCACACATACGGGCTTCTCGCTGCCTGCCGAAGCTACTGACTGCGATACTGATTCTGTTGGTACCATAGTTGATTGCTGCCTTCCATGAGCTTTTTCATCTTCCTCTTTTGCCATTGAAATGGTTCTAGTAACCTTTCTAATCGAGCTTTCTTCTCTGCCAAGTATAACTCCATTTCACTCTCTTGCCTGCACTCCGCACTAAGAGCTGCATCTATAGTTCTATGGTCAAATGCCGCCAGTCTGGCTCTCAATGACGGTTTAAGCCCCATTACAAACTTCTTTGCCTTTCGCCTCTCATCAACATCTATGTGCGGTGCATATCTAGACAACTCCGCAAATCTAGCCTCATACTCTAAAGCTGTCATCGATCCCTGAGTCAACGTCAACAATTCTTGCTCCATTTTGTCTTGTATGTGCTCGGGGATGTACTTGGCCTTAAACAACCTCACAAATTCCTCCCAGGTCACCTCTAACTCCACTCCCTCAAACTGCGTGCGAAGAACGAAAGACCACCACACGTCCACTCGCTCCTAAAGCATGTATGTCGCCAGACTGACCTTGTCATCCTCTACACACCTGATGGCTCTAAATATCTTCTCGATTTCCCTGAGCCAACTCTCTGCAACTAACGGCTCACTCTCCCCCTTAAAAAGAGGCGGAGCCATCCGCTTGAACCTCTCCATGGTCGATATATCTCTTGTACCATGATCCTGCTGAGCTGGTGCCGGAACATGAGCCTAAAGCTGAGTCTGAAGAGCTACTTGAGTTTGCGCTTGAGTCTGCACTACTTGTAAAAGCCCTTGCATAAACGTACCGTAGTCAGCCAAAGGTGGCGGGGGTGGTGCACGTGGTCCCTGAGGTGCTGGTACTTCCTACTGCTCACCGTCAGTCCTCCTTGGATCCTTATCATGTATAGGCACACCCGAAAGACGAGTCCTTCTAGCCATTACTACAAATAAACACCGAGTTAAAACTCCATTTTTTTTCACTACTCCTAACATATTGTAATGCATTTACCTTATTACTTTTCTAATCCTATCTTAGTTATTCCTCCGAATTGGCTATCCACTACAAAGACTTAGAAATGTGAATTTAGTTGATGGCTATCCATGTATAATCTCAACCCAAGTGCTCTGATACCATCTCTGTAACAACCCACTTCCACCCGGTAAGGTTATACCAACCCACATCGGATGAGAGCAAGCCACTACAGGGGAGATACCCCAACAAGTAACAAGTAAGCTGAGATATACACGAATAGGAATGAATAACTCAACGGAATTTAAATAAATCTTATTCCATCAACTTTTAATCCACATACCACAGTCTATATAGTCCAACAAGAGATAACATAAGCAAAATATTTTCCAAATACATAGCCAACTCCATATACATATGATCAAAATTCAAATTACAATTGGAGCATTACATACTATGAGAAATAAATTCCAATTCTTCAATCCACTCTTCCATCCCCACTTCAAATCTTGCTAGCTCCTCTGCTGCTAAATGTCCTTAAATGTTTTAGCAAGGGTGAGTCTACACAATAGACTCAGCAAGTAACTTAAGATTCAAAACATACATGCTTTCTAAGAATTTAACACAATAGAATTTCAGCAATTAAAGTCATACATGCTTATGCTATAACATGAATAAATTCACATGGAATTGTATTAAACAACTACTCTAACACATGTAAAACTATAATTTAAACAAGATTACTAATAACATGGTACTATTAATATGAGTACAATTACACATTCACATGCTTTCATACTTTACTCAAATCATTGTATAATTGCACAACTAAGTCATGGAAACATATACAAGATAGGTAGCACTCCTAGCATGATTTCTAACTCACCTTACATGCAAACATAACACTTTACTATACATCTAGCTTGCTGTTTTTATATAAATTTTATCATATTCACATAACACTTGCATATGGATCACATTAAACTACATAACATCATACTAAACACATGTACATCAAGTAGTTCTAATTCATGGATATGAGACCCTATACTTACACTTGGTACTAAAAGTAACGTCATTTTTATCATTTGACAAATACTATATTAACACATGCACACCAAGGAATGATCTAATTCATGGGTACAAAAGCACACATTTATACATAGCAATAGACAGGACATTAATTAAACAAATTACCATTTACACTTGTACTATTTTCCCCGTAACATTCACACATATACTTAACCTTTGCTTTCACATGCCCTCACTTTTACTTTATCCCACAATCATTTACACACGTTTCTCATTGTTTTCACTTTCACATTCTCATATTCCTTATCATTTCACTTTGCACATAACATGTGCCACATTTGCACATACCTTGTGCCATAAACACATATCACTTTTCACATCATACCTATGTTCATTTTTACATAATGCCAAGACACAGCCCAAACCACTACTAGACGATCACATAACACACACATTCACATTCATGTACTTAATCACCGGCACAGTGATCAAGTCTTAGTTTCTGCAGAAACTGGGGAAAGCCCTTCCCACCATTACCAGTGGAACCTGTCCACCTCCAGGATTTCACAAGACCCTTTGCCAGGGTATAAAAATTTATCAAGACCCTTACCCAAGGTATCACATATCATATTGAGCTTTCCCGTAGGGGCACTACTACAGTATAGCTCCAAGCACCTAGGGTGGCAGTGTCTTATGGGCATATTTGTTTATCTTGTCACATTAACCATTTTACACACATATACCACTTGTTCTCTCACTTCCCATGCACACACTCATACATAATTCATTCACACATAAGTCGTCATTTACTGATTTTAACCTCACTGTTCCAACTAACAAGTAATCACAATATGGACCTTATCATACTGAAATTTTCTGAATTACATCAAATCACATTAAACATGCTCACATGGTCATTTTCTCATTTAAAATCCATAACAATACCTACTGTCCTCAAAATAACATGAGATTTTTATCACAGAATTAAGACAGTAAACATATCACATTCACAATTTTACAGATTTTTCTGATTAGGAAATACATTTATAACAATTAAAACTAATTACAGGCGCATTCATCACTAATTTCTCTTAAGTAAAAATTTCAGTAAAATAGTTGAATATGACAGTACTAATGCATAAACACAGCCATCATATGCTTGCAGAAAATTCCCAAAAATCTAACTCATAACTGATCTACTTACACAATTTAAACATGGTCAGAATATGCTCACAGTCCAATTATCCTACTTTTAATAATTTACACAAATCACAAAAATTCACCAAAACCTCATGATATGACCTAATGACTGTATATGACCCCACATAAAATTTACAATACATACACATGTCCAGAAATCATTTAAACAGTCAAAGAAGATCAAACAGTACACTTTTCAGGGCACTGAAGAAGTAGACGTCAAGGGATGTTGCCATTTACTTTCAACTGCGGCATCCCTTGCTGTCAACTGAAGAACTTGATTGCAACCTATGTTGCCGTCAATCTGCTCCCAACAGCACACACAGACCGCACTTCATACAAGGGTGAATTTGGGGTTCCGGGGCACGAGGAAAAATCCATAAAAATGCTGGGACCTAGGGGACATGTATAGGATTAATATCTATAGGTTACTTGCCTTTAAAAAAATCCACAGTTGGTTTTAGTGGTCAGAGATGCTCTCCTCGGCCAGTGCCAAAGAGCTTCCAAAACCTCCCAGATCCGGGTTCTTTTGTTGATGAAGCTTGCTCCTCGGAGTTGAAATCTCTTCTTGGATGTGTTGTCTATCTTCCAGATGTTGTAGCTCCTCAGAAATCTCCTCCAGTCACCGGATCGAAGTTGTCCAAGATCAGCTTTTCCTCATCTTGGGTGTTGTTTCACCAAATGCTAAAAGCCTTCCCCTCGCCCTAGGATGGGTATTTTATAAGCTTGGGGTTTGGGGTACGCACTAGGGTAGGTTTTCTTGGCATTAGGAGGGCTTTCCTAATTTGAAACCGGCCAAAACGCGAGCATTAACAAATCTGGAACCGTTACGCTGGAGGATATTGACGTCAACATCGGTTGTAGCCAACCTGGCAGTTGACGTCAAGGGGCTGACCGCCAACATGCTGTTGGCGTCCAGGGGGTGGCCGCCCACTGTGGGTTGGCATCCAAGGATGTGGACGCCAGTCACATTGGCGTCCAGGTCTTGGCCGCCAATTGCACAGTGCAGCCAAAACCCTACAAAACCCCAAAATAAAACAATAAATACATCTAAACAATTTAGTATATGTAGAAATAATTACATATATCCTTACCACATAAAGTACATGCATTACATAATATTTAATTAAATACAACTTACACTAATCATGATTAAGGATGATATGAATCAATAACATGCATATATGCATATATACATACACATGCACATGAGAAATTAACAATTATAACATCCACAAATTTAATGCACACCATATATGCAAGAACAAGCAAACATCACATACATAAAATATAAGTGGACAAAATTCGGGTGCCTTACATAAGTGTCCTGCCAGTAATATGTAATTGATACTTAGTCAGTAGTGTCGTCCCACATGCAAACTAGTGTCGACACACATTGCGTGCAAACTCAAAAACATAAAGGGTATGATTTCCAAACGGTGTAACTTATCTCTGGAAACTTCTGGGAGATTCTCTTATTACCAAAATACCCTTTCATCCAAGTGGCAATGAGGAGAAGGATTTTTGGACATGTGGCAACCTTGGGGGAACCCTAGGTTTTTGTGCACTTGTCTCCCACGTAAAAGGGACTGCACAGAGGCTATAAAAGGTCTTCTATCTCATCTAGAGCAGTCATCCATCGAATCTAACATAGAGGACATGAGGATCAAGGGCAAGCAATGAGATAAAGCATTAGAGTGCTGAAAGAGGTGCAAATCAAGAAGAAGTGCAGTAGAGGAAGAAGAAGGAATCGTGCAATGCAACAGATCTGAAGCAAAGCATCGTGACTTGAAGGCGTACTCCATCTAATTTTCTCAAGGGCCTTCAATTCAAGCTTTTGCAGATCGTCTTCAACAAAGGAACATCCAATTCATCTCTCTTTTACCCATCTCTATTGGAATGTTCATCTTGTTTTGTTTTTTAAGTGCTTATGAGATCTGTACATGAGTTCTATGCAGATTTTAGTGTGCATGTAAGTGTGTGAATCAGATCCGTGCTAGAGGATCTGATTTCTTGTGAATTTGATCTAGCTAGTGTGGTTTGAGTCATCGAGCTCTTGTGTGTGGTCTGAGCCGTCGAGCTCTTGTGTGTGTGTGTGTTTTGAGCCATCGAGCTCAAGTGTGTGTGTTGTACTCAGATCAAATTTGAGTAGTGTGGCCTCACTGTGTGAGAGGTGGATGTAGGAATCACTGGTGTGATTTCCGAACCACCTAAAAATCTCCTGTGCAGTGGTTTGATCTATTTTCTACGCTAGATGCATGCATAGGAATTTCGCCTTCACACTACTTGTATAATTGCTTCACACATCAACTGCACACACTCACACATCAAATTAGTGAGATTTTCTATCTGAATGGATCTACAATCTGAAGTAATTTCTAAATTGCTTAAGCTTCCACTGAGTTTGGTGTTAGATCTATTCAAACCCCCCCCCCCCCTTCTAGATTTGTTCATCCTACCTGTTCGATCGTACAATTGGTATCAGAGCGGGTTAATATCTGATTCTGATCTGATTTGATTGCTTATGTTTGATCTATATGCTTGAACTGTCTGCTTGCTCATTCATTATTTCTTAACTTGATCCATGGACTCTCGAGGTGCATGATTATTAGATCTAATTTAATGTTGCACTGATTCTCTGTGTTTAGATCTAATAGACTTTGAGTTTGTAAGGCCCTGATTTTTCATCTTTGGGTGATTTCTTATATATGTACAAATGTATGTCATCGATGTACAAACTGTATTGTGCATAGTACTTACTTGTTTATATTGCATGAATAAGTATTATTTTAATGTGTGCATTGTAGATTATATATGTATATATGTATACATGTGTGGTGTACATAAAGCTTCTGCAGTTTTAAATTTTGTTCTGGCGGCTAGTTGGCGTCAACATTGGTTGACGTTGACCATAAATCAGCGGCCACATCGATGGACGCCTACTCAGAATCGACGGCTATTGATGTTGACGTCAATGTCCCAGATCTGTTGCGATTTCAGATCTGGAAATGCCTCCGGAAATGTCGCCCTTGGTTTAGGAAACCATCCCCTAACGGTAACCTAGATCCTAAGCGCGTTCCTAAAAACCTCAACACTATAAAAGAGGCGGATTAGGGCTCAGTTAGGCCCTTTTGACTCTTTGTCAAAAACCCTAGCATTTTATGTGCGAACCCTGACTTTGGAACTCCTTGATCCGGTGATTTGAGGCTTCATCCGACGTTCCACAACGACTGCAGAGGGCTTTGAACATCCGAGAACGGCTTCCCCACATTGGTGTGCAGCAGAAATCAACACAGAACTTGGATCAAGGGAGTTTAGAGGACTCTTTGGCTTTGGCCGAGGAGGGCTTCTCCGGCTTAAATCATTGCTTGTGGATTTTCCAAGAGGCAAGTACCCCATCCACATCATTCCTACATGTGTCTAGTAAGTCTTAGAAATTTTCCGAATTTTATTTCGAGTCCTTGAACCCCAATTTCACCAAGTTTCATACGTTCAGTCTGTGTTTTGCACAGACAGGAACTTAACGGCAGGATCCCTTGCCGTTAAGATCCTGAGTTGGCGGCACACTATGTTGTCGTTAACATGAGTAAACGGCCATACCCTTGCCGTTGAGTTCTTCAAGCAAGAACAGTGGACTGTCTGCCTTTATAAGCCATTTTTTTGGGATTTCTACGCATGAGGATATATGGTAAATTTTATATGTTATGAAATATGTGTAGTGGAGCATGTTGTGTAATTTTTGTGAAATTTCGTTCAAGTGTATTATTTATTAAAATTTTTGAATTACATGTTAAACAGGTTCTGAATATTGTAAATTATTATTTATGTTATCCTTGTGGGATTTAAGTGACAAAAATTTTTTGTGGTGCTTAAATCGATGTCAGAGCATGTTGTTAAAATTTGGGAATTTTTTGATGACTGTGTAAATTTTTTGATTTTCTGAACTGAAAAATAGTGAGCATGCTTAATTAGTGAAGAAATTCTATTAAATGATATGGAACTAGTTAAATCTCTAGAATTTGGCACATGATTAAAACTATCAGTATACATGTATATAATGAACTGTGAATCTGAATAATGAAAATCCATGTTAGTTTGGATATTTTAGTCTTATGTGATCCCACTGATAGAATTTTCATAATTAGTGTGAAATTTAGAAAAATGCAAAAATTTATATGCATGATGGTTAACCTGTAATAGGTGTTTAGTTAAAATGTTGTACTGAAATGATGACAGTAGCTATATATGTAGATTTTGTGTGCAATATTGATAAATAAATGCACGTTAATATGATTAGTATTAAAAAACTACTAATTTCAACATGATTAGACTTGTTTGAATCTGTTATACTGAGAACAGTAGTACCATGTTAGTTAACACTGAAGTATGTAAATGTGTGAGCATGTATTGGATGTGTTAAAATTGTGCATTAAGCGTGTGTTAAAATTTAGACAAACGTGTAAATGTGCCAATGGGTGACACTGCTACCTTAGAGGGCTGTGGAACTGTACTGTGGTAAAGTCCCCATGGGAAGGTTCATAGTGTGTGATGTCCCACGGGCATTGGGATTAAATCCTAGAGGCGAACAAGTATCGCTGGTTAGGGTGGAGAGTGCTTCTCCCCGTTCTGCGCAGTAACTAAGATTTATCACTGAAATGCCTAGGTGATAGATATGTGATGTGATTAGCGTGTGTCCTTATAAAAGGTGGTTTGGGCTATGTGTCACGACATTTAATAAATGTGAACTTGTGTTAAAGTGAAAGTGAATGTGTAAATTGTGAAATTGTGTAAGTGATCATGTGTTAATATGAATTCTTATGGCAGCATGTAAATTGATAACTTCTTAAATGATTAAAATATGTACATAGTAAAACAACAAACTTTTCATGAGTATAAATGTGTTATCCATGTGAAAATGATTGTAGAATCCATGCTAGAATTGTCTCTTATTTATGTGTACAAACTCCATGTTTAAAATGAGCTTAGTTTAATATATTGAAAAGTGTGCAGAAAGCATGTGATAGGCTTTAAGTCATTGAAAATTTTGTATAAGACAATTTCCATGTGTAACATGTGTAGACATCATGTTTAGGATTTTTATTTAAATTAATTGTTAAATCCATGTTTATAGTAGAATGAAAATGTGAATGTTATGTGATGCATGTAAGTTTAGTGTGTTTGGTGTTACTTGTTGAGTTCATTTGAACTCACTCTTGCTTCGGCGTACAGGTGCAGAGATTTCTACTTCTTCCGATAAGATCGTTAGGAGCGACTCGGAGCGGGAGTAGGAGACCTTGTTTTGGACTTGGTGTTGTACTTTATTTTTCATAAGTATGTAATAAGAGTAGGCTTGCTCTACCTTTGGGATTGTGTACTTATTTAGTGCAAAGTTGTGGACAATGTATTTATTTCATTTCTCAGTTATGAAAAGTTTAGATTTCTTTTCTTCTATATTTATGGACTGTGAATAGAATGTGGATGATGGAATAAGAAGTTACATTTGGCTACGTCTTTTCCGCTGTTATGTGAATGCATTTATATATATTTCAGCATATCATATAAATGTTGGGTAAATGTCCCACTGTAGCGGCGTTCATTATATCGATGTGGGTTGGTATAACCGTACCGGTATAAGGAGGGTCGTTACAGAGATTGGTATCAGAGAATCAGGCTGAAACTATACATAAATATGTACATACCATCATCTTCATTGTATGCTATGTCTGTGTAGATTGTCCACATAGATAAGTAAATAGTTAGAAATTAGATAGTCTAGTTCTAAATTGTGATTAAATCGTTTGCAGGGTATGGCTTCGCGTGGTAGGCGTGGTGTCCTTGCTCGTGAGGGTGAGCAGAGGAGAGATGAGCCTCGGCGTGAGGATCGGGGTGAGCAGCATGCCCCAGCACCCCAGGGTCCTGTGCTTCCCCCACCGCCACCAGTAGACTATGGAGTGTTCATGCAGGTTTAGTGCAGGCCATACAGACTCAGGCCCACACTCAGGCTGCACTCTAGGCTCAGTTGGAGGCTCAATTAGAATGATAAAAAAGGGTAGTCTGTTTTACTTGATGATATGTTTGCTATGTTGCTATGCTATATGTGTTGCTTATGATGTTTGCTGTGGCAGGCTCAAGTGCCAGTTCCCTAGGCTCAGGAACATGGTGGACCCTCCATCATGGAACGGTTCAAGAGGATGTCGCCACCCTCTTTCAAGGGGGAGAGCAACCTGTTACTTGCTGAGAGCTGGATGAGGGAGATCGAAAAGATCTTCCGGGCTATTAGGTCCACTGAGGATGACAAGGTCACTTTAGCCACCTATATGCTACAGGTACGTGTAATTTAATTCGGTGGTTATTTCTTTAAGTATAGATTATGTTGGTTAGTCCTTATGGATGGTTTTGGCAGGAGCGAGCCGACGTATGGTGGTCCTCATTGTTACATACTCGGTTCGAGGATGGTGCTGTGGAGGTTGGTTGGGATGAGTTCGTGAGGCTCTTCCAAGCCAAGTTTGTTCCAGAGCACATCCAGGACAAGATGGAGCAGGAGTTCCTCTCATTGACTCAGGGCTCCATGACCGTACTAGAGTACGAAGCCAGGTTTGCTGAGCTATTGAAGTATGCCCCTTATATTGTAGCTGATGAACGCAGGAAGGCGAAGAAATTCCTGATGGGTCTGAGGCCATCGCTAAGGACGAGGTTGGTGGCTTTCGACTATCGTACCCTCGAACAGGTGCTCAGTGCGGCGTGTCAGTAGGAGGGAGAGATATAGCAGTACCTGGAGGAGAAGAAGGCTTCTCAGAAGAGGCCCGCGGCTCCTTTCCAGTGGCAGGATAGGAAGAAGGCGGCTTTTCAGCCACCGCAGCATCCCGTGGCATCGGGAAGCAGTCAGGTACTTTCTCAGCGTTCCCTTAGTGGCCAGAAGGAGTGTCCTCATTGCGGGAGGGCACATGGAGGAACGGAATGTTGGAAGTTGGCGGGGAAGTGCTTGAAGTGCGGGAGCAGCGAGCATAGGATCAAGGATTGCCCCAAACTGCAGCAGGGAGGTCAGCGTGGAGTGGTACCAGCCCCAGCAGTAGCAGCAGCAGTGCCAGCGACAGGACGACCAGGGAGACCTCGAGCCCCAACTCGAGTTTTTGCGTTAGCTCGTGAGGACGCTGAGTAGGTGGATCATGTCACCGAAGGTACGGTTTTGTTCTTAGGTGTGCATGCTCGGGTTTTATTCGATACGGGTCCTACACACTCGTTCATTTCCGAGCATTTTGCTTGGCAGTTAGCCTTAGAGTCAGGAATAGACTCTGAGGAGTTAGAGGTCCCTTTGTGTGTGCACACACCTGCAGGTACGGTATCGACTTGGAAGTGTATTCCGTCTTTATCGGTGTGCATTAAGGATAGAGTCCTAGAAGGGTGTTTCTTCTTGCTAAAGATGAAGGACTACGATGCTATTCTTGGTCTAGATTGGCTAGAGGAGCACTATGCGTTAGTAGATTGTCGTGGGAAGAAGATCGTTTTCTATATTCCTGGTGAGGATGAGTTTTCTCATCCATTTCCAAGGAACTTAACGGGAAAGTTTGTCATCTCTGCCATGAGGGCGATGAGAATGGTGAACAAGGGTTGTGACGCTTTTCTTGCCAGCGTGGTATTAGTACCCAAGGCTGATGAGTCACTTACTCTTGCAGAGATTGATGTAGTGTGGGAGTTTCCTGATGTCTTTCCTGATGATTTATCTGGATTGCCACCGGCTAGAGAGATAGAGTTCACCCTAGAGTTGCTTCCAGGCACCTCTCCTATCTCGAAGGCACCTTATCGGATGGCACCTGCGGAATTAGATGAGCTAAGGAAGCAGTTGCAAGATTTGTTAGATAAGGGATTTATTCGCCCTAGCGTCTTCCCTTGGGGCGCACCTGTCTTATTCGTGAAGAAGAAGGATTGATCACTTAGGTTATGCATTGATTATAGAAAGCTAAACCAAGTGACGGTGAAGAACAGGTATCCCTTACCTCAGATTGATGATTTGTTTGACCAACTGCAAGATGCATCAGTCTTTTCTAAGATTGATTTGCGGTCTGGTTATCATCAGTTGAGGATTAGGAGTGAGGATGTGTCCAAGACGGCTTTTAGAACCCGTTATGGACATTATGAGTTTTTGGTCCTTCCTTTTGGTCTGACCAACGCCCCTGCAGCGTTCATGGATCTCATGAACAGGGTGTTTAGACCATGTCTGGACAGTTTCATCGTAGTTTTTATTGATGACGTGTTGGTCTACTCTCCGGATGAGGCCACACATCGTCAGCATTTGAGGGTAGTATTAGAGGTTCTCCGTGAGCATAAGCTGTATGCAAAATTCAGCAAGTGCAATTTTTGGTTGCGCGAGGTTCATTTCCTTGGGCATGTTATCTCCGATGCTGGTGTAGCAGTGGATCCAGTGAAAGTCCAGCTGTTATGGATTGGGAGATTCCAAGACTCCTTCGGAGATTTGATGTTTTCTTGGTTTGGCGGGTTATTATCGGCGATTTATTGAGGGATTTTCATCCATCTCCGCCCCATTGACTCAGCTGACCAGGAAGGGAGTGAAGTTTGTTTGGTCCAAGGAGTGTGAGAGTAGTTTTCAATTATTGAAGACTAAGCTCACTTCGGCTCCTGTGTTAGTTTTTCCGAGCAGTGTAGAGGGTTTTGCTATCTACACGGATGCATCACGGATTGGCCTTGGCTGTGTATTGATGCAGCATGGAAGGGTAGTAGCGTATGCTTCTTGTCAATTGAAGGAGCATGAGCGAAACTATCCGACTCATGATCTTGATCTTGCGGCAGTGGTTTATGCACTGAAGATCTGGAGGCACTATATTTATGGTGTCAGATTTGAGGTGTTCATTGACCACAAGAGCCTAAAGTATCCTTTCTCCCAAAAGGAATTAAACCTTAGGCAGAGAAGATGGATTGAGTTCCTGAAGGACTATGACTTCGACCTCCAGTATCATCCTGGAAAGGTGAATGTCATAGCGGATGCCCTTAGCAGAAAGAGGTCGTCTCTCCTGCAGGATTGGAAGATGTTGGAGGATGCGGCGTGTGTGATGACTGAGTTAGAGCCATCATTATGCCATGATTTTGTAGCTCAGTTGTCCATTAGGTCTTCGGTGTTGGATGAAGTGATCGAGCAACAGAAAGCCGACCCTAAACTCTAAGAGTTAGTGGGCAAGGCAGGCATTGCTCGTGATGAGGATGGCGTGATTAGATTCCATCACCGTGTTTGTGTTCCAGACATCGTGGATGTCCGTGAGCATGTTTTAGCAGAAGCTCATAGGTCTAGATTCTCTATTCATCCGGGTAACACTAAGATGTACTAGGATTTGAAGAGATCTTTTTGGTGGTCTGGCATGAAGAAAGATGTAGCAGGGTCTGTGTCTAGATGTCTAGTTTGCCAGCAAGTTAAGGCCGAGCGGCAGCGACCATCTGGTCTTATGCAGAAGATGGAGATCCCAGTATGGAAGTGGGAGGCTATCACTATGGATTTTGTTACGGGTTTGCCTCGATCCAGACGGGGTAACGACTCGATTTGGGTAGTGGTAGATAGATTCTCAAAGATTGTGCATTTTTTGCCCATAAAGAAGAAGCAGTCAGTAGAGAGTTTAGCTAGATTGTATATTAGTAGCATTATAAGATTGCATGGTGTCCCGAAGTCGATCATTTCGGATTGAGATCCGTGATTTACTTCGAGGTTATGGAAGGGTCTTCAGGATGCGTTAGGTTCGGACCTGAAGCTCAGTTCGGCGTTTCATCCCCAAACAGATAGACAGTCAGAGAGGACTATCCAGACACTCGAGGATATGTTGAGAGCGTGTGTTCTAGATTGGAAGGATGATTGGGAGCACAATTTACCTCTTGTGGAGTTCGCATATAACAACAGTTTTCATGCAAGTATTGGTATGGCTCCATTTGAGGCGTTGTATGGTAGGTCTTATAGATCTCCTTTATGTTGGGAGGAGACAGGCGATAGGCAGCTGATTGGTCCGGAGTTAGTTCAGGAGACTTTGGGTAAGGTCCAGTTGATTAGGAAGAGGCTTGTTGCGGCACAGGATAGGCAGAAGAATTATGCCGACAACAGGAGGAAGGATTTGGAGTTTGAGGTAGGTGAGCATGTCTTTTTAAAGATTTCTCCTACTCGTGGTGTAGTTAGATTTGGCAGGCATGGTAAGTTAAGTCCTAGATTCAATGGCCCGTATGAGATTCTCAGACGTTTGGGCAACTTGGCATATGAGCTAGCTTTACCCCTAGCGTTAGCTAGTGTTCATCCCGTTTTCCATGTATCTATGCTCAAGAGGTATGTTAGAGATCCATCTCATATTATTAGTCACGAGCCAGTGGAGATCCATCCAGATCTTTCCTATGTGGAGCAACCAGTGGCTATTCTTGACCGGAAGGTTTAGCATCTCTGGAACAAGAGTATTGCATCGGTGAAAGTCTTATGGCGTAACTTCTCGCGAGAGGAGGCTACTTGGGAGCTTGAGGATGCAATGAAGAAGAAATATCCTCAATTGTTTGAGTAGCGTCGGTCCAACTTCGAGGACGAAGTTTCTTTAAGGGGGAGAGGGTGTAAGGCCCTGATTTTTCATCTTTGGGTGATTTCTTATATATGTATAAAAGTATGTCATCGATGTACAAACTGTATTGTGCATAGTACTTACTTGTTTATATTGCATGAATAAGTATTATTTTAATGTGTGCATTTTAGATTATATATGTATATATGTATACATGTGTGGTGTACATAAAGCTTCTGCAGTTTTAAATTCTATTCTGGCGGCAAGTTGGCGTCAACATCGGTTGACGTTGACCATAAATCAGCGGCCACATAGATGGACGCCTACTCAGAATCGACGGCTATTGATGTTGACGTCAATGTCCCAGATCTGTTGCAATTTTAGATCCAGAAATGCCTCCGAAAATGTCACCCTTGGTTTAGGAAACCGTCCCCCAATGGTAACCTAGACCCTAAGCGCGTTCCTAAAAACCTCAACCCTATAAAAGAGGCGGATTAGGGCTCATTTAGGCCCTTTTGACTCATTGTCAAAAACCCAAGCATTTAATGTGCGAACTCCGACTTTGGAACTCCTTGATCTGGCGATTTGAGGCTTCATCCGACGTTCCACAACGACTGGAGAGGGCTTTGAACATCCGAGAACGGCTTCCCCACACTAATGTGCAGCAGAAATCAACACAGAACTTGGATCAAGGGAGTTTTGAGGACTCTTTGGCTTTGGCCGAGGAGGGCTTCTCCAGCTTAAATCTTTGCTTATGGATTTTCCAAGAGGTAAGTACCCCATCCACATCATTCCTACATGTGTCTAGTAAGTCCTAGGAATTTTTCGAATTTTATTTCGAGTCCTGGAACCCCAATTTCACCAAGTTTCATACATTCAGTCTGTGTTTTGCACAGACAGGAACTTAATGGCAGGATCCCTTGTCGTTAAGATCCTGAGTTGGCGGCACACTATGTTGCCGTTATCATAAGTAAACGGCCATACCCTTGTCGTTGAGTTCTTCAGGCAAGAACAGTGGACTGTCTGCCTTTATAAGCCATTTTTTTTAGGCTTTCTGTGCATGAGGATATATGATAAATTTTATATGTTATGAAATATGTGTAGTGGAGCATGTTGTGTAATTTCTGTGAAATTTCGTTCAAGTGTATTATTTATTAATATTTTTGAAACACATGTTAAACAGGTTCTGAATATTGTAAATTACTGTTTATGTTATCCTTGTGGGATTTAAGTGACAAAAATTTTTTTGGTGCTTAAATCGATGTCAGACAATGTTGTTAAAATTTGGGAATTTTCTGATGACTGTGTAAATTTTTAGATTTTCTGAACTGAAAAATAGTGAGCATGCTTAATTAGTGAAGAAATTCTATTAAATGATATGGAAACAGTTAAATCTCTAGAATTTGGCACATGATTAAAACTGTCAGTATACATGTATATAATGAACTGTGATCCCACTAAAATCCATGTTAGTTTGGTTATTTTTGTCTTATGTGATCCCACTAATAGAATTTTCATAATTAATGTGAAATTCAGAAAAATGCAAAAATTTATATGCATGATGGTTAATCTGTAATAGGTGTTTGGTTAAAATGTTGTACTGAAATGATGACAGTAGCTATATATGTAGATTTTCTGTGCAATATTGATAAATAAATGCACGTTAATATGATTAGTATTAAAAATCTGCTAATTTCAATATGATTAGACTTGTTTGAATCTGTTATACTGAGAACAGTAGTACCATGTTAGTTAACACTGAAGTATGTAAATGTGTGAGCATGTATTGAATGTGTTAAAATTGTCTATTAAGCGTGTGTTAAAATTTAGACAAATGTGTAAATGTGCCAATGGGTAACACTGCTACCTTAGAGGGCTATGGAACTGTACTGTGGTAAAGTCCCCATGAGAAGGTTCATAGTGTGTGATGTCCCACGGGCATTGGGATTAAATCCTGGAGGCGAACAAGTATTGCTGGTTAGGGTGGAGAGTGCTTCTCCCGGTTCTGCGCAGTAACTAAGATTTATCACGGAAATGCCTAGGTGATAGATATGTGATGTGATTAGTGTGTGTCCTTCTAAAAGGTGGTTTGGGCTATGTGTCACGGCATTTAATAAATGTGAACTTGTGTTAAAGTGAAAGTGAATGTGTAAATTGTGTAAGTGATCAGGTGTTAATTTGAATTCTTGTGACAGCATGTAAATTGATAACTTCTTAAATGATTAAAATATGTACATAGTAAAACAGCAAACTTTTCATGAGTATAAATGTGTTATTCATGTGAAAATGATTATAGAATCCATGCTAGAATTATCTCTTATTTATGTGTACAAACTCCATGTTTAAAATGAGCTTAGTTTAATATATTGAAAAGTGTGCAGAAAGCATGTGATAGGCCTTAAGTTATTGAAAATTTTGTATAAGACAATTTCCCTATGTAACATGTGTAGACATCATGTTTGGGATTTTTACTTAAATTAATTGTTCAATCCATGTTTATAGTAGAATGAAAATGTGAATGTTATGTGATGCATGTAAGTTTAGTGTGTTTGGTGTTACTTGTTGAGTTCATTTGAACTCACTCTTGCTTCGGCGTACAGGTGCAGAGATTTCTACTTCTTCCGAGGAGATCGTTAGGAGCGACTCGGATCGGGAGTAGGAGACCTTGTTTTGGACTTGATGTTGTACTTTTATTTTTCATAAGTATGTAATAAGAGTAGGCTTGCTCTACCTTTGGGATTGTGCACTTATTTAGTGCAAAGTTGTGGACAATGTATTTATTTCATTTCTCAGTTATGAAAAGTTTAGATTTCTTTTCTTCTATATTTATGGACTGTGAATAGAATGTGGATGATGGAATAAGAAGTTACATTTGGCTACTTCTTTTCTGCTGTTATGTGAATGTATTTATGTATATTTCAGCATATCATATAAATGTTGGGTAAATGTCCCACTATAGAGGCGTTCATTATATCGATGTGGGTTGGTATAACCGTACCAATATAAGGAGGGTCGTTACAGAGTTGATCTAGTGTAATGGCACCTTACTTTAACTTGCATGAATTTCCTGCTATAATTTCAAAGAAATCCCCAAGTTCATCACCATCTTCTAAATTGTAGGAATCTTTAGGGAATTTGAAGAGAAGAGAAGGAAGGAAAATGGACAAATGCTTTATGGCTAAGGAAAGCTCTAATGGTTCGGTAAATTCCAACAATTCTCTCAACTCATGTTCTGACAGTGATAATGAGGAATTGTCTTATGATGAAATGATGGAATGCTATGAACATGTGTGTAAATAATTTAAAAATATTAAATCTCAAAACAAGAAGCTGAAAGATAAATTAGAGGTAAATGAGATGAAAATTGTTTATGTTCAAGCCTTCTATGAAGATATTGATGAACTGAAAATAGAGAATGAAGACTTGAAAAGTGAAGTTGAAAAGTTAAATTCTGAGAAAGAGAATTTGAAAGATGAATTCGAAATTTGTGAAAATAAATTAAATGGATTAAAGAAAAACCATGAGCTATTGAGATCTAAAGTCATTAATCTACAAAATGAAAATGAAAAATTGATTGATCTTATTGAGAACTTCAAATTTGATAATGATCAATTGAACAGATAGATTTCGAATATGGCTCATGATCATCAAATCAATGAGAAATGCAAACAACTTGTTGAAGAAAATCATCATCTGGAAAAGAAGATTGAATGCATGTTGCATAACAAACCATTGGACAATGACTGTAGAAATTTAAGTAACAAAATTACTGATTTGGAAAAACAAATTGCTCAATTTGAAAATGAAAAGATTAAGATGAAAAATGATTTGGATGTCATGCTAAACAAGTTTCAGATTTCAGAAACAGAAGTTGTTGCATTAAAAGATGAAAGACAAAAGCTACAGAATGAACTCAAGAATGCTGAAATTAAAAATCTTGATTCTGTGAAAAAGAAGGAAAATGAAAAGAAAACCAAAATAATATTTGTTAAAGCTGCTATGAACAAGAACTCTGATATCTCTAATAAAAAATCAGTGAAAGTTCTTATTCAGAAAAATGTTCAGAAACAAAATGATAAAAAGAAGAAAAATGCTGCCTTGAAGAAGAATCATGTCTCTGTTAAAAATAAGAAAATTGAAACAGAGAAACAGAAGATATTGCACAGGATTCCTCAACCTCCTCCACAAACCAGAAAAGCTCCAAGGCAAGTCCAACTCCACATCATGCCAAGAGCAACCATAGGGTACCACCTTTACCTCAACCCAAGAACAATCAAAGGTACTCTAGAGGGTTTCAAAAGTTCCTGCATACACATCAATTATATGGTAAGTTCTAGGTAAATACTCAGCCCATTTGCTTTAATTGCA
Organism: Colocasia esculenta; assembly: GCA_014218235.1. Taxonomy (NCBI): domain Eukaryota; kingdom Viridiplantae; phylum Streptophyta; class Magnoliopsida; order Alismatales; family Araceae; genus Colocasia; species Colocasia esculenta. The sequence goes on from CM024757.1 coordinate 91,697,633, forward strand.
ATAAACTTAGTCATCTTTCCAAGTATTGCTAGAATAAAAATGAAAAGATTCATAAACATGCCGAATCAGTCCAATGTTTTCATTGTCATAGAATTGGTCATATCTCTAAGGACTGTTGGTATAGAGATGATCTTTTTGTGCATGTTCCCAAGCCTCATGCTCATACACATGCTCATGTACATAGGAATAAAAATCATGTTCATGCTGAAAATACTTAGAAATTCTATGTATAAATAAGAATAAAGCTACTGCACAAAATAAATCCTCTGCTTTCCATCTCCAAAATCCAAAAAATAGAAAATTTCATGAAAACATAGATGCATTGAACAAGACAAAAAGAAAATCTGGAACTAATGCTCCTCATAGTTCTATTAATGAAAGAAATGTATCTATAGCAAAAAAAAAATAATTCTTTTGGATTCAGAAATCATTGTTGCATTCTAACATTGATTTCGTTGCAGGACCCAAGCAAGTGTGGGTCCCGAAGCCAGCTTGATCCGCAAGCTGATGAGCCTTGTAGCCATACCTTATCATTTGTAAATAGATTCAAGACATTGACTGTGCAAGGCAATAAATGGTTGGAGAACATAGGTAAAATCTTTGAAAAAGAAATGAAGACTGTTCAGGTAAAATCTCATATCATTTCAGAATTGAATTGCTTAAGTTGGAATAACTTTTTAGATTTCTATCTAAACAATGAAGGGTGTGTTTTGATACTGTCCCCAACAATAATTCCTCTTAGCAATGGGTATCATGGTTGTATCAACTTGCTTGTATAAATTTACCCCTGATTTGCAGTGCATGTTACCACCATGTGACTTATGTTACCACCCTGTGACTACTTGGTATATCAAATGGTGAAATGTGGAAGGACAAGTTATGCTTGTCTGAAAACTATCATTATGCGTGATTAAAATATTATGCTAAGTACCAAAAGTCATGTTATGCATAAAGCAAATTGTGTGCATAATCATGTGTGAATTGCTTGCCAACATTTTCATTCCATGCACATGTTAAGGGGGAGTAAATTTAAAAAAGTGAAAAAATGTTCTTGCAAAACTGCTCAATTAAAAGTCAAATTATGTTGAATTGTAAAAAGTCAGAAAATTTGCTTTGTTCAAAAGCAGGTCAACACACAATTGATCATGTATCGACACCAATCTATTACTGCTGCATTCTGAATGAGTTTTCAATGTCATGTGTCAGCACATTGAAGATCATGTGTCGACATAACTTCTTTAGATTTGTATTTAGAAATGCTATTCTTGAATCTGTCTTAAATAATGAACTGAGGACAAATCATCTAAAATTCTGAAATTGTTGTGGTGTTTTGATGATGTTCATATTGCATAAAATAAAATTCATGTTCAATATCTTGAATCTTTCTCATCAACACCTTTATTGAAATTTGATATACAACATTCATGATTGTGCTCTTAGTTGAAACAAAACTCACATTTCTGCTTTGTGTGTTAAGTTTCCCAATTTCTCCTATTTTCTTGGCACCATCTCATTCAAATCCATTCAAGGTTCCATTGATATTCTTATATGAGAAATATAATTTTAAATATATGGAATATTTGTGCTCTTGGATTAAGCATGAAGATGAAAAATAAGATCTAGAGTCATGTGTCTCTATCTTTATCCTCAAAGCGTATTTTAGATTTTTTATTACAAAACACTTTAAGTAGATACTTGAGTAGTCTTGAGTTTTATATCACAAGAAATACTGAAGTTTTATTTTTAACAAATGCTAAGAATGATATCTTAACAACTCAAGACCATGATCTATTAAGGGAAAAGCTACTTGTCACCTAATGAAAAATAATGAAAGTTCTGAAAGAAAATTTTCAGGAAAAAGAAAGATTTCAAGGAAAATTACAGAGCAATGATTAGTACACTAAGTAACCAGGTTATTCCACTTGAGACGTAGTTGTACTTGAGTTAAAATGTGTTGCTAAGTTATCTCTGTTCAAAAATAAGCAAACAAATGGTTAACATGTCTAGTAGTCAGGCACTCTTACACTAGGTAAGTGTGTGTGCTTGCACAGAAAAGCTTGAATTTAATCTTTTTTGCTAAATTTCCTTAAATATCTCGAATGAAAGAAATAAACAAACAAAAAAGGTGTACAAAGTGTAGCTAACCTAAAATAAAATTCATATTGTTCAAGAATGTTAAATTGTTATTCTACAATGTGTTAAGATCAAACCTTTGATTTTCTAATGATATACACTCTTGACAACTCAATTTAGGTCACAAAAATCCTAGCACATTTGTAAATAAAATTTTTGAAGTGACTTTTGATGATAAAGAACTGACATAAGAACTCAATCAAAATCATCTTTATTTTTAACCTTTACTGCACATTATGAAAGGTACAATTATAATCTTTCATATACTAAAATCATTGTGTACCTTGATATCTTCACACTCCTTGAAGATCAACTGTTTGTGCTCCTTGCAATACAATCTCACCTTCAGGGGGAGCAAGACCATTCATGCTCTTAGAATTTCAAGTCCCAATCAATTGATTTCTTTCTCAATCAATCAATCTCACAGTTCACTGAGTAAGAGGGAGTTTGTTCTAAATGGAGAGAGCTTAAAAAAAAGGGGGGGGGGAGGGCTTCACATTGCATTGCATGTTTCTTTAACTATTTTTGATGTTGTCAAAATGGGGGAGAATGTTATTCTGTGAAAGTATGTTGTCATGTTTTCTCATCATCAAAAAGGGGGAGATTGTTGAGTTATGTGTTTTGATGATGACATTTTGTACACAATCTGATATCATATTGTATATATGTGGAAGATTGTTGAGTTGTGTATCTATTTGGATGATGGCTAAACACCTTGATGTTGATGATGTTTACACACTCATACTTTGATTTTAATGATGACTACAACATTTGGTTGTGGATGATGTCTAAACACTCATACTTTGATTTTGATGATGACATATTATATGTAAGGCCATTGATTTTTCATCTTTGGGTGATTTCTTATGTATGTATAAATGTATGCCATCGATGTATAAATTTTATTGTGCATAGTACTTACTTGTTTACATTGCGTGAATAAGTATTATTTTAATGTGTGCATTGTAGATTATATATATATATATATATATATATATATGTATATATATATATATATATGTGTGTGTGTGTGTGTGGTGTACATAGAATTTCTGCAGTTTTAAGTTCTACTCTGGTGGCTAGTTGGTATCAACATCAGTTGACGTTGACCATAAATCAGCGGCCACATCGATGGACGCCTACTCAGAATTGGCGACTATTGATGTTGACGTTTACCTCCCAGATCTGTTGCGATTTCAGATCCGAAAACGCCTCCGGAAATGTTGCCCTTGGTTTAGGAAACCGTCCCCCAACCTTACCCAATGTCGTCTTCGACCCTAGCTCTATAAAACACCCCATCTCCGACCAGATCTAACCCTTTTGACTCTTTGTCAAAAACCCTAACATTTTATGTGCGAACCCCGACTTTGGAACCCCTTGATCTGGCGATTTGAGGCTTAATCCGGCATTCTACAACGACTGGAGAGGGCTCTAAACATCTGGAAACGGCTTCCCCACACTGGTGTGCAGAGGAGATCAACACAAAACTCGGATCAAGGGAGTTTTGAGTACTCTTCGGCTCAGGCCGAGGAGGCTTCTCCGGCTTAAATCATTGCTTGTGGATTTTCTAAGAGGCAAGTAACCCTTTCACATCACTCTTACATATGTCTAATAGGTCCTAGGTATTTTATGGATTTTTATTCGTGTCCTGGAACCCCAATTTCACCAAGTTTCTTGCGTTCAGTTTGTGTTTTGCACAGATAGGAACTTAACGGAGGGATCCCTTGCCGTTAAGATCTTGAGTTGGTGGCGACCTTTGTTTCCGTTAACTGATAAATGGCCACCTTCATGCCGTCAAGTTCGCCAGACTGCAACAGTGTACATGTCTGACCTATATGACCTATTTTTCGGATTTCTGCGTATGAGGCTATAATGTAAAAGTGATATGCTATAAAATACTATTATTGGATCATGCTGTGCAAATTTTATGAATTTCTGTGGAATACCCTAATTGTTTGAAATTTCAGAAATGCATGTTAAACAGGTTTTAATCTTGTAAAATTCCGTTTGTGCAATCTGTGTGGAATCCAAGTGTCATAAAATTTCTGTGAAATGTTTATGGGTTTCAGTTCATGCTGTAGAAATTTGGGAAATTTCTGATATCTGTATAAATTATTACATTTTCTGAATGGTAAAACAGTGAGCATGTTTTATTGATACAGAAATTCAGATAAATAGTGTAAAAATAGTTAAATTTCTAGAAATTGACGTATGTTTAGGACTGATAGTATCCATGTATAGAATGAGTTGTGGGTCTGAACAATGAAAATCCATGCTAGTTTGACTATGTTTACTTTGTATAGTACCACTGTAGAAATTTTCATAAATTGTGGGTAATTCAGAAAAATGCAAAATTTGGTCTGCATGATATGTAACCTGTAAGAAATTAGTGGTTAAATTTTAGTACTGAAATGATGACAGTAACTGCATATGTTGGTTTCATGTGAGCATTGATCAATTTATACATGTTAATGAAGTTGTTAATGAAATCTACTAATTTCAGCATGATTAGACTTGTTTCGAATCTGTTTAATATTGAGAATACTAGTACCATGCTAGGTAATACTGAAGTATGTAAATGTGCGAGCATGAAATGGATGTGTTAAAATTTATGCATTAAGTGTGCGTTAAAAGATTAGAGAAAATGTGTAAATGTGCCAATGGGTGACACTGCTACCTTAGAGGGCTGTGGAATTGTACTGTGGTAAAGTCTCCACGGGAAAGTTCATAGTGTGTGATATCCCATGGGCATTGGGATTAAATCCTGGAGGCGGACAAGTACCGCTGGTTAGGGTGGAGATTGCTTCTCCCGGTTCTGTGCAGTAACTAAGATTTATCACTGTAATGTCTAGGTGATAGATATGTGTGTGATGTGATTAGTGTGTGTCCTTCTAGAGGTGGTTTGGACTATGTGTCATGGCATATAATTAAGAATATGTGATCATGTGTGTGAAAGTGTGAACATGTGTACTAGATAGGTGAAATTGTGTAAATGATTAAGTGAGAATATGAATCAATGGTATAACATGTAAAATGATAATTCCTTATATGAATGTGATATATCCATGTCAAAACAGCAATCTATTCATGTGTGTAGGTGTGTTAACGATGTGAAAATGATCATAGAATCCATGCTAGAGATGCTTTTGTAATATGTGTAAACTCCATGGTTAAAATGGTTATTATCTTAGTATGTGAATGTAGTTAAATGAGATTTAGTTTAGCATATGGTAAAGTGCGTAGAAAGCATGTGATAGGTTTTAAGTCATTGTAAAAATTGTTATAAATCACTTATCATGTGTAGCATGTATAGAAATCATGTTTAGGTTTTTGAAACATTATCAAATCCATGCTTTTTAAGATAATGGTGTAGCATGAGAATGTGTAAAGTCAGGTGATGTATGTATGTTTAGTGTGGTTGGAGTTACTTGTTGAGTTCTTTTGGACTCATTCTTGCTTCGGCGTACAGGTGCAGACATTTCTACTTCTCCCGAGGAGATCGTTAGGAGCGACTCATAGCGGGAATAGAAGACCTTTTGTCTTGGATTCAGCATTGTATTTTCTCCTTTCATAGTATGTAATAAAAGACTCTGCGTAGTCTTATGTGGATAATGTAATAAATGAAATTTGTCAGTTATGAAGTATTTACTTTTCCTTTTCTATACAGACTGTGTATAAATGATGATGATGGAATAAGAGTTACTTCCAGTTATTTCATTTTTGCTGTCACGTGTTATATATATTTGTGTATGTTTCAGCCTAATTGTACAATTGTTGGGTAAATGTTCCACTGTAAAAATTATACCGATGAGGGTTGGTGTAACCGTACCGGTATAAGGAGGGTCGTTACATTGTACATATTATAATGGTGACTAACCAACATGTTTTTGATGCTTCACATTTCATATTTTGATGATTATGACATGTTTTGATGATTCACACTTCATATATATAGGTTTACACAATTATGTAAAAATAGTGTCGACACACATTGAAAGTCAGGTTGACACAGATAGTCTGCCCAGTCAGTAAGCTCATGAAGGAAAAAGTCTCAGTAGTGTCGACAAACATTGCAACTCAGGCCGACACATAGTCCATACAGTGAGTTGTGTGTGAAGAAAAATATAAGAGGTCGACACTAGTTGTTAATCAGATCGACACAAGTGTCCTGCTAGTAATCTGAAACTGATCCTTAGTCAGTAGTGTCGACACACATGCAAACGAGTGTCGACACACATTGTGTGAAAACTCAGAAACGTAAAGGGTATGATTTCCAAAGGATGTAACTTATCTCTGGAGACTTCTGGGAGATTCTCTTATTACCAAAATACCCTTTCATCTAAGTGTCAATGAGGAAAAGGACTTTTGGACACGTGGCAACCTTCGGTGAACACTAGGTTTTTGTGCACTTGTCTCCCACGTAAAAGGGACTCCATAGAGGCTATAAAAGGTCTCTTGTCTCATCTAGAGTGGCCATCCATCGAATCCAACACAGAGGATGTGGGGATCAAGAGCAAGTAGTGAGAGATAGTGTTGGAGTGCTGAAAGAGGAGCAGATCAAGAAGAGGAGCAGCAGAGGAAGAAGGAATCGTGCAAAGCAACAGAGCTGAAGCAGAGCATCGTGAATTGAAGGAGTGCTCCATCTGATTTTCCCAAGGGCCTTCAATTCAAGATTCTGCAAATCGTCTTCAACAAAGGAACATCTAATTCATCTCTCTTTTACCCATTGGAATGTTCATCTTATTTTGTTTTTAAGTGCTTGTAAGATATGTACATGCGTTCTATGCAGATTTCAGTGTGCATGTAAGTGTGTGAATCAGATCAGTGCTAGAGGATATGATTTCTTGTGAATTTGATCTAGCTAGTGTGGTTTGAGCCATCAAGCTCTTGTGTGTGGTCTGAGCCGTCGAGCTCTTGTGTGTGTGTGTGTGTGTTTTGAGCCGTCGAGCTCAAGTGTGTGTGTTGTACTCAGATTTGAGTAGTGTGGCCTCACTATGTGAGGGGTGGATGTAGGAATCACTGGTGTGATTTCCGAACAACCTAAAAATCTCCTATGTAGTGGTTTGATCTGTTTTCTACACTAGATGCATGCATAAGAATTTCGCCTTCACACTACTTGTCTAATTGCTTCACACATCAACTACACACACTCACACATCAAATTAGTGAGATTTTCTATCTGAATGGATCTATAATCTGAAGTAATTTCTAAATTGCTTAAGATTTCGCTGAATTTGGTATTAGATCTATTCAACCCCCCACCTTCTAGATCTGTTCATCCTACCTATTCAATCCTACAATGGTCAACTGAGCCTGAACATACGACACAATTGTGGCTCCGGAACGACTAAAGAACTACTCGCATCCTACATCATCTTCCAGTCTTGGTACAACATCTGCCTCTTCCTATTCAAAGCATATGCCACCACGTTAGCTTTTTCAAGGTGGTAGGTAAGATCAATATCATAGTCCTTCAAGATTCGATCCACCTTCGTTGCCTCAAGTTCTGCTCCTTCTAGCAAAATGGATACTTTAGACTCTGATGGTCTTAGAATACCTCAAATTGCACACCAAAAAGATAGTGCTTCCAAATCTTCAAAGCAAAGACCACCGCTACAAGTTCCAAGTCATGAGTCGGAAAGTTACGTTCATGCTCCTTGAGTTGCCAAGAAGCATATGCTACTGATAGCCCACAAATGCGTCGTTTAACACGTGGCTAACAATCTTAATTTAATCGGCCTACACTAAATATTTTAACATAGTTAAGTGGTGAGAACCGAATTGTATTCATGGAGAAGAAGACATTTAACTTTGAAAACCTTGAGTTTCATTGATCAGAAAAAATATGGTGATAAGACTAGTAATCTAAGGAGCATAAAAAATAGATCTAACCAACTAAAGAGAGTAAGAAAGAGAAGGAAGAAGTAGAGAGAGATAAAGAGACATCAAAGGTTAAAACAAACTTCCACAAATCAAACACATGTCCCATACAACTTGAATAACAAGCAACATCTAATGCTTAATGAAGAAAAGGGAACTAGAAAAATCCTTAGCAAGGTGGAGTCCCCAACACGGTGGTGTGCGATCCCACGGCTCGACCCATCCCTTGAATGATTGCGGCTCCACAAGTATTCTCCTTAGACTTGATGATGAGAGATAGAAAGAGAAAGAGGGAGAGATGATCTAGAGAGAGAAATAGAGAGTGGAAGAAACTATTTTAAATTATGAGAGAGAAGAGAGAGGTGAGAGATAAGAGATAAAGAAGAGAGAGGAGAGACGAGAGAGAGGAGAGAGGGGGCGAGAGAAAAGAGAGCGAGAGGAGAGAGTGAGAGGAGGTGACTTGCCTCCTCTACGTGCATGCATTTGTGCATGCAAATGCATGCACGTAGAGGAGGGGGGAGCGCGCAGGGGCGACACGTGGAGGCGGCGGCGCACACAGGCGATGCGTCGAGCGCATGCAGGGCGAACGCGGGTGCGGGAGTAGATGCAGGCAGACGTACGTGGGCATAGGCATGAGTGTGCGCACGAGGGCAGCGAGCGTGTGGGTGCATGCGTGTGTGCACAATAGGCCGAGAGAGAGAGAGAGAGAGAGAGAGAGAGAGAGAGAGAGAGAGAGAGAGAGAGAGAGAGAGAGAGAGAGAGAGAGAGAGAGAAGGAAGAGAGGGTGAAAGAAGAAGAGGAAGAAGAAGAGAGGGGGAGGATCCTGTGGAGGAGGAAGAAGAGAAAGAAAGAGAGAGGGGTTTCATGAAAAGAGAAAGCAGAGAGAGGGAAAGCAAAAAGATGGGAATGAGAGGAAAGAGAGTTTATAAACTAGATAGAGAGTAGAGAGGGAAGAGGAGAGAGTTAAGGAAAGAGATTTTGGAAAATAGAGAGATTTTAAAAAATGAGAGGGAGTTTTGAAAATTGAAAAAAAAGAAAGGGAAACTAAAAGGTATTTTAAATTAAAAATCTCTCATCATTATCTCTTGATCCAATTAGATCCATTGGCCCATTTGAAACCTCTTTTCTTGGGCCATTAATCTTCCAAACACAACACAAAAAATGTTTAATCAATTATGGCACTTGTAATCAAATAATAATAGAATCTTATGAAACTATCAATTATTTGTCAATAAAGTTGTACAATTATTTATAACAATTATGTAATTATCACATCCCCCAACTTACTCATTGCTAGTTCCTTTGCAATGCACACAAATGAATAATTGAGACGAACAAGAGTTCAACACATCATATTTCATAGCAAGAAAGTAAGAATGAAAATGTTTATCATGAGTGTTTCAAGTTCTAGTGGCAAGTGTCAAGGGTAAGTATGTCAGTTCATGTCTTTAGATAGTTCTTCAAAATAAGCTCAAAATTTCATATCCTTTTGTCATAGTTTGAGCATTACAAGAGGATGTATGGGCTTTTTACCTATCACTTAAGGATGATATCAATTCTACACTCTTTAAATCTGATTCTCGAATTACTGGTAGCTTTCACTCTACCTACATTTTTTTTTCAAGCGCATGGTGCTGCACTTTCCTTCACTATTTGACGCGAGTCTCAACTCTTGCCTTAGGAGAAGCAGGCTTGGTTACTAAGATTAGGGGCATTTTCCATGTTTTTTTACTTTTTTTTATATGCAAAATTACATTTTTTTTTCAAACATATTTCCACATTTATTTGTAGGCAGATAGTTTTTTCCTCACGATGGTCTTCAATAGGAGTGTAGAATATCAATCAATCAACTTGAATGTTAGGTAAAACTCTCAACATCCATCTGAATGCTCCTAATGATCTTTTAATGTGCTAATAGAATTTCAAATGTATCTTGAGGAGGCTACTAAGAATATAACTAGTTAACTTACCCTTTAACTCACCACTGTCACAAGTACACACTGTGAGTAAAGCTAGAAAAATTTTTCTTGCATGAAATATGAAGCATGAAGCACAATGTTAGGGGCAAAATTTGGAAATTTATTTACAATTTGTCTCTCCCCCTAACTTAAATGACATTGTCCTCAATGGCATAAAAGTAATGAAATAGAATAAAGCCAATGCATGTTATGAAAGGAGAGATGCAACCTGATGCTCACATGAGGGCGGTTGCAGAATAGCTTCATCCAAGGATAATGGGACTACAAACACCTAAGAGACAAAATAGAAACTAAATCAATAGAAATCAATTTTCCTAAAAATATTGGGTTGCCTCCCAACAAGCGCTAAGTTTAATGCCTTCAACTAGACACATGGAGGTAACACCCCCAATCAATTGACGCCAAATTCTTGCTTTGTAAGGCATCACCAGCCATGGTGGGTCAAGTGGTCCAAATGTATCCTACAGATAAGTAAAGGATAGAGAAATTGGGGCATTCAAGATCATATCTTTGATGAACAATTTATCTCCACTTATATATTTTGGTGATAAAGAAAACCATGAAAAATATTTGACTAACATATTTCCCTGAAGTTTGTCAACAGGCATCAAATGAAATAAATTATGTAAGTTGGATACACTCATTTAAATTAGAAGTCAATTGCATATGATTTACCTAAGTCTACATCGATTACTATTGTAGGTTCACATTGACTACTATTTTAACATCACATCAATTACTGTCACATTGATCACAGTATACTTAAACATCGATTATGCTTCAACATCAGTTACACTTACATCGATTTCACTTAAATATTGATTATGCTTCAACATCGATTATGTTTCAACATCGGTTACACTCACATCGATTTTACTTAAACATCGATTATGCTTCAACATCGACTATGCTCAAACATCGATTATGTTTAACATTGATTATGTTTAATATCGATTATGTTCACATCGACTATGCTCAAACATCGATTATGTATAACATAGATTATGTTTAAACATCGACTATTGTCATATCAGTTATGTTCACATCGATTATGTTTAAACATCGATTACGTTCACATAGATTATGATTGAACATCAATTCTCTTTGAACATCAATTACATTCACAGAGATTATGATTGAACATCGATTCTCTTTGCACATCGACTATCTCTGAACATTGATTCTCTTTGAACATTGATTATCCTCTGAACATCGACTGTCTTAGAACATCGATTTTGCTTAAACATCGATTATATTTAGACTTTGACTTTTTTTTTGAACATTGACTTTATTACCTTGATAATGACCTTTACAATAATCATTTGATTATGGTTACAATTAAAGTTATACTAAACATGATAAATTAGTCTTAATCATATTTTGCCTCGCAGTTCCTTTGAAATGAATTTTGAAATATTGAGCATTTCAAATCTTCCCGTAAATTGTTGCGTATCTTTGCATAGAGGCATTTATTGTATATCATGAATACTATTCCCATGCACGCCATCTTTTATTGTTTACCACTTTTCATGACATGTTAGCTAGAACTTTAAATGATGACAGAATGACATTTCCATTTTGGTATATCTTCTTGCAGCATGGCCAGTGATGTTGACTGACAGTTTACAAACATTTGAGCTGTCTGTCTCTCAACATTTATTGTCTGCAGGTTTTCGGTAGTCACATACGTTTACAATGTTGAACATGCCATGTTGATAGGAGCAAAGAAGATATTCATATGATCTCCATCTCACTATATGTCTCTATCCAAGCATTTATTAACTGTAGGTTTTTTGGGTCTCTTACGTTGGATCTGCTACAACTGTCAGAAGACACATTTCAAGATAAGAGACAACAGACACTTCAATGGATACTTCATCAAGAGAAGATAAATAGAAGTATGTTGACGCATTGAAGAAGATATCCTTCTTCGGATAGAAAGATAGAGGAGCTCGCTCCTTCATCGAGATCAACACTCTTGCTCTTAGCTCTCCACAAAGCATTGTTCTTCAATCCCTTCTAGAGTGTAAGAGCTTGTTTAAGATCTGAGAGAACTTCTTCTGAGTGTAATTCCTTTTCTCTCTTAGATTCTACCTCAGATCAAGCACTGTATTGTTGCTATTATCTTGGTCTAGGGGCCATCACCTCTTTGCTCTTCTTTGAGTTCTCCTCTTTGTTTGTGAAGAGAGGACCTACTGTGTAGTGGGTGGTTATTTCCCTGTTGTAGAAAGGAAGACCTATTGTAACAGGTGGTGTATTGCCTCTTCGTGAAGTGAAGAGAAGGCCAACTGGTGCTGGATGTGTAAGTGTCCTTCAGGGGGACTGTACCCTTAGTTAGTGGAATCCCAAGTTGTTGCTTGGGGGATGGATGTAGGACTCCTTGTGATGGGAGATCTGAACCAGGATAAAATTTATGTTGTTCATGTGATTGCTTTTGTCTTCTTATCCGTTGTTGATTAACTCTAACTATTTCATTTAGTGCTTCTAAAGTTATTTTGTGACAGAATATTTCTAAGATGAATTTTTAGCAATCCATTTACCCCTCCCCCCTCTGGGCTTGCAACCTAGTCAACAAGTGGTATCAGAGCCAAGTCTCTTCTAGAAGTAGATCTCACGATCTGAAAAGCAAAGATAAATGGCAGCCCAACGTTATGCAGAGGGACAATCTGTCAACTAGCCTCCATTGTTCGATGGAGAAGACTAGAACTATTGGAAGACAAGAATGGAGTTCTTTCATGAAGGTTTAGACTATCAACTATGGACTATATTAGAAGACAGAGATCTGATAGTCCTAAACTCCAAAGAGAACTGGACAGATGCTAACAAGAAGTTAATGTCTCTGAACAGCAAGACCAATAGCATATTATGTTGTTCATTAAGCAAGAAGGAATGCAATCGGATATCTGTATGCAAGTCAGCCAAAGAAATGTGGGATATGTTGAAACTTACCTACAAAAGAACATACAAGGTAAGAGAAACCAAAATAGATATACTGGTAACACAATATGAGAAGTTCCAAATGCATTCAGGAGAATCTATCTCCCAAATATGCAGTAGGTTTACAGATATCACAAATGGTCTAGCAGGGCTAGGCAAAAGGTACAAGACAGAAGATATGGTGAGGAAAATACTAAGATCCTTGCCAACCACATGGACTCCCATGGTTACAGCCATAAAGGAAGCCAATGATCTCATGGCAATGTCTCTCGAAAAACTCATTGGGTCTCTAATGGTTCATGAGATAAACATGGAAAGGCTGGGAGAATCCTCCAGCAAGAAAAAGTATAACAATGCTCTCAAAGCAGTAGAAAACACATCTGAAAGTGAATGAGAAGATGAGAAAAGTGAAGAAAACAATGAAGAAGAAGAAGCTTTGTAACGCCCCTCTTAGACCCAGTACAGCTATTCTAACTCACATTGGATCTAATAGAGGTATTACAGTGGAACATATCCAACAATAGACGGCACAGATTGAGATATACATAAATGACACTTTAATTCCAATAATATGCAATGGAATATGGAACAAAATTCTTTGTAATCAACATCATATTCAAATGTTAAGTCTAAAGCAAAAGAGAAAGATAACAATAGTCCAATTTATTACAATCCATAATTTCAAATACATAAATCAAAGATACATAATTCCCTCACATACATAATCACTCTAGTACTCTCAAGCAAATCACTAAACCTCCACGTCCTCACGCTCCGAGTCAGAGTGCACTAACTCCTGGGTGTCCTCTATCTCTCCTGAAATATTAAGCAAGTATGAGTCTACAAGACCCAACAAGTCACATGAAAGATAGTTCAAGATATATGTATATAATAGGTTTAAAACATGGTAACATATTTCTTTCACATTCTTGATATCATATAGCTCTTCCTAATAACCTGATTCTAAGTCCTTTGGCAATTAATCTTTACATAGCATGGTTATTTATCATGAAAACAAAACATTTCATGTAATGCATATAAATTACGTCTCAAAAAATATGTTATTGCATAGCATGCAATCAAAATTTTCATGGTATATGCTTACTGTCATACAACATGTAAACAATTTCAAGTACTTTTGACTCATATCATGTAACATGCAATTTAGTCATTATGTAGCAGGTAGTCATGTAGTATGTAAAACAAATGATATGTAGTTCATGTGGCATGCAACATGTAGACATTTATCATGTAGACATGTAGTTCATACAACAAGTGGTTCATGTAGTTGCCAAGGCATAGCCCACACTACGAATAGAGATCATATAGTCATATAGTCATTCACATATCACCTAGGCAAAGCAGTGGTGAAGTCATGGTCATTGCGCAATACCGGAGAAAGCCCTTCCCACCTTAACCAGTAGAACATGTCTACCTCCAGGATTTCAATCCGTTGTCCACGGATTCATGTAGTCAGTTCATGTAGGTGAACCATTACCATAGGGGCATTCCATGGTGTAGTTCCTCTTAGTTATCTCTATCATAGCAATGTCCTTTTTGGCCAATTCGTTTCAGATGCATTAATATATAAAATCATGCAATCTACATTTTCATACATTTCTATCATGCTCTTTCATACATTCATGCATAATTTATCCAAATGACAATGCAATATCACATAGCATGCCTTTCTCAGTTCTGAAATTAACTTTACTGTAAAACAGAAACGTAGCATGGTACTAATTATATCACATCCATTCATGCACATATTCTCATGTTTATTTAAATTTTATATGCATTCTTCAATTCAGAAAATCATAGCAATATGTACAAAGATCTAAAAATCCCAAAATTTTGACAGTAAATCTGATTCAGACCATACAATGCACATGAGAAATTTCATAATGTTCTGAGCTCTGTAAACATTTTCATAATTATATTCCATCAGTTTAAGCTAACTAACATGGTACAATAGTGAGGAAAATCAAACAATTTCTATTCTAGAATTGAATACAGCAGGTATGTAGTTTCATCTTACAGTATTACAGTCTCAAATTTTAACATTCTAACATAAATCATGTTTGCATCTTTTCACTTTTCCTTTATTAATTCCATTCGAATCCAAAAGAATAACCATTCATAAGTACATATAGTCTACACATCATTGTAATGACCTATCCATAGTTTAACATTACTGAAACACACAAAACATCACCTGGCCGAAACCTCATACAAGCATGAATCACAGATAAGCAAATAAAATCAGATTTCAGGAAATTTACAGCACTGATAAACATAACGGCCAAATATGTGGCATTTACATCAAGTTAACGTCCAAACATCCTGTCGTTAACATCAGTAGACGGCGGCACATAGTGCCGTTAACATATAATAGATGTCTGAAATAAACATGTCGTTTGCATGAAATAAACGGCGGTCGATGCTGTTGTTTACAAAAATTAAACGGCCAACGATATGGACGTTAAGTTCAATCATCCAGTAAACACAGAAACTTCACATAAAATGACCTGACTTCTACCCTTTCCCGACGTTATTTTCATGGTTTAAAAATCTGTAAAAATGATAAATCTAAAGACTAATCTATCCTAAACCGGTCCCCCATGTCACTTGCCTCTAACCCTCCTTCTGGAGTGACGAAAAGAGATCCGAAGAAGCCCACCTTGGCAGTAAGGCAGTCCTCCTCCCTGGCTCCAATCGTCAGAATCCACCTCTAGCACAGCTCCCCTACTTGGAGAAGCTCCTGACCTCGATGCTGAATGTTCCTCCTTGGTCCAGAAAGCTTCAAATCGCACGAACAAGCTATGTAAACCCCTTTCTCTCGGCCCTCCTTTCTCTCTTCTCAACCAGTGCGAAAACTCTCTCTCTACTGCCAAATCCGGGTCATAAAAGGATTCCCACGCTTTTCCCAGACCTAACCTTAGCCCTAGGATCAGAAACGCACCATAACTTCCCATTAAACACTATGGAAACGACCGATTTATCTCCCACGGAATGGTAACATCAAAAACAGGCAAGTCAGGTTAACGTCAACATCAGTAGCCGTCAGCCTTGATGTAGATGCCCATCGATCATGTCGTCTACATCCTTGCCCAAAAAATCCAATGTTCTAGAAAATAATAAACGACACAAGAAACTGTCGTTAACAAGAACTAAACAAGATATGATCATGCCGCTAAAAATTGTCAACGCCAGCAGATGTTGACGCCAAGTTCAACACAAAATAGCTTACAACTACATGCAGAAATATACATACAATTGCAATATAAATTTCAATAAAATTCTAGGGCACTACATCCTCTCCCCCTTAAAATAATCTTAGTCCTCGAAGATTGAGTTAGAACACTCACCAAACAAGGACGGATATTGCTTTTTCATCCTTTCTTCAAGCTCCCACGTCGCTTCTTCACTCGAGAAATTCCTCCATAAGAATTTTAGAAAAGGAATAGACTTCGATCTCAATTCCTGCACCTTCCGATCCAGAATCTCCACAGGCTGCTCCGCATAGGATAAATCTGGCTGAAACTGCACTGGCTCATAACTAATCATATGAGCCTGATCTCGAACATATCTCCTCAACATGGATACATGGAAAATCGGGTGCACTACTGCTAAGGATGGTGGCAAAGCTAGTTGGTATGCCACATTCCCCATCTTCTTCAAAATCTTAAAGGGGCCAATAAACCTTGGATTCATCTTGCCTCATTTTCCATATCTTACCACACCCCTGGTTGGCGAAACCTTAAGAAAAACATGGTCTCCAACTTCAAAAGCCAAGTCTTTCCTCCTCGTATCCGCATAACTCTTCTGACGATCTTGAGCTGCCTTTAATCTCTGCACAATCAACTGGATCTTCGTTGAGGTTTGTTGCACCACTTCTGGTCCAACCAGATGTCGATCTCCTGCTTCTTCCCAACACAATGGGGATCTACAAGGTCTCTCGTACTAAGCCTCAAATGGCGCCATACCTATACTCGAATGGAAACTATTGTTATATGCAAATTCCACAAGAGCTAGGTGGCGTTCCCAATCTCCTCTCCAGTCCAGAACACAAGCCCGAAGCATATCCTCCAACGTCTAAATAGTCCTCTCGGACTGTCCATCTGTTTGTGGATGAAATGCCGAACTCAACTTCAATTGACTGCCAAAAGATTGCTACAAACTCTGCCAAAATCTAGAAGTAAATCTCAGATCACGATCTAAGATAATCGACTTCGGAATCCCATGCAGCTTCACAATGCTATCAATATACAATCTAGCCAAGCTCTCAATGGACTGCTTCTTCTTCATAGCAAGGAAATGAGCACTCTTCGAGAATGTATCCACAATCACCCATATGGAATCATTCCCTCTAGCTGATCTAGGCAATCCAGTCACAAAGTCCATGGTCACTTGTTCCAACTTCCACTGAGGAATATCTAGCTTCTGCATCAAACCTGAAGGTCGTTGACGTTCTTCTTTCACCTGTTGACATATCAAACATTTTGCCACAACATCCGCAACATCCCGCTTCATGCCAGACCACCAGAATGAACGCTTCAGATCTTTATACATCTTTCCACTTCCCGGGTGAATAGATAACTGCAATCTATGCGCTTCCTCCAAAATATCCTTCCGCGGATCCGCATCATTAGGGACACACTCCCTATGATTCAGACGAATCACACCATCTTCATCTCTAACAATGCCAACCTTTCCAACCAACTCCTGTAATATTGGGTCATCATTTTGCAAAGTAATAACCCTATCATGAACAGAAGATCTAAGGGCCAACTGAGCTATGAACATGCTGCACAACTGCGGTTCCAAAATAGCCAATGATCCTGAAGCATCTTCCAACATCTTCCAGTCTAGCTGCATCATTTGCCTTTTCCTACTCAATGCATCCGCTACAACATTAGCTTTCCCTGGGTGGTAAGAAAGCTCAAAATCATAATCCTTCAGGAATTCTATCCACCTCCGCTGCCTCAGATTCAACTCCTTTCACGAGAATAGATATTTAAGACTCTTATGGTCCGAGAAAAGCTCAAATCTAACTCCATACAGATAGTGCCTCCAAATCTTCAAAGCAAATACCACCGCCGCCAGTTCTAAGTCATGAGTTGGGTAATTGCGCTCATGCTCCTTGAGTTGCCTAGATGCATATGCCACAACTCTACCTCCCTGCATAAGAACACAGCCAAGCCCAATCTTCGAATCATCCATGTAGATAGAGAAAGAATCCACACCATTGGGCAAAACAAGCACTGGCGCTGAGGTCAACTGAGTCTTCAATTCATGGAAACTCCTTTCACAAGCCTCTGACCATTCAAACTTAACTCCTTTTCTAGTTAGCCTCGTCAAGGTAGCCGCAATAGAAGAGAAACCCTCAATAAATCTTCTATAATAGCCAGCCAAACCAAGGAAACTCCTGATGTCAGCAGATGATCTCGGTGTCTCCCAGTCAAGGACAGCTTCCACCTTAGCTGGATCTATAGATACACCATCTCCAAAAATAACATGCCCCAAGAAATGGACTTCCTTCATCTAGAAGTTGCACTTACTGAATTTAGCATACAACTTGTGCTCCCTCAAGATTTCCAGCACAATCCTCAAATGCTCTCTATGAGTCTCCTCATCAGGTAAGTAGATCAGCACATCATCAATGAATACCACTACAAAAGAATCAAGATGGTGTCGAAACACCCTGTTCATCAAAGTCTATAAAAACTGCTGGAGCATTGGTCAAACCAAAGGGCAAGACTAAGAACTCATAATGACCATATCTCATCCTAAAAGTTGTCTTAGCAGAATGCTTCGGATTGATTCGGAGTTGATGATAGCCAGAACGAAGATCAATCTTAGAAAACACCGAAGCTCCATGCAGCTGGTCAAATAAATCATCAATATAAGGTAAAGGATACTTGTTCTTGATAGTCACATGGTTGAGCTTGCGGTAGTCAATACACAGCCTCATCAACCCGTCCTTCTTCTTCACAAAAAGTACAAGTGCTCCCCACGGTGATACACTCGGCTGGATAAAACCCTTATCAAGCAATTCCTGCAGTTGCTTCCGCAATTCCGCCAATTCTGTTGGAGCCATACGATAAGGAGCAATAGAAATAGGTGCTGTGCCAGGAACTAACTCAATGCCAAACTCGATCTCCCTTGCAGGGGGCAAATCAGACAAATCCTCGGGAATGACATCGCTGAAATCTCGAACAATATCAATATCTTCCACCGACAAGACCTTCTTCGAATCTTCGGATACAACCACACTAGCAACAAAGCCATCACAACCCTTGCTCAACATCTAGGCTGCCTTCAGAGCAGAAATCACGAACTTACCCTACATGTTCTTGGGTAAAGGATGAACAAACTCCTCCTTAACAGGGATCTGAAAAATAATAATCTTCCTCCTGCAATCCATAAGAGCATAATGCTCCTCGAGCCAGTCTAAGCCCAAGATAGCATCATAATCTTTCATCTTCAACAGATAGAAACTTCCAGGCAAAACCGCTCCTCAATAATCACATGAAGAGATCAAAAACACTACCCAGTCAACATAGTCCCGGCTAGAGTATGAACAGACAAGGGAACCTCCAACACTTCCGGAACCACACCATTCTCCTTCATCAAAACTTGGCAAATCTCTTGAAAATAAAGTTATGTGTAGCACCAGTATCGAACAAAACTCGAGCATGCATTCCCATAATCAAAACCATACCTTCTGTGATGTGCTCTGCCAACTCTGCCTCATCTCTTGCCAAAGCGAACACTCGAGCCTGAGCCATCGGTCTCCCTGCTGCTCTCAGTGCCGGTCTAGCTACTGCTGGTACTACTGCCGCTGCAGTCTGCTGTGCCATCTTCGGAAAATCTTTGATCTTGTGGTTCTTGTCACCACACCTCAAGCATCTCCCAGAAGTAACCCAACAGACCTCTCCTCCATGACGCTCCCCACACTGAGAACACAAAGGCTTCTCTGTGACTTTTGTCTCCGCCTGGTGTCGATGCAGCCACTCTCGCTGGTACCACTGCTCTCTGCTAAAAAGCTAGGGCCTTCTTCTTTCTATCCTGCCACTGGAATGCTGATCCCGGCCTCTTCAAAGAAACCCTGTTCTCCTCCAGGTACACCTCCATCTCGGCCTCCTGCATGCATGCTGCTGACAAAGCCTCCTCCATAGAACGATGTCCAAAAGCTACTAGTCTGGTCCTTGATAGCCCACGAATGCGTCGTTAAACATGTGACTAACAATCTCAAATAATCGGCCTACACTAAATATTTTAACAGTAGTTAAGTGGTGAGAACCGAGTCGAATCCACAGGGAACGAGATTTTAGAGTTGAAAACGTTGGGTTTTTAGTTAGGAAAATAGCGTGATGACATTAATACTAAGTTGCACTAAATAAATCTAAACTATGCTAAATAAGTGAAGAAGGAGATAGAGAGGGAATGGGAGAACACAAAACACTATTAAAAGTTATAACTATTAAACAATAACAAAGAGTTTAACACAAATATTTTATTCTAATTAAAATTCAATAACAAGTATATTGAAATAAAGAGAAAAAAAATAGAGAGACTAGAGAGAAAAGAGAGAGACAAGAGGAGAGAGAAGAGTGAGAGAATAGAGAGAAAAGAGAGAGAAAGGAGAGAGAGCGTAAAAGAGAGAGAGAGAGAGGAGAGAGAAGAGAGAAAAGAGATAGAGCGGAGAGAGAAGAGAGAGGCGGCGAGAGGAGAGAGAGAAGAGGAAGAGAGAGAGAAAAGCGAGAGAGGGATAGAGGAGAGAGAGCGCGAGAGGAGAGAGAGGGCGCGCGGCGCCCTCACGTTGCATGCATGCAACGTGAGGGGGAGGGCGGCAGACGTGCGCGCGGGGAGGCGCGCTAAGCGGGCGGCAGGCGGGCGGCTCGCGGGAGGGCGGCAGGCGGGCGACTCGCGGGCGGGCGGCATAGGGCGCGTGCGCGGGCACGCTCGGGCGTACGCGGGGCGAGGCCAGGCAGGCCGCGGGGGGCGACCGCGGGCGGGGCCAGGCAGGCCGCTGGGCGTGCGGCTGTTGCTGTGCTGCTTGCTGCTTGCTCTGTGTGAGACCGAGAAAGAGAGAGAGAGACAGGAAGAGACGAAGAAGAGGAGAGGAAGAAGAAGGGAAAGAGAGAAGAAGAAGAGAGGAGGAGGGGGGCTGCGTGTGGATGAAAGAGGGAGAGAAAAAAAGGGAATGAGAGAGAGAGAAGGGGGGCTTTTTAAATAGAGAGCTCTCTCTCTAAAAGAGAGGTTTTAAAATAGGAAGAAAATATTTAAAAAATAGAGAGAGAAAGAAGAAGGAGTGTGGCTAGGGTTTTGCAACTTTTTGTATATGTCAGATTTGCCCCTGTTGGATTGCTTGATTCATTTGTCCGTTAAGCACTTCATAAAATGGCCCATTAACCTGCAAATACAACACATAATTGAATTTAATCAATTAACGTTCATGATAATAGAAATCATATGAGTTTATCAAGTATTAGTCATCAAAATGGCATGATTATTCATGATAATTGTGATATTATCACATCCCCCAACTTACTCATTGCTAGTCCCTTAGCAATGCACCCAGATGAATAATTAGGACTAACCGGAACTTCAAACATCATTTTTCATGTCAAGAAAGCATAGATAAGATTGATCAACAATAAGTATTTCCAGTTCTAGTAGCATGTGTCAAAGACAATCTTGCAGTTCATGTTATTAGACGGTTCCTCAAGATACAGTTAAAATTATCATTTCCTTCATGAATGTACTTATGATCAATAAGCATTACTTAAGACAATGTATGAGTTTTTGCCCCATTACTTAGAAATGATATCAACTCTACACTCCTACAATAAAATCCTCGAATTACAGGTAGCTTTCACTCTGCCTTTTTATTTTCATCCTTCAACATCATTTTTTTTTTCTTTGGATATTCGTTCACTGTTTGACGCGAACTTCAACACTTCATGAGGTGCTGAAGCCCGGTTACTAAGCTAGGAATTTCCTTCTTCATTTTATATATTTTTTCCTTTTTTCCTTTTTTCATAACTTGCAGGCAGGTAGCTTTTTCCCCACGATTAGTTTTCAATAAGAGTGTAGAATATCAATTTTCATCATGAGTATTAGGTAAAACTCTCATCACCCTCTCGAATGACACTTATTCATCATCTAATACATGTGTGAAGGTTTCATCAAATTTCAAATGTAGTTTGAGGAAAATGCTAAGAACATAACCACAAACTTCATCCTTTAGCGTGCCACTAGCACAAGTATATACTTAGAGTAAAAATCATTCTAGACTGAGGTATTTTTTCCATGAGAAATGATATGTGAAGTTAATGAGCACAGAATAATGCATGGGATGTTTCAGCAGGATTTAAAGATTTGAAAGACTTGCCCTCCCCCAACTTGAATGACATTGTCCTCAATGGCATAAAAGTAATGAACATAGAATACAGCCAAAGTAAGGTAAGAAAGGAGAGATGCAACCTGATGATCACATGAGAGTGGTGGCAAACTGGCTTCATTAAAGGTGATGAGTTGCCCACTAGCATTCCAAATACCTAGAACAAAATAGAAATTAAAAATAAGTTAAATTTCCTAAAAAATATTGGGTTGCCTCCCAATAAGCGCTAAGTTTAATGTCTTCAGCCAGACACTTGCTCACTAGCCTTCCAAAAACCTAGAACACAATAGAAAATAAAAAATAAGTTAAATGTCCTAAAAATATTGGGTTGTCTCCCAATAAGCGCTAAGTTTATTGTCTTCAGCCAGACACATGGGGGTAACAGGGTCACGTAACACCCCCAATCAATTGACGCCAAATTTTTTCCTTGTAAGGCATCATTAGCCAAGGTTGGTCAAGTGGTCCACACGTACCTTGCAGATTAGTAAATGATAGAGAAATTGAGACATTCAGGATCATATCTTCAATTGAGAAATATTCATTTGCACACTTAAGATCTTTATATGTGTTGAGCACTTCAATTTGGACTTTATTATTTTCATCATTTTCACCCACAACTTTCATTTTCAGATCCTCTTTCATGATGTGGTCAGATTGAGTTGAATGCTCAGAGGATTGCTTGAACTCCACAGGCTGACTTGAGTCAAAAATAGTAGCATGATCAGGAATGAAATGGATATGACTTTCAACACAATGATGCTTAAAAGGTTCAAGTGCAGTTGACCAGTCATCTAGTGGTAGCATGTCCATGATCATGTTGGATTTGCCAAGATCAGGGAGAGGTAGGAGTTCCATGTCTTTCTCGACATCAAGAGAGGCCCAGTCAATGTGGACTTCAGGCAAAATTTCTAATTCTTCTCTTACCCAATAAGAATGATTGATGATTACACCCAGCTCTTTCTCCACACTCACCTCTTCTTTGTCACCCACTTGAAATAATGCCACATCAAACTCGGACCCAACATCTAGATGACATTCTTTTTCCTCTCCCCCAACTTGAGTTCAACTAACTCATTAGAGCTTTCCTCAAATATGACATTATGGATGGAGTCTTCTTGATGGTCAGTTTCAAGTTGGTCCAAGACCATGGATTGATTTTTAGTGGCACCCATCTTCTCTTGATTTGACTCATTAATATTATCTCTCATTTTCCAAGTGGGTGTGTCCACAATCATGTTGGACTGAAAAGTTGTGGATGGAATTTGAGAGTCAAATTGTTGGTCACAATCAAGATAATGATGTGCATGATTGTCAATGGGTTGGCATGGTGACTGACTATCTTGCCTCCTTCTGATTTCCATCAGTTGAGTAATCAGGAGGTCAGTTTTGACAAAGGATTGCTCCAATTCTTGTTGTTGTTGGGTGAATGTTTGCTCAAAGATTTGTTGGTTATCATGAAATTTTTGCATAAATTGCCCAAATTGATCATCGAAGAGGCCTAATTGCGAGGGAGATGTGTGAGTGGAATGTGGATCTGCATGTCCCTCATGGTGACTTTTGTCATGAATATCAATTTGGCATTGGGCCCAATGTTGAAAGTTGTGGATAGGTGGACTTTGGGCTTGGGCCAGAATAGGTTGATCTCTAAGTGTTAAATGTGGCATTAATTCTCCAAGTGGTTGGAAGGGTGTGCCTTCAGGAGCATTTGTTAAGCACACCGGCAGATCAATGCCAAAAAAATTTTGATCGAACCATGATATGATTTCAGCACCAAGAAATGGTCCTTGAATTTCCCCTTGTGGATCTTTGTAGAGTAAACTCAATTTCTCAGGAGAGACACCTTAATCAACTTTTGAGTAAGGAGTGGGTGTGGGCAATACTTGAAAGTTTTGGATTTGTTCTTAGGTTGAGGGAGGTGATGAGGTGTAAAATGGGTCAACATAGTTCCTCCACCTTGAATCATACATGTGATCTTTAATTGGGTGACCATGAATCAGATGGGCTTGAGTCTATTTGGAGCCATTGGACTGGTAAATAGAGGTTGATGAATAAAGTGGGTGAGGTTGAGAGTGCATACCATAATGGGCTGATCCAATTTGTCCAAATGATGTGCCCATTTCATAACCATGATTGTCAACCCACATAAATCCTCTTTTCTTTTGTTTTTGTTTGTTTGTTTTTTTTGTTTTGAAATATCTGATTTTTTTTTATTTTCAAATAAGTTAACAAACAATTAATCCTATGACACCTATGGTTCCCTAGGACATAAACATTTGATTTCTCACTAATCAACTGAGGCCTAGCTCAAATCCACTCTCAAGCCCGTTAACTGGCCAGGTAAGAGGTGGGAAAGTGGGAGGTTCCCCCTGCTCTCACAGGGACCTAATTAAGTAACCACTTGTCCACTTAGGCGTTTGCCAATAAACCTCTAGCCTTAGACACCAGTCTCCAAACTTGATAGTGGGCCCAAGTAGGCCTAAGTCTCAAAGCGAACCCTAGGTCAAGTTTCTACTTTCTTTTATTGGGCTTGGGAATGCAAAAGATGCAGGAAGTTGTGGTTTGTGGGCTAAGGAAGGGTGATCAAATCCCCACCTTATCTTGTTAAGGAAACTGCCCTTAAATTATTTTAGAAATGATGTGCACACCACAAAATCAAGCAAGGGGTTCTATGCAAGCATGGCAATGCATGATCATGATTTTAAGAAAGTTGAGATTCTCACCTTGCCTCCCGCAATCTTCGACAAGAAAGGAAACTTTTCAAAAGGAAAATTACCTAAAGATGGAAATCTAAATGATGCATGTCCTAAAGATGGAAAGTTTCTAATCTTGACATGACATCTTTTATTGGATTCAAGTGATTGATTTTTTTGATTTTTTTTTATTGTCTAAACATGGCAACTAAAAAATAAGAAACTCAATCAAGAGGGTTTAATGGTACTTACCTCAAACGCAATCCCTCGTTCTTTTGGAAATGCAAACAAATGGAAAGATTGAGGGAAGGAAACTCACCTCAACTCACCTTTTTTTTTTCTGATTTTTCCTGCTGTTTTTTTTTTGGAATATTTTTTAAACCTGCAAAAGGAAAGAAAATGTACGTATGAATATCTACAAAAAATACCAAGATTATCAAAACTAAAAATCTAATTCCCCGGCAACGGCGCCAAAAATTGATAGCCCACGAATGCGTCGTTAAACATGTGACTAACAATCTCAAATAATCGGCCTACACTAAATATTTTAACAGTAGTTAAGTGGTGAGAACCGAGTCGAATCCACAGGGAACGAGATTTTAGAGTTGAAAACGTTGGGTTTTTAGTTAGGAAAATAGCGTGATGACATTAATACTAAGTTGCACTAAATAAATCTAAACTATGCTAAATAAGTGAAGAAGGAGATAGAGAGGGAATGGGAGGACCCCGGTTGGGTCGATCGGTTAGAACTCTTGCTTAAAAGTAAGAGGTCCCGAGTTCGATTCCTGGGGGGGGATTACCTGATTTACATGCAATCCTCGAGGTGTGTAAATCCGGGGTTTTTTGGTCAAGTGGGGTAAGGGCAATACGGGTATACGGAAAGTAGGAGCTGCCAAGTCCTGACCTTGGAGTTCACGAACACCAATCCTTGAGTCCACAAAGCCACACGGGGCGGGATTTCCTCGTTATCAAAAAAAAAAGATAGAGAGGGAATGAGAGAACACAAAACACTATTAAAAGTTATAACTATTAAAAATAACAAAGAGTTTAACACAGAGATTTTATTCTAATTAAAAGTCAATAACAAGTATATTGAAATAAAGTGAAAAAAAATAGAGAGACTAGAGAGAGACAAGAGGAGAGAGAAGAGTGAGAGAATAGAGAGAAAAGAGAGAGAAAGGAGAGAGAGCGTAAAAGAGAGAGAGAGAGAGAAAAGAGAAGAGAGAAAAGAGATAGAGTGGAGAGAGAAGAGAGAGGCGGCGAGAGGAGAGAGAGAAGAGGAAGAGAGAGAAGAGGAAGAGAGAGAGAAAAGCGAGAGAGGGATAGAGGAGAGAGAGCGCGAGAGGAGAGAGAGGGCGCGCGGCGCCCTCACGTTGCATGCATGCAACGTGAGGGGGAGGGCGGCAGACGTGCGAGCGGGGAGGCGCGCTGAGCGGGCGGCAGGCGGGCGGCTCGCGGGAGCGCGGCAGGCGGGCGACTCGCGGGCGGGCGGCACAGGGCGCGGGCGCGGGGTGCTGGCGTGCGCAGGCACGCTCGGGCGTGCGCGGGGCGAGGCCAGGCAGGTCGCGGGGGGCGACCGCGGGTGGGGCTGGCGCCTGGGCGCGGGCGGGGCCAGGCAGGCCGCCGGGCGTGCGGCTGCTGCTGTGCTGCTTGCTGCTTGCTCTGTGTGAGACCGAGAAAGAGAGAGAGAGACAGGAAGAGACGAAGAAGAGGAGAGGAAGAAGAAGGGAAAGAGAGAAGAAGAAGAGAGGAGGAGGGGGGCTGCGTGCGGAGGAAAGAGGGAGAGAAAAAAAAGGGAATGAGAGAGAGCTCGGGGGAAGGGAATAAAAAATGAGAGAGAGAGAAGGGGGGCTTTTTAAATAGAGAGCTCTCTCTCTAAAAGAGAGGTTTTAAAATAGGAAGTAAATATTTAAAAAATAGAGAGAGAAAGAAGAAGGAATGTGGCTAGGGTTTTGCAACTTTTTGTATATGCCAGATTTGCCCCTGTTGGATTGCTTGATTCATTGACCCGTTAAGCACTTCATAAAATGGCCCATTAACCTGCAAATACAACACATAATTGAATTTAATCAATTAACGTTCATGATAATAGAAATCATATGAGTTTATCAAGTATTAGTCATAAAAATGGCATGATTATTCATGATAATTGTGATATTATCAGTCCTCAGGGATGGCTTCAACCCCATAATGAATTTCTTCACTTTCCTCCGCTCATCTGCAACAATGTAGGGCGCATACTTGGATAGCTCCGCAAATCTAGCCTCGTACTCAAGCACACTCATTGACCCCTGGGTCAATGTTAGAAACTCCTGCTCCATGCGATCCTGCACATGCTACGGAATATACTTCGCCCTGAACAAACGGACGAACTCAGCCCAAGCAACCTCCATAGCTCCATCTCCAAACTGTGTGCGTAGCACTGATGACCACCGCACATCGGCACGCTCCTGCAAAAGAAGGTAAATACATCTAAGGATGCACCACAAACAACATACATAAACCTTCTAAAACCATTCTTTACATGCAGCATATAAGTAGCTAAAGTCACCCTCTCCTCTTCCGCGCATCGGATAGCACGAAAAATCTTCTCTGTCTCCCGAAGCCAACTCTCCGCCAAGATGGGATCACTCTCCCCCTTAAAGAAAGGTGGGGTCATCCTCCTGAACCTCTCCATCATCGACACACCTCCAAAGCCTGCCTCGTGAGCAGGTGCCTGCGCCTACATCCAAATCAAGATCTTAGATGAATTCTTCCATTTAACACCTTGAATAACACCTCTTATCTACCAACCTGAACCTACACTTGTGCTTGCAAAGCCGCTGTCGTCTGAGCCTGAGTCTGCATCGCGTGCACCGATCCTTGCATTAATGCTCCATAATCCACAGGTGGTGGTGGGGGTGGCAAAGGTACACCAGTCTGGTCCTGCGCCTGCTGAGCTGGAGCCTGCGAACCTCCCGCTGACTCATCGCTCCGGGTCGGACCAGCTCCTCTACGTCCACGGGTAGCCATAGTTTGCAAAACAAGCATTTATTATAATAACCTATTATTCTACATAAATCTTGGACTAATTCTTTATGCAGACTTAAGAATATAAACACGATGTTGATATTCCATTTATGTATATGCTCAACCTGGAACTATCTGATACCAATCTCTGTAATGCCGCTCTTAGACCTAGTATAGTTATTCAAACTCACATTGGATCTAATAGAGGTATTAAAGTGGAACATATCCAACAATAGACAGTACAAATTGAGATATACATAAATGACACTTTAATTCCAATAATATGCAACGGAATATGGAACCAAATTCTTTGTAATCAACATCATATTCAAATGTTAAGTCTAAGGCATAAGAGAAAGATAACAATAGTCCAATTTATTACAATCCATAATTTCAAATGCATAAATTAAAGATACATAATTCCCTCACATACATAATCACTCTAGTACTCTCAAGCAAATCACTAAACCTCCGCGTCCTCACGCTCCGAGTTAGAGTGCACTAACTCCTGGGTGTCCTCTGTCTCTCCTGAAATATTAAGCAAGTATGAGTCTACAAGACACAGCAAGTCACATGAAAGACAGTTCAAGATATTATGTATATAATTGGTTTAAAACATGGTAACATATTTCTTTCACATTCTTGATATCATATAGCTCTTCCTACTAACCTGATTCAAAGTCCTTTGGCAATTAATCATTACATAGCATGGTTATTTATATGAAAACAAAACATTTCATGTAATGTATATAAATTACATCTCATAAAATATGTAATTGATCTAAACATGTTCCTATGCATAGCATGCAATCAAAATTTTCATGGTATATGCTTACTGTCATGCAACATGTAAACAATTTCAAGTACTTTTGACTCATATCATGTAACATGCAATTTAGTCATTATGTAGCAGGTAGTCATGTAGTATGTAAAACAAATGATATGTAGTTCATGAGGCATGTAACATGTAGACATTTATCATGAAGACATTTATCATGTAGACATGTAGTTCATATAACAAGTGGTTCATGTAGTTGCCAAGACATAGCTCACACTACGAATAGAGATCATATAGTCATTCACTTATCACCTAGGCAAATTAGTGATGAAGTCATGGTCATTGCGCAATACCGGGGAAAGCTCTTCCCACCTTAACCAGTAGAACATGTCAACCTCCAGGATTTCAATCCGTTGCCCACGGATTCATGTAGTCAATTCATGTAGGTGAACTATTACCATAGGGGCATTCCATGGTGTAGTTCCTTATAGTTATCTCTATCATAGCAATGTCCTTTTTGGCTAATTCGTTTCAGATGTATTAATGTATAAAATCATGCAATCTACATTTTCATACATTTCTATCATGCTCTTTCATACATTCATGCATAATTTATCAAAATGACGATGCAATATCACATAGCATGCCTTTCTCAATTCTGAAATTAAACTTTACTGTAAAGCAGAAACCTAACATGGTACTAATTATATCACATCCATTCATGCACATATTCTCATGCTTATTTAAATTTTATATGCATTCTTCCATTCAGAAAATCATAGAAATATGTACAAAGGTCTAAAAATCCCAAAATTTTGACAGTAAATCTGATTTAGATCATACAATGCACATGAAAATTTTCATAATTTGTTGAGCTCCGTAAACATTTTTCATAATTATATTCCATCAGTTTAAGCTAACTAACATGGTACAACAGTGAGGAAAATCATACAATTTCTATTCTAGAACTGAATACAGCAGGTATGTAGTTTCATCTTACAGTTTTACAGTCTCAAATTTTAACATTCTAACATGAATCATGTTTGCCATCTTTCACTTTTCCTTTATCAATTCCATTTGAATCCAAAAGAATAACCATTCATAAGTACATATAGTCTACACATCATTGTAATGACCTGTCCATAGTTTAACATTACTGAAACACACAAAACATCACCTGGCCGAAACCTCATACAAGCATGAATCACAGATAACCAAATAAAATTAGATTTCAGGAATTTACAGCACTGATAAACTTAACGGCCAAATATGTGGTGTTTACATCAAGTTAACATCCACACATCCTGTTGTTAACATCAGTAGATGGCGGCACATAGCGTCGTTAACATATAGTAGATGTCTGAAATAAACATGTCATTTGCATGAAATAAACGGCGGTCGATGCTGTCGTTTACAAAAATTAAACGGCCAACGATATGGACGTTAAGTTCATTCGTCCAGTAAACACAGAAACTTCACATAAAATGACAGGACTTCTACCATTTCCCGCACGTTATTTTCCTGGTTTAAAAATCTATAAAAATGATAAATCTAAAGATTAATCTATCCTAAACTAGTCCCCATGTCACTTGCCTCTAACCCTCCTTTTGGAGTGACGAAAAGAGATCCGAAGAAGCCCGCCTTGGTAGTAAGGCAGTCATCCTCTCCAGCTTCAATCGCTCAGAATCCACCTCTAGCGCAGCTCCCCCACTTGGAGAAGCTCCTGACCTCGATGCTGAACATTCCTCCATGGTCCAGAAAGCTTCAAATCGCACGAACAAGCTCTGTAAACCACTTTCTCTCAGCCCTCCTTTCTCTCTTCTCAACAGTGCGAAAACTCTCTATCTAATGCCAAATCCAGGTCTTAAAAGGATTCCCACGCCTTGCCCAGACTTGACCCTAGCCCTAGGATCAGAAACGCACCATAACTTCCCATTAAACACTCTGGAAATGGTCGATTTATCTCTCCCGGAATGGTAACATCAAAAACAGGCAAGTCAGGTTAACGTCAACATCAGTAGCCGTCAGCCTTCATGTAGACGTCCATCGATCATGTCATCTACATCCTTACCCAAAAATTTCAATATTCTAGAAAATAATAAACGAGACAAGAAACTGTCGTTAACAAGAAGTAAACAACAAAAGATCATGCCGTTAAAAATTGTCAATGCCAGCGGATGTTGACGCCAAGTTCAACAAAGAATAGCTTACAACTACATGCAGAAATATACATACAATTGCAATATAAATCTCAATAAAATTCTAGGCCACTACAAGCTTTCCTCTCCAGACGACTACAAAGAATTCTGGCAAAAAAGAAGTATCAGTCAACAAAGAGAAACTTCAAGAAAGGCAAAGAATTCAAAAGACCTGAGCCTATCTGTTATGAATGCAGGAAGCTTGGACATCTTAAGGCTAATTGTCCAAAACTTAAGAACCCAGAGTATAAAAAGTAGGATGCCAAGAAATACAAGAAGAAGGCAATGTTTGCTACATGGAACAATGAAGGAGACTCAAGCAGTGAGTCAAGCTCCAGTGAGGAAGAAGAAGAAAATGCCAACCTAGCCTTTATGGCAAACATTGACGATAAGGTAACTTCAGACTCTTCTATTACTTCATGTAATGATTCTGATTCTGACTCTGATAATCTAGAAGAAGCATTTAACGAATTATATGTCAAATATAAAGTTGTGTGTAAACAATTAAAATTGGTTAAGAAAAACTTTTCATGTCTTGAAATGACTAACTCAGATTTAAAATCAGAAACGGAACAACTAGAAAAGCAAATTCAAGAATTAAAAAAGAGAAATGAGTTGTTGTTTGAAGTTGTAAAAAATAAAAATGAAAAAATATTAAGTCTGGAAAACCAAGACATTGTAAGTAAGTCTAAAAAGGAAATAGAAATATTAAAAAAAGACAACGAGTACTTAACAGCTACAATCGAAAAATTAACCAATGGAAGATCTTCATTAATATTAAAAGAGGCAAGAAGAACAGGAAGGAAGAAATATGGAATTGGGTATACTCCATCAGAAAATGAAGAAACAATTATATATCCTAAAATTTACCCATTACCAAAATTTGTAGTTGAACAAGAACCTGTTTATAAAACAAAGATGAATAAGCACAGTAAAACAAGTAAAATAACAAACAATATTTTTATTGCACTCATTGCAATAAACTGGGTCATACGAAAAATACTTGTACAACTAAACACCTAAAGTGGGTTCCAAAAGAGATTCTGTAGAAGCTAACCAATTAGGACCCAAAAGAACTTGGGTACCTAATTCTCATTGATCTATTGTAGGAAAGACTTAGAACATCGAAATGGTACCTGGACAATGGGTGGTCAAGGCATACGATAGGAAATAAGAAGTTGTTTTCATTTATTAAGACTGAAGAAGGGTCAGTCACTTATGGAGACAATGGTAAAGGATCAGTAATTGGTTGTGGATCAGTTGGACACAAAGACAAGACTTTGATAGAAGAAGTTCTTTGCGTTGAAGTCTCAAACATAATCTGATTAGCACAAGTCAGTTATGCGACAAGGGTCGTCAAGTAAAGTTCCAAGAATCCAAGTGTCTACTCATCAAAGAAGGGACAACAATTTTTGAAGCCTATAGAGAAAGAAATCTCTTTGTATTATGTTTGGAAGATCAAAAAGTTCAAGATTTATGCTTGACTGCAAGCAAAGAGCAAAATGCAGAACTATGACACAGAAGACTAAGACATGCTAGCTTGGATGGAATCAGAAAGATCATCAAGCATGATTTAGTGGAAGGCCTACCTAAGATAAATTCAAGACTGGATAAGATCTGTGAATCATGTGCTAAGGGAAAACATGCCAAATCTTCCTTCAAATCTAAGACAATCGTCACCACCTCCAAGCCTCTAGAACTGCTACATATGGATTTATTTGGACCGATGAGGACTACTAGTTTAGGTGGAAAGAATTTTGGATTTGTTATTGTTGATGATTTCTCAAGATACACATGGGTCTCTTTTCTCGAACACAAAGATGACACATTTGAAGTGTTTGTCAAATTCAGCAAGCTAGTTCAGAAAGACAAGAAGTTCAGTATTGTAAGTCTTCGATCTGATCATGGAGGAGAAATTTAGAATGATAGGTTTGTAGAATTCTGTGATGATCTTGGGATAGAACACAATTTCTCAACACCAAGAACACCACAAAATAATGGAGTAGCTGTGAGGAAAAATAGAACATTACTAGATATGGCAAGAACTATGTTATCTGAATACAACCTTCCAAGATATTTCTAGGCTAAAGCAATTAATACAACTTGCTACATAATCAATAGAGCAATGATAAAGTCTATATTAAAGAAGACAACATATGAACTATACATGTAGAAGAAAGCTAAGATCAGCCATCTCAGAACATTTGGATGCCCTTGCTTCATTCACAACAATGTAAAGTCAAACATTGGTAAGTTGGATCCTAAATCTGATGAAGGCATTTTTATAGGTTATACTTCAAAACCCAAGGGATATAGAGTCTTCAATAAAATAAGTCTATTAATTGAACAAACTGTACATGTTATTTTTGATGTAACTAACCCTACCTTGAGAAAGGAAACTGTTAGTGATGATGAAGGTATAGAGAACCTATCCGAGAAAATGAAGGAAGTATCCATCAAGGATAATGAGGATCTACCATTGGAAGAACTACGCCAAAAAGATATAATCTATGAAGATCTTCCTAGGGAATGGAGATATAAAATGGACCATCCAATAGAAAACATAATTGGAGATCTAAATATTGGGGTAAGAACTAGAGGTAACATTATTCCTTATGATTATTTAGCTTTTGTTTCTCAAATAGAGCCAAAGACAGTCAATGAAGTACTGATTAATGAATCTTGGATTCTAGCCATGCAAGATGAACAAAATCAGTTCAAAAGAAACCAAGTATGTTCCCTTGTTCCTAGGCCATCAGATCATCCTGTGATTGGCACCAAATGGGTGTTCAGAAACAAGTTGGATGAAGCTGATAATAAGGCCAGATTGGTTACTTAAGGCTATTTCCAAGAGGAAGACATAGATTTTGATGAAACCTATGCACCAGTTGCTAGACTTGAGGCTATTCAGTTTTACTAGCTTATGCATCTACATTGGATTTAAAACTTTTTCAAATGGATGTAAAATCAACTTTTTTGAATGGTTTTATAAAGGAGGAAGTCTATGTAGAACAACCTCCTTGTTTCGATGACTTAGAATATCCTAATCATGTTTTTAAATTACATAAAGCTTTATATGGTTTGAAATAAACACCTAGAGCTTGGTATGAAAGACTTAGTGCATTTCTATTGAACCATGATTTCATTAGAGGCAAAGTAGATAGCACTCTACTTATTAAATCCTGTGCTAAAGACATATTAATTGTACAAATTTATGTTGATGAAATTATCTTCAGATCGATTGATGAATCTCTATGCAAGTACTTTGAAAAGTTAAGCAGGGATAATTTGAAATGAGCATGAAGGGGGAGATCAATTACTTCCTTGGATTACAAATCAAGCAAGGTAAAGAAGGAACTCACATAAGTCAAATCAAATATACCCAGGAGTTATTAAAGAAATTTGGATTTGAAAATGCAAAGCATTTATCTACTCCAATGAGCAAATCAATAAGGTTGGACAACAATCCAAAAGTTAGGAAAGTGGACCAAAAGCCTTTTAGAGGTATGATTGGTTCACTGCTTTACTTAAATGCAAGTAGACCTGATATTTTATTTAGTGTATGCATGTGTACATGGTAACAATCTGATCCTAAGGAATCACATCTGATTTCAGTAAAAAGGATTTTTAGATATTTAGCTCACACTCATAACTTAGGTCTATGGTATCCTAAAACCTGTAAAACAAATTTAATTGGATACTCAGATGCTGACTATGCTGAATGCAAAGTGGATAGAAAAAGCACTAGTGGTTGTTGCTAATTTCTTGCAGGATGTTTAATCTCATGGTCTTCAAAGAAACAAAACTCAATAGCCTTATGAAATACTGAAGCTGAATACGTGGCTGCTGGGAGCTGTTGTACACAACTCCTTTGGATCAAATAACAGCTTGAAGATTATGGGCTGCACATCAAAACCATTCCATTGTTATGTGACAACACTAGTGCTATCAATCTCACCAAGAATCCTGTGCAGCATTCGAGGACCAAGCACATTGAGGTTTGGTACCATTTTATTAGAGATCATGTGGCAAATGGTAATATTAGAATTTCTTTTATAGATACCTTAAATCAGTTAGTAGACAAAAGTTTTTACAAAAGTCTTACATGAAGAGAGATTTACCTCTCTGAGATGGGAATTAGGAATGTGTAATTTGTAACAGATTTATCTGTGTATGACTGAAATAAATAAATTTATTTTAGAGTAAAATATCACCCCTTTCTTTTATAAAAATTGATTTTATTCTCTCCTATATTTTATTCATTTTTGCGCTATCAGCTATACAGACTTTTTGTCGTTTTGTGCAATTAATGCTTCACATTTCCTACTTTACCTTTTCCTATTTTATATCGATGACAACTCATTCCCTATCGATTCTCTCTCTCTCTTTATGCCCGTTCGACTCCGTACTCTATGAAACCCTCCTCGATTCCATAGAGCCTTCCTTCTTCTTTGAAAAACTTTTGATTCCTCCTGCTCAATTTCTTGAGGGGTTTTACACCTCTTCCTCCTACGATCATTCACAATCCTCTCTTGTCGATTTCCATGGCTGCATCTAGAAGTTGTAGCAGTTTAGGTGGCTACAGTGCGGAATTCCTCATGGCAGAACAACTCCAAAGATTTCAGGCAGTCAAGATCAAGATCTGTGGCAACAAGGATGTTGACTTGGCCGATTTGGAGAAGGATGAAATGGTCAGGGCTGTGTAAGGTTTCAGAACTGAGCTATCCTCATTTGGCGAAGGCATTCTACACCTGCCTTCAATTTGAAAAATGGAGGATCAGTTGTTTTGTTTGTTAAAGGTAAGCACATTCGAATCACCTTTGACCTGTTAGAAGAATTGTTTGGTTGTTCAAAGGAAGGTCACATTTTGGTAAACTCTGTGGATATTCATGTTAAAGGACTTGGGATTATCGGAACGGAGTATAAGCTTAAGGAAGGAAAAATAGATATAAATCAGTTTACAGCTTTCAATAGACTACCGCATTTTATTGTTTGTCAGATTCTAGAACCTTGCAGTGCCACCTTTTCTCAATGCATAAAAGGGGATGCCGATATCATGTTCTGGGCAGTGCAAAATCAGAAAGTAAATATGGCCCAAATCATGTTTGAATGAATGATGTCTATAGCTGAACTTATATGGGATACAAAAAACAACCTAGCAGTACCTCTTCCTTATGCTCATGTACTCACTAGAATTTTCCAACATTTTGAAGTAGACATGGAAGGGGAGTTAATGGAGAGAATGGGGTAGCCTATCTGAACAAGAAATCTGAAGAAAAGTAGATTCACCTTGTCTACTGATGTGTGGTCGAAGGTCTCCATGGCTGAAGGAGAAGCCATTATGACAGATACTCACCGTGTAGAAGCCCCATCAAATCTAGAAGTTGAAATTGAAATTGGGGATGTTGAACCAGCTGCATCTATAATTACTGACCGAGGAATTGAGGACATTACTCTTGAGCACATTGAGCCCTTTGAGCCCTCAGGGTCACTAGCTGTCAGTGCTGTAATTGAGCCTAAAATTGAAACTCCTATTGTACAGGAGTCACTTGCGAGTATACTTGAGGAGGTAGCTCCTACGAGGGGGAGCATGCAGCAGTCCTATTGCCCAGCTAGCTAGCCCAGAGGGGGGGGGGGTGAATGGGTTGTTAAAAATTGATCTTTGATTAATACCTGTTCACTAAAAAGATTACACAACAACTTAAACGAAGGTTAGAGTTAGAGGAAATGAAACAGCAAACACACAGAGCACAACCACAAGACACAAGGATTTTTATCCTGGTTCGGAACTCCTCTCCACAGGAACCTACGTCCAGTCCCTGAGCGATACCTCAGGATTTCACTAACAAGGGTACTATCCCCCTCACGGATCCTTACACCCAGCCTCAACTGGTCTTCCTTCAACCTGAAGGGAAAACAACCACCCTGGAAACCACCAGGTCTTCCTTCACCCAGAAGGGAAAACAACCACCCTGGAAACCACCAGGTCTTCCTTCACCCAGAAGGGAATACAACCAATAAAAAGAAGTATAAGAACAAGCTTCAGGAACTAGCTCAAACAGCTACAATCTGAAGCAAACAAGCCTCGAGAGAGAAGGAATTTTAACACTGGTTTCTCTCCAAAGACTACACTGGCTCTCACAGGAATTTCTTCGAGAACACTGAGAGCTAAAGAGCTAAGATTGATTGAAATGGAGTGCTTCGCTCTTGTTTGAATCACAGAAGACTTGAAGGATTGGCGATGCTTTCTTTCAGAATAATATTTCTTCAAAAGTAGTATCCTTCTCAGTCTTGAGTCTTGTATTTAAGCTTCTGCTTGAAATTTGAACGTTAAAGATCCGTTGTCTCTCATCCTGGTGAACGTTAGACAGGTCTGCAAGGAAGCTTCTGATCTTCAGTCCTTTATCCCTTAGTACACGCCAGAGAAACATTTTAATATCTTGTATCTTGTGTCCAACGTTGTACAGATAAGTCTTGTCAGATATCTGCGAGCATATCAACAATAAAATAGAGGACAGCTAGGACTGTCGTCGATTGTTAGTTGCAGTTGGAACAGATATTGCAATATATAGCAAAGCTCCTTTCTGTCTAGAAAGGACGTAGACAGAGTAGTATAAAAGTAGAAGATATTGTCTGCATGCATGGGAGATACGTTCAGAGAGCATTGAATGTGTAGCAGTCAAATAGACGAGATACGACTTTGACTATTCAACGTATATTAAGGAGTATTATACTGATATATCAAATGAAATCGATATGAACAAGCCCGATGCCTTTATGACTTATGAAATCGTTACTGGTAAGCAGGTTGTTATGACAATACAGAAATCGTTGTGAGTAATACAGAAGTCGTTATAATCATCAAAGAAATCGATATGAAACTCTTAACAAATCGTTGTACCAAGCAAATCGTTTTGAGTTCTAAAGAAATCGTTTCGACAAGAAATCGTTACGAGGTCTAAAGAAATCGTTACGAGAACTGAAGAAACCGTTACGAGAACTGAAGAAGTCGTTACGGCTAGAGAGTCGTTGTGAGTTCTAAAGAAATCGTTACGAGAACTTAAGAAATCGTTACTGCTAGAAAGTCGTTGTGAGTTCTAAAGAAATCGTTATGAGAACTTAATAAATCGTTACGGCTAGAAAGTCGTTGTGAGTTCTAAAGAAATCGTTACGAGAACTTCAGAAATCGTTACGGCTAGAAAGTCGTTGTGAGTTCTAAAGAAATCGTTACGAGAACTTAAGAAATCGTTACGAGAACTGAAGAAGTCGTTACGGCTAGAAAGTCGTTGTGAGTTCTAAAGAAATCGTTACGAGAACTTAAGAAATCGTTACGCTAGAAAGTCGTTGTGAGTTCTAAAGAAATCGTTACGAGAACTTAAGAATCGTTACGGCTAGAAAGTCGTTGTGCTTTCCAAAGAAATCGTTGCGATGTCTTATAAAATCGTTATGAGATCTTTAACAAATCATTACAGTATCGATTTGTTTTGAAACATCACGACTTTTCAGTCAGAAAGGAAATCGATCATAATACTTGTGAAATTGTTATGATGACTATTGAAATTGATATGAACTTATAAAGGAATCGTTCTGATTATCAATAGAAGTCGTTATGAAGTATGAAGTATGAAGAAGTCGATGTGATGACTTGGAAAGATTGGGAAGTGAGAGTCTTACCTGATTGTCTTGAACTTTCTTTTACTTTTATTTCCTGTCCTCAAGGCTCAAGTAATTCATTAGTAATGTTTTGTTAATCATCAAAATTAATATATAAATAAGTGAATTAATTTATATGGAGAGAGTTTGGTCATCAATCTCCCCCTTTTTGATGATGACAAAATATACAAAACAACATAATGAAAACAACATGTTTTTCAGAGTTGCATTAGTTTTCTCCCCCTTTTTGTCAATAAGCAAAAAGATAGTCTATGAGACAAAGAAGAGAGAAAGCTTTGTATTAATTAGGAGTAAGATAATACAAAGGAGACAAGAGGGAGGCATGCTGAGAAATAACAGTCCATGCCTTGATCTCTATGTCTTCAAAAGTCTGGCGGAAAACACCAGGAACAACTGAGAAGGAAGCACCCATGGCTGGAGAGATCCTCTGAATGTAAAGCTGCCGCTGTTCTTCCAGGAATTCTTCATACTGATCTTTATCCAGGATGAATCGGAAGTAGGTGCTCTTTCCAAAGCTGGCACGATGGAGAAATCTATCCAGAGAGATTGGATAGAAAATCTTCTGATCAAGCAGGTCCTGCTTCAGAGCATAGAAGGCAGTATATCTGGCTGCCCACTGAACATAGATCTCTTGAATGGGATTTATGGAGTTGAGATCCATGAAGGCTTCGGCTGATAGAATGGGTTTAGCTTGACGGACCAAGGAACTGTTGATGGCTTGCAACTGAAGATGGGGTTCCTTGTAGAGCGTTTCCCATATGGTGGGAGAAAGCCGCTCACACTCAGAGATGAGTGGAGCCAAAACTTGAGAGGAAATGCGGCCAGAGTGGTATTCTCTGAAGATAAACCGCAAAAAGGAAGGCATTCTACCCTGCTTAGCTGACATTCTGCCCATCTGCTTAGCAAACATATCAAAGGCATGGGAGCCTGCATCTGAGTCAAACACTAAGGAGTGTAGCTTTGGCAGAAGAACTGGAGAGTCAACTTTCAGAACGGCAAAATCCACTGTGAGGGGAAGATTTAGTGGTTGTTCTGATCTCAGCATCACTATGGCTGAATGAAACTGGTAGAACTGGACTTCAGGCAGCTTGTTCAAGTAGCAGAAATCACTGTACAGCTGGAAGTTCTTGGCAATTCTAATCTCTTTCAGAATGAAGGGTCCCCAAGAGTTCTTATGTTGAAGAGTAAACCACTCAGAAAGAGTGAGTGGGTGAGCTCGATGGGTAAGGGATTCTGCCCTGGCAGTCAAGTATTTGGTGTACTGAGCCTTGTTGCCCTTGACATTGGCCCACTGATCTTCAGTCTTGAACTCAGTGCCCTCAAGGATTTTGGATTTTTGAGGGTGGGACAGCTGGGTAAAAGGAAGAACAGTGTTTAGATGCTCCGAGAGGTTGAGGAAAGGAATACCATAGACGGTGGAGAGGATGCACTTTTGAAGGTATTCCCTATAGATAGGTCTTCTCTGAGGTTCGAGAGTAAGAGAGTACCAAAGAGGAGGAAATAATGGTGAGGAGGGGATGCTGACAGAGGATGAATGTTTCCTCTTTTTCTTGGCAGGACTGGGAGGATCAGTCCTGTGGATATGAGTGGCAGTGGAGAGAATGGTGATGAGGGTATTTCTCTCAAAATCATCCGGAATATTAGTGTCAAAGACACCAAGAAGTAGAGGTTTTTCCGAAAGGAAGGTGACAGAGGAAGGAGGAGTAGGAGGATAGAAGAGATGTTTGGGATTAAGGATGTAGATGGGTGAACGGGAGTGGTTTGAGTGAGAGGAGA
This sequence comes from Colocasia esculenta, assembly GCA_014218235.1. NCBI lineage: Eukaryota > Viridiplantae > Streptophyta > Magnoliopsida > Alismatales > Araceae > Colocasia > Colocasia esculenta. The sequence goes on from CM024757.1 coordinate 91,738,096, forward strand.
AGAAGGTGAGAATGATGATGGAGCTGAGGTGTGAGAGGAGTGGGAGAGAAAGAAGGTTGAGATGAAATGAGAGAGGAAGATGGTTGGGTGCGAGGCATAGGATGTTTTACAGTTGGTGGTGCTGGAGGGGCTGTAGAAGGAGATGTGGGTGAGGACAGGGTTGGAGTTGCAAGAGTAGAAGTGTCAGGGGCCTTAGTGGCTACAATGGGCTCTTTCCCTTTTGCATGACCCTCTCTGACAACTGCAGACGGCCCAGATGGCCCTGATGCTGGCACTGATGGCCCTGGTGGCCCTGATGCTTGAGCTGAAGGCCCTGCTGGCCGAGACTCTTGAGCTGGAGGCCCTGGTGGCCGAGGAACAGCTGCTGATCTGCTCTGAGTAGCTGCAGGAGAAACTCCACTTGACTTTGAAAGATTTGCAATCATGGACTTCATATCAGACATTTCCTTATTGAACCACTTCATTGCATTTCGGACTGAAGATAGCTCAGAAGTGATCGAAGCTTGACTAGCAAGTATCCCTTGCACACTGGTCTGAACTGATGATAAAATATCTCCTTGAGCCTTCAACAATTCCATAACTGGCTTCAGATTTACTTTTCTGTGGCTCTTTCTTGGCTTTCTGTGAACCACTCTCTTTTGTTTGCTCTGCTGAGTGACAGGCTCCTCAATATTAACATGGCTTGACCTTGGGCCTTCACTTACAGGAACGCTGGCAGGAGGTTGATTTTCCTGAGATGGTGCATCTGCCTCAGGAGCATTCTCTAACAATGGTTCCTCATTGCCAACTTGCTCCCCCTGAATAGGAGCATGGAGATCAACATTTTCTTGCTCCCCCTGGGCAGGAGCTTCCTCCAAAACAATCTGCTGAATGTGACCTTCTGCCGCGGATTCTGACAACTCAGGCTCTTTAGCACTTTGCTCCCCTTGGCTAGGAGCTACTTCCACAATCACTTCTTGTTGAGTGGCTGCTTGCACCTCAACATTAACAACTGATTCAGTCAAAATTTCTGTATGGCCTGGTGCCATAGCTTCTTCTTCATCAAGTCCACCTGCTTTTGAAGCAACTGAGGAGGAGGGAAGGGAATCTAAAACCTCTCTTAAAATAGAGGCAACAATGGAGGTGGGCAAAGGATCTGCCACACCTTCTGCAGCTTCTTCCATTTGAATTTCTGGAGGATGAGATTCAACCTCCAAGAGGGGTGAACTGGAAATCTCTGCTTGATCTGCCACTGCTGGATCTGCTGCTGCTTGCTCTACTGCTGCTGATCTGACCTCTAATTCTGCTGGAGGATCTGCTGCTTCTTCTTGAGTTTCTGGAATATCTCCGATAATGGCTTCTCCCTCTGCCACAGAGGTCTTGGTCCACATCCCATTCTGCACTGAAAAGCCACTTTTCTTTAAATTCCTGGACCTTATAGACTGGCCCATCTTTTCCACAACTGCTCCAGATACATCAACTCCAAAATGCTTGAAAATCTTGGTTAGGAGATGAGCGTAGGGCAAGGATACATTCAATTTGCTCTTTGTATCCCAGATTTGAGCACTAGCAAACTTCATTCTCTCCAACATGACTGCGGCCAGGTTAATCTCCTTATTCTGGATTACCCAGAACATCATATCTGAATCTGCCCTAGTGCAAGATGAGAAAGTAGCACTCCGCGGAACCATAATTTGGCAGATAATGAAATGGAGCAGACGGTTGAATGCAGACATTTGATTGATATCTAATTTTCCGTCTTTCAGCCTGAAACCTGGACCTATAATGCCAAGTCCCTTTGCTTCATCGTTCACGGTGTGAACCCCACTATGTCCAGATGTCTTCACTCCAAACAACGTGTGCAATAACTCATGGTCTACCTTGATTTGGATACCCTTTACTGAGGAGACAAGGGACCCATCTGCTTCTGACTTCAAACACACGAAAAATGCTTTCACCAGGTCCGGATAGCTTACCTCGGTGAAAGTAGCAACATCCATCCACTGCATCCTTCTCAAGGCTTCTACTAAGCTGCCCATGCCATTCTTCTCTAGATTCTGAACATCCACTGCCTTGTTTCCGCAAATCTTTGTCTTGACGAAGGTAAACCTTTCCTGCTCCTTTGGGGACAAAAACTCAGCACTGTAGCCCCCTACACTTCCGGAGATCATCGGAGCGGCCATGGGTAGAGAGAAGAAAACGGTTCTGGAGAAGGGAGATGATGGAAGAGATGGAAGCCCTCTAGGGATTCTTCGCGGGAAGAAGAGGAAGCTTCAAATCTTGCAGAGAGTCGATGCCGGAATCGTTAGGTCATCGGCTTTGGGCGAACAGATAAATGAGAAAGGGTAAAGGTGGAAGATGAGTCGTTCCCAGAATGATTTGACTAATTAAGAAATACTTTATCGAAAAATGAAGCGCCAAAAAGGCGGTAATGGCAGAAAGCGACAAAAAGATTTGACGAGTCAAACTGATTTCAACACAACAGCGGTCAAAGAATGTAGATAAACTGAGATTTGCTTATTGTTAAAGAGAGAGAAAATTTCGTTTTAATCTGAAAAATTTTTATGTGCCAATTTAAATACAGAAATCTTTTCACAAATTGCACATCCCTAATTCCCTTCTAAGAGATGTAAATCTCTCTTCAGGTAGGGCTTTTGTGAAGATGTCTGCCAGTTGACCATTTGTATCTATAAAAGAAATTTCTAAATTACCATTAGCTACATGATCTCGAATGAAATGATATCTAACCTCAATGTGTTTAGTCCTTGAGTGTTGCACTGGATTCTTGGTGAGGTTGATGGCACTTGTATTATCACACAATAGTGGAATTGACTTGATATGAATGCCGAAATCCTCAAGTTGTTGCTTTATCCATAGGAGTTGTGTACAGCAACTTCCAGCAGCAACATATTCTGCCTCAGCTGTTGATAGAGCTACTGAGTTTTGTTTCTTGGAGGACCAAGATATCAGACATCCTGCAAGAAACTGACAACAACCACTGGTGCTCTTTCTATCTACTTTGCATCCAGCATAATCAGCATCAGAATATCCTACTAAATTTATTTCACAAGACTTTGGATACCAAAGACCTAAATCATGAGTTCTAGCTAAATATCTGAATATTCTTTTTACAGAAATTAAATGAGACTCTCTAGGGTCTGCTTGATATCTAGCACACATGCATACACTGAATAAAATGTCTGGTCTACTTGCTGTTAAGTAAAGTAATGACCCTATCATACCTCTATAGTTCTTTTGATCTACCTTTTTACCATTTTGATCACTGTCCATTCTAGTTGATGTGCTCATTGGCGTTGACAGTGGCTTCGCACCTTCAAAACCAAATTTCTTTAATAGCTCTTTGGTGTACTTGGCTTGACAGATGTGGGTGCCTTCCTTCCCTTGCTTGATTTGTAATCCAAGGAAGTAGTTTAGCTCTCCCATCATACTCATTTCAAATTCTCCCTGCATAAGCTTTTCAAAGTACTTGCAAAGAGACTCATCAGTAGATCCAAAAATAATATCATCTACATATATTTGTACAAGAAGTATATGTTTGACTTTAGATTTTATAAATAATGTACTATCCACTTGACCTCTAGTGAAACCATGATCTAATAAGAAAGTACTGAGCCTCTCATACCAGGCTCTAGGTGCTTGCTTTAAACCATATAGAGCCTTATGGAGTTTAAATACATGATTTGGAAATTCGGTGTCATCAAAACCTGGAGGTTGTTCAACATACACTTCCTCTTTGATAAATCCATTTAAAAAGGCTGATTTGACATCCATTTGAAACAATTTTAAATCTAATGCAGATGCATAAGCAAGTAAAATCCTAATAGCCTCAAGTCTAGCCACAGGAGCATAGGTTTCATCGAAATCTATGCCTTCCTCTTGGGAATAGCCTTGAGCTACCAGTCTGGCCTTGTTCCTTAAGATTACTCCAGACTCATCCAGTTTATTTCTGAACACCCACTTGGTGCCAATAACTGAATGATTGGATGGTCTAGGAACAAGTGACCATACTTGGTTTCTCTTGAACTGATTTAGTTCATCCTGCATGGCTATTATCCAAGATTCATCAGTTAAAGCTTCATTGACTGTCTTAGGCTCTATTTGAGAAACAAAGGCTAAATAATCACAAGGGATTACATTACCTCTTGTTCTTACCCCTACGGATGGATCACCAATAATGTTCTCAGGAGGGTGATCTTTCTGATGTCTCCATTCTTTTGGAAGATTTCCATGTTGAATTTCAGTCTGCTGCAGTTCTTCCAGAGGTGGATCTTCCTTGTCCTCAATTGAGGTATTCTTTAATTTTTCGGACAAGTCATCTGCATCATCAATGTCACTAATTTCTTCCTTTTTCAAGGAGGGGTTAGATTCATCAAAAATAACATGCACAGATTGTTCAATTAATAATGAGCGTTTATTGAAAACTCTATAACCTTTGGGTTTAGAAGTGTACCCCATAAAGATGCCTTCATCTGATTTGGCATCTAACTTACCAATGTCCCTTTTTCCATTGTTGTGGATGAAACAAGGACATCCAAATATTTTGAAGTGACTGATCTTTGGTTTCTTTCCCTTGTAGAGTTCATAAGCAGTCTTCTTCAGAATTGGCCTGATCATTACCCTATTAATGATATAGCTTGCAGTGTTGATGGCTTCGGCCCAAAAATATCTTGGCAAATCATATTCTGATAACATGGTTCTTGCCATATCCAAAAGAGTTCTGTTTTTCCTCTCAGCAATTCCATTCTGTTGAGGTGTCCTTGGTGCTGAGAAGTTGTGCTCAATTCCTTGATCATTACAGAACTTTGCAAACCTTTCATTCTGAAACTCACCACCATGATCTGATCGGATAGAGATAATGGTGAACTTCTGATCTTTCTGAACTTTCTTGCTGAAGCTGACAAAATTATCAAAGGTGTCATCTTTGTGCTCTAGAAAGGATACCCAAGTAAATCTTGAGTAATCATCAACTATGACAAATCCATAATTCTTTCCTCCGAGACTGGTAGTCCTCATTGGCCCAAATAGATCCATATGAAGTAATTCTAATGGCTTTGAGGTGGTCACTACTGTCTTTGATTTGAAAGAGCTCTTGGTGTGCTTTCCTCTTGCACAAGGTCTGCAGATGCTATCCATTTTTGAGTTGATCTTTGGCAATCCTTCCACTAGTTTTCTCTTTCGGAGCTTGTTCAATCCATCCAAGCTGCAGTGGCCCAGTCTTCTGTGCCACAGCTCTGTTGATTGATCTTTGCTGGCTGCCAAACAGACATCTTGATCCTTGAGTTCCTCGAGATAGAGAACATACAAATTTCTTTCTCTATAAGCTTCAAATATGACTGCTCCATCTTTTAATATACTGCACTTTGATTCTTGGAACTGAATCTGATGGCCTTTGTCACACAACTGGCTGATGCTTATGAGATTGTGCTTTAATCCTTTGACCAGCATTACATCTTCAATAACTGATTTTCCTTTGATGTTCACGGACCCACTTCCTATCACTGTGCCTTTTCCATTATCCCCATAGGTGACTGTTCCTTCTTCAGCTTGGAGATTTATGAAGAGCTTCTGGTTGCCTGACATGTGCCTTGAGCATCCACTATCCAAATACCATTTGGATGCTCTTGAATTTCCCTGAAATTTAAACATTAAGTTTTAGGTACCCAAGTTCTTTTGGGTCCTGATGGGTCAGTATCATTGTTTTTACTTTTTATTATCCACTTCTTATGTCTTGTTGGGCATGTAGTTATAATATGTCCTAACCTGTTGCAGTGATCACAGCAGGACAATTTTGTTACCTTTTCTATATACTTGAACTCAGCTTTATATGCTATATTTTGTTCAGGTATAAACTTTGGTGTTGGATATGTTTTAGGGTAGACTATGGTTTCTTCATTATCTGGGGGTGTATATCCTAACCCATTTTTCTTCTTACCTGCTCTTCTAGCACCTTTTAATATTAGAGAGTTTTTACCATTAGTAAATTTCTCTAGTGTGCTTGATAGTTTATTATTTTCTTCATTTAAGTTTTTAACTTCTTTCCTTAATTCATCTGTGCTTTCCTGTTTTTCCAATTTTGTTATTTGTTCATTCTTAGCTTTTAGGTCTTCACATAACAACTTATTTCTTCTTTTAAGTTCAGTTATTTGTTTTTCTAATTCTTCAGTTTCTGTTTTTAGATCTGAATTAGTGTTTTCTAAACAGATTACATTTTTCTTACTGATTTTAAGTAATTTGGATACTTCTTTATATTTATCATAAAGTTCATTAAAGGCACTTTCTAAATTATCAGAATCTGAATCATTACAGGAATCAAAAGAAGAGTCAGAAGTTACCTTTTCTTCGATGTTGGCCATGAGAGCCAGGTTGGCTTCTTCTCCATCACTGCTTGAGCTTGACTCACTGTCTGAGTCACTGCTGTTCTCCCAAGCAGCTGCCATTGCCTTTTTCTTGTATCTTCTGAACTTCTTGGAGCTGTCCTTCTTCTTGTGATCATTCTTCTTTAGCATTGGACAATCTGCCTTGATATGTCCAGGCTTCTTGCATTCATAACAGATGGTCTCTCCTTTCTTCATTTCTTTGCCATCTGATCTTTTGGAATCCTTATTGTTCTTAAAGTATCTTCTGCCGGATTGAAACTTTTTCTTCTTGGCCAGGATGCGCTGCAATCTCTTAGAGAGCATTGCTTCTTCATTTTCGCTGTCTACATCACTCCCACTAGAACTTGCCTCTGATGATTTTTCTTCTGCTTTCAAGGCATTGGAGTGCTTCTTTCTGCTAGATGATTCTCCTAGCCTTTCCATGTTGATCTCATGGGCCATGAGGGACCCGATGAGCTTTTCTACTGACATTCTTTTAAGGTCATTTGCTTCTTCGATAGCTGTGACCTTTGGTGTCCATGAAGATGGCAAGGATCTGAGAATCTTCCTTACCATATCTGCAATCTCATAGGACTTTCCTAGACTGGCTAAACCATTGGTGATGTCAGTGAATCGACTGAACATCTGGGTGATTGACTCACCTGACTGCATCTGAAATCTCTCATACTGAGTGACAAGAATGTCGATTCTTGTCTCCTTTACTTTGTCTGTACCTTCATATGTAATCCTTAGCTTTTCCCACATTTCCATGGAGGATTTGCAGGCTGAGACTCTGTTGAACTCTTTCTTGCTTAGAGCACAACATAGAATGCTCTTGGCTTTACAGTTCAAGGAGATTTTCTTTCTGTCTTCGTCTGTCCATTGTGCTTTCTCATTTGTGACGACCAGGTCACCTTCTTCTACTATTGACCAGATTTGATAGTCGTGGCCTTGTAGAAAGTATTCCATCCTGGTCTTCCAATACGGATAATCTTCACCATCGAACAAAGGAGGTCTGTTGACTGACTGACCATCGAAGTTGCCTTGGGCTGCCATTGATCTTTGCTCTTCAGATCGTTGGATCTTCTTCTATGTCGAAGAGACTCGCTCTGATACCACTTGTTGCCCAGCTAGCTAGCCCAGAGGGGGGGTGAATGGGTTGTTAAAAATTGATCTTTGATTAATACCTGTTCACTAAAAAGATTACACAACAACTTAAACGAAGGTTAGAGGAAATGAAACAGCAAACACACAGAGCACAACCACAAGACACAAGGATTTTTATCCTGGTTTGGAACTCCTCTCCACAGGAGACCTACGTCCAGTCCCTGAGCGATACCTCAGGATTTCACTAACAAGGGTACTATCCCCCTCACGGATCCTTACACCCAGCCTCAACTGGTCTTCCTTCAACCTGAAGGGAAAACAACCACCCTGGAAACCACCAGGTCTTCCTTCACCCAGAAGGGAAAAACAACCACCCTGGAAACCACCAGGTCTTCCTTCACCCAGAAGGGAATACATCCAATAAAAAGAAGTATAAGAACAAGCTTCAGGAACTAGCTCAAACAGCTACAATCTGAAGCAAACAAGCCTCGAGAGAGAAGGAATTTTAACACTGGTTTCTCTCCAAAGACTACACTGGCTCTCACAGGAATTTCTTCGAGAACACTGAGAGCTAAAGAGCTAAGATTGATTGAAATGGAGTGCTTCGCTCTTTTTGAATCACAGAAGACTTGAAGGATTGGCGATGCTTTCTTTCAGAATAATATTTCTTCAAAAGTAGTATCCTTCTCAGTCTTGAGTCTTGTATTTAAGCTTCTGCTTGAAATTTGAACGTTAAAGATCCGTTGTCTCTCATCCTGGTGAACGTTAGACAGGTCTGCAAGGAAGCTTCTGATCTTCAGTCCTTTATCCCTTAGTACACGCCAGAGAAACATTTTAATATCTTGTATCTTGTGTCCAACGTTGTACAGATAAGTCTTGTCAGATATCTGCGAGCATATCAACAATAAAATAGAGGACAGCTAGGACTGTCGTCGATTGTTAGTTGCAGTTGGAACAGATATTGCAATATATAGCAAAGCTCCTTTCTGTCTAGAAAGGACGTAGACAGAGTAGTATAAAAGTAGAAGATATTGTCTGCATGCATGGGAGATACGTTCAGAGAGCATTGAATGTGTAGCAGTCAAATAGACGAGATACGACTTTGACTATTCAACGTATATTAAGGAGTATTATACTGATATATCAAATGAAATCGATATGAACAAGCCCGATGCCTTTATGACTTATGAAATCGTTACTGGTAAGCAGGTTGTTATGACAATACAGAAATCGTTGTGAGTAATACAGAAGTCGTTATAATCATCAAAGAAATCGATATGAAACTCTTAACAAATCGTTGTACCAAGCAAATCGTTTTGAGTTCTAAAGAAATCGTTTCGACAAGAAAATCGTTACGAGGTCTAAAGAAATCGTTACGAGAACTGAAGAAACCGTTACGAGAACTGAAGACGTCATTACGGCTAGAGAGTCGTTGTGAGTTCTAAAGAAATCGTTACGAGAACTTAAGAAATCGTTACTGCTAGAAAGTCGTTGTGAGTTCTAAAGAAATCGTTACGAGAACTTAAGAAATCGTTACGACTAGAAAGTCGTTGTGAGTTCTAAAGAAATCGTTACGAGAACTTCAGAAATCGTTACGGCTTGAAAGTCGTTGTGAGTTCTAAAGAAATCGTTACGAGAACTTAAGAAATCGTTACGAGAACTGAAGAAGTCGTTACGGCTAGAGAGTCGTTGTGAGTTCCAAAGAAATCGTTATGAAAACTTAAGAAATCGTTACTGCTAGAAAGTCGTTGTGAGTTCTAAAGAAATCGTTACGAGAACTTAAGAAATCGTTATGGCTAGAAAGTCATTGTGAGTTCTAAAGAAATCGTTGCGATGTCTTATAAAATCGTTATGAGATCTTTAACAAATCGTTACGGTATCGATTTGTTTTGAAACATCACGACTTTTCGGTCAGAAAGGAAATCGATCATAATACTTGTGAAATTGTTATGATGACTATTGAAATTGATATGAACATATAAAGGAATCGTTCTGATTATCAATAGAAGTCGTTGTGAAGTATGAAGTATGAAGAAGTCGATGTGATGACTTGGAAAGATTGTGAAGTGAGAGTCTTACCTGATTGTCTTCAACTTTCTTTTACTTTTATTTCATGTCCTCAAGGCTCAAGTAATTCATTAGTAATGTTTTGTTAATCATCAAAATTAATATATAAATAAGTGAATTAATTTATATGGAGAGAGTTTGGTCATCAAGTCCCTCCAGAAAACTTGCCAGCAGAACACTTAGAGAATGTTCCGGTTGAGGAAGCTCCTGTTGAAGGAGTGCATGAAGAATGTGTCCCCGATGTTATGCCCATGGGACATTAAGAGGAAGTTGTTATGGAAGAAGCTCCAGCTTAGGGGGAGCCTGTTGCAGCTACTTATGAAGATCCATTTGTGGAAGGCATAGTGGAGGATGCATCTGATGATGATGCCTATGCTCATCAACATACAGAAACTGCAGCTATGCATGAAGAACCAGCTGTTGATGAAGCTATTAGAGAAAAGACTATACATGACAGGATTCCTAGGCTCACTAAAAGAAGTCATAAAAAGCCAAAGAAAATGAAAATTTGTGTTCATATTGAGCCTATCATTGAAAGATTGAATGTTCAGGGAGAATTAATTTGCTAATTACAGGCAGATCTTGCTCCTATAGCTGAGAGCCAGTAGGCTCGAGGGAATATTTTGTGTGAAGTGAAGACTGAGCTTCAAGGGATGAGAGCTGAATTGAGCAGTTTGAGGACCGTGGTGACTGACCTCACCCTATTTGTGAGAACTCACCTAATCTCATCTACTAGGCCATCAGGGCCTCCAGATCATGAAGAAGATGTCATTGGGCCATCTGTACAGGATACAAAAGATGCTACTGGGCCATCAGGGCCTCCAGAACAGGCAGAAGTTGTTATTGGGCCATCTGTTCAGATAGAAGAAGTGGTTGGGCCATTAGGGCCTTCAGAGTAGGCAGAGGCAGCCTTTGGGCCATCTGTGCATGTAGAAGCCTCCGGGCCACCAGGGCCTTCAACATCAGTTGATCCACATGCAGACATGGAGCCTAGCACAGAAACAGTTCATGCAAAGATTCCTCTTGAGGTTCTGAGTGAGCAGACTCCTACCCCTTCCTCTCCTACAGATCCATCCACTACTCCTCCTACTCCTGAGCCCTCCAAGAAACCTCTTCCTAAACACATTTCTTCTCCCACTCCTTTCTTTACTGAACCACCCTCATCACCTACACTCTAATCTCCTCCTACTACCTCTCAACCTACTCCCTCACCGTCCATTCCATCTACTCATCCAGAAGCACCTCCAGCGTCAACCTCTGGCACCTCTGTAGCTGGACCTTCTACATAACCTCCCCCACATTCTTTCTCCTCTCTACATCCTCCTACCCCACCATCCTTCATCACCCTCATTCCTGAAGGGGCTTGCTTCGCTGATACTTCAGTCAGTCACATCAATGATGAATTTGAGGAAGCCATTATCAGGACAGTTTTATCTATTTCCTCTCATGTTCACAGGACTGATTCTCTACCCTCTTCTAGTCTTGCTCCAAAAAAGAGGATGATCTCTCAAGAGCTTGTTCTTCATGACTCTACCACCCTGTTTCCTCCATTATGGTACTCCTTCTCTGCTACTCTCCGTGGCAAATCTCTTTACACTGAGTACCTTCAGAAGTGCACCTTTGCTGCAGTTTTTGGACTCCCCTATCTCAATCTTTCAGAATATCTTTCTCTTATCTTTCCTTTGTCAGATGCGCCTAAACCTGAGATCAATAAGATTATTTCTTCTACTGAGTCGAAGACTGAGGAACTGTGGGCCAGATCCCATAGAGCTCTTTACAGAAAATTTGAGATTGCAAGGGGTAGCAGATACCCACCTTCAAGTCATACTCTTTCTTTATCGGAATGGTTCATGCTTCAGCACACCTCCTCTTGGGGACCTAAATTTCAAAATGAAGTCAAGTTGGTAAGGTAGTTTTAGATGTACAACGACTATTGTCATATTCATAATCTCCCTGAGGCTCAATTAGCACAGTTCAGGTCTGCTCTGGATGAACTTTGGTCCCAGCGCCAAGATTTTTACAGCTTTTCAAGTTGATTTTGCTACTCTCAAGCTTCTAGAGTTCAAGTTATTACATCAGTTGCGCTTCCTTCTCATGGACGCTGATGTTAGTCCCATTATTTTTGAAAGATATGCCAGAGTCAAAGCTCAGATTCAGGTCCAAAAAGGAGTTTCCCTAGCTTTTTCTCGCTTTCTTTTTCGAGAGTATCAAAGGGGGTTCATCAAATCTTCAAGTTTAGCCTCTCTATTAGCTGAATCCGAAAGTTTTTTTCCTACTGAGTTGTGTAAGATGTATCACCGGGCAGCTCTCCAACTAGATCAGATCAATGCAGCTCAATTCAAATCCGATCAACCCACCTTATCTCCTGAGCACTTCATGGATCTCAACTCCATCAATTTGGTGACAGATCCTTATTCCATCTGGGTTGAAAGATACAAAGTATATATTGCTCTGAGGCAAGAACTGCTAGCTCACAACATTGCTTATCCTATATCCATAGATCAGTTTTTGTAGCATGCTAGTTTTGACACTCGAAACCTCTACAGAATGACTCTCAGTGATACAGAGTATAATCAACTTCTTCAGCATCAGAGGCAGCTTCACATTCAAAAATTCAGAGTAAATATGGGGCCTTCCTACAATAATAGCTGGGAATGTTTTAAGAATTATTTTGAAGAGCAGGATGTCTAAGCTTGGCCTATCATCACTCGCCTTGCTTCCCTTTTGTATCATGCCTTCTATATCTCAAACTCTCAATGATTAATACCATCTCCTTTGGCCTCCATTTCTCTTTGTCTCTTTTATCTTCTACATTCTTTTTTATTAATGGCAAAAAGGGGGAGAACACACTCTGAAATTACATACTTCTCACTTTACTTAAAATTTATTTCAGCAATTTCACCTCCATACCTTTATTATTTTGTCATCACCAAAAAGTGGGAGAATGATGAACAATTTATCTCCACTTATATATTTTGGTGATAAAAAAACCATGAAAATTATTTGACTAACATATTTACCTAAAGTTTGTCAACCAGTATTAAATGAAATAATTTCTGTAAGTTGGATACACTCATTTAAAATAGAAGTCAATTGCATATGATTTACCTAAGTTTACATCGATTGCTGTTGTAAGTTCACATCGACTATTGTTTTAACATCACATCGATTACTCTCACATCGATCACAGTCTACTTAAACATTGATTATGCTTCAACATCGATTATGTTTCAACATCGGTTACACTCACATCGATTTCACTTAAACATCAATTATGCTTCAACATCGATTATGTTTCAACATCGGTTACACTCACATCGATTTCACTTAAACATCGATTATGCTTCAACATCGATTACGCTTCAACATCGATTATGCTTCAACATCGATTACGCTTCAACATCGATTTCACTTAAACATTAATTATGTTTCAACATCAATCACGCTTCAACATCAACTATGCTCAAATATCAATTATGTTTAACATCGATTATCTTCACATCGACTATGCTCAAACATCGATTATGTTTAACATAGATTATGTTTAATCATTGACTACCGTCACATCAATTATGTCCATATCGATTATGTTTAAACATAGATTACGTTCACATAGATTATGATTGAACATCAATTACGTTCACATAGATTATGATTGGACATCGACTGTCTCTAAACATCGATTCTCTTTGAACATTGATTATCCTCTGGATATCGACTGTCTTAGAACATCGATTTTCCTTGAACATCGATTATGTTTGGACTTCGACTTTTCTTTGACCATCGACAGTATTACCTTGATAATGACCTTTACAATAATCATTTGATTATGGTTACAATTGAAGTTTTACTAAACATGATAAATTAGCCTTAATCATATTTTGCCTCGTAGTTCCTTTCAAATGAATTTTGAAATATTGAGCATTTCAAATCTTCCCGCAAATTATTTCGTACCTTGCACAGAGGCATTTATTGCATATCATGAATACAATTCCCACGCACGTCATCTTCAATTGCTTACCACTTTCATGACATGTCAGCTAGAACTTTAAATGATGACATAATGGCATTTCCATTTTGGTATATCTTTTTGCAGCATGGCCAATGACGTTGACTGACAGTCTAGAAACATTTGAATTGTCTATCTCTCAGCATTATTGTCTGCAGGTTTCTAGTAGTCACATACGTTTACAATGTTGGACATGCCATGTTGACTGGAGCAAAGAAGATATTCATATGATCTTCGTCTCACTATATGTCTCTATCCAAACATTTATTAACTGCAGGTTTTTCGGGTCTCTTAGATTGGACCTGCTACAATTGTTAGGAGACATGTTTCAAGATAAGAGACAATGGACACTTCAACGGACACTTCATCAAGAGAAGATAAATAGAAATATGTTGACGCAATGAAGAAGATATCCTTTTTCGGATAGAAAGATAGAAGAGCTCGCTCCTTCATTGAGATCAACTCTTTTGTTCTTATCTCTCCACGAAGCACTGTTCTTCAATCCCTTCTAGACTGTGAGATCTTGTTTAAGATCTGAGAGAACTTCTTCTAAGTGTAATTCTTTTTCTCTCTCAGATTCTACCTCAGATCAAGCACTGTATTATTGCTATTAGCTTGGTCTAGGGGCCATCACCTCTTTACTCTTCTTTGAGTGCTCCTCTTCATCTGTGAAGAGAGGACCTGTTGTGTAGTTGGTTATTTCCCTTTTGTAGAAAGGAAGAACTATTGTAACAGGTGGTGTATTACCTCTTTGTGAAGTGAAGAGAAGGCCAGCTGGTGCTAGATGTGTAAGGGTCCTTGAGGGGGACTGTACCCTTGGTTAGTGGAATCATAAGTTGTTGCTTGAGGACTGGACGTAGGACTCCTTATGATAAGAGATCTAAACCATGATGAAATTTGTGTTGTTCATGTGATTGCTTTTGTCTTCTTATCCATTGCTCATTAACTCTAGATATTTCGTTTAGTGTTTCTAAAGTTATTTTGTCACAAAATATTACTAAGACATTTTTTTAGCAATCCATTCACCCCGCCCCCCACTGGGCTTCCAACCTGGTCAACAATCTTCAATTAAGAAATGTTCATTTATGCACTTAAAGTTTTTATAAGTGTTGAATACATCAATGCGGACTTTACTTTCCCCCTCATTTGTGATGTTGATAATTTACTCATCGTTTGCAAACAAATACTTTTCGTTATTGAGTTTCTTGTGTGTATTGAGCACTTCAATTTGGTTTTTATTATTTCCACTATTTTCACCCACAACATCCATTTTTAGATCCTCTTTTGTGATGTTGGGGTCAAAATGAGTTAAGTGCTTAGAGGATTGCTTGAACTCCATAGGAAGACTTGTGTTAGAGATAATATAATGATTTGGAATGAAATGGTTATGATCCTTAACACAAGGATGGTTCAAAGGTTCAAGTGGAGTTGACCAATCAGCTAGTGGTAGTATGTCCATGGACTTATTGGATTTGCCAAGGTCAGGGAGGGGTAGGAGTTCCATGTCTTTCCCGGAATCAAGAGAGACCCAGTCAATGTGGACTTCAGGCAGAATTTCTAATTCTTCTCTTACCTAAGAAGAATGATTGATGATTACACCTAGTTCTTTCTCCACACTCACCTCTTCTTCATCACCCACTTGAAACATTGTCACATCAAACTCGGACCCAACATCTAGATGACATTCTTTCCCTTCTCCCCCCAACTTGAGTTCAGCTAACTCACTAGAGCTTTCCTCAAATATGACATTATAGATGGAGTCATGTTGATGGTCAGTTTCAAGTTAGGCCAAGATTATGGATTGATTTTTAGTGGCACCCATCTCCTCTTGATTTGTCTCATTAAAATTATCTCTCATAATCAAGTGGGCATGTCCACAATCATATTGGACTCAGAAGTTTCGAATGGAATTTAAGAGTCAAATTGTTAGTCACAATCAATGATGTTCATGATTGTCAATGGGTTGACATGGTGATTTGCTATCTTGCCTCCTTCTGATTTCCATCAGTTGAGCAATCAGGAGGTCAGTTTTGACAAAGGATTGCTCTAATTCGTGTTGTTGTTGGGCAAATGTTTGTTCAAAGGCTTGTTGATTATCATAGAATTTTTGCATAAATTGCCCAAATTGATCATCAAAGAGGTCTGATTGCGAGGGAGATGTATGAGTGGCCTGTGGATATGGATTTTGTCCCTCATGATGGCTTTTATCATGAATATCAATTTGGAATTGGGCCCAATGTTGATAGTTGTGGATATGTGGACTTTGGGCTTGGGCCAAAATAGATTGATCTCTAGGTGTCAAATATGGGATTATTTCTCCAAATTGTTGGAAAGGTGTGCATTCAGGAGCATTTGCTAAGCACACAGGCAGATTAATGCCAAATATTTTTTGATCAAACCATGATATGATTTCGGCACCTAAAAAGGGTCCTTGAATCTCTACTTGAGGATCTTGGTAGAGTAAACTCAAATTTTCAAGAGGGACACCTAGTTCAACTTTTGGATAAGGAGTGGATGTGGAGAACTCTTGTGCAGTTGGGGCTAGATTCTGGTTAAGAGATGGCCATTGGCTAGGAATGGGATACTCATCATCATAATGTTCATAGTCAACCCACTTGGTACTATGGGTCTGAGAGGATGGAGATGAGGTTTGAAGTGGGTCAATATAGTTCCTCGACCCTGAATCAAGCATACGAACTGTAACTGGGTGATCATGGCCATGAATCTGATGGGCTTGAGTCCATTTGGAGCCATTGGACTGGTAAGTAGGGGTTGATGAATAAGGTGGGTCAGGTTGTGAGTGAACTCATAATGCCATTGCTCCATTTGCCAATTTGTCCAATTGATGTGCCCATTTCATGTCCATGATTATCAACCCACATAAATCCCCTTTTTTCTTTTATTTTTTTGATATATTTTTTTGTTATTGTTTTGAAAGATTTGTTTTTTTTTTTTTCAAATAAGTTAGCAAACAATTAATCTTGTGACACCTATGGTTCCCTGGGACATAAATATTTGATTTCTCACTAATCAACTGAGGCCCAGCTTAAATCCACTCTCAAGCCCATTAACTAGCCAGGTAAGAGGTGGGAAAGTGGGAGGTTCCCTCTGCTCTCGCAGGGACCTAGTTAAGTAACCACTTGTCCACTTAGACGTTTACCTATGAACCTCTAGCCTTAGACACCAGTCTCCAAACTTGATAGCAGGCCCAAGTGGGCCTAAAGTCTCAAAGCGAACCCTATGTCAAGTTCTACTTTCTTTTATTGAGCTTGGGTTAGTGACTGCAAAGGTGGTTGTTTTTTGGGCCAAGGAAGGGTGATGAAATCCCCACCTTATCTTATTAATGGGCTTGCCCTTAAGATGTTTTATTATTATTATTTTTTTATTAAAATCGGTCCTCAGGAGCTTATTCTAGGAGAGTGCACCCTCCCCCAGCAGGGGAGAATGTTCTCACTCCACTAGAGAAGCACCTGGGCAAAATATATATATTAAAAGAAGAATAGAACAACTGAGGACTCGGTCATCAAGATCTAACATGAAATAGACCGGTCTTATCAAGAACCATAGGACCTTTACACTTTTTAGGAACGCTAATAGACCCCCAGAAGACTTTGTTCTCCTTGGATTGACATCCATAGTTAGCCAAAGCATCAGCTACCTGGTTTGTTTCTCGGAACACATGGCGGATGGAATAAGCATTTTTGTTGAGCATTGCACTTACTTCTCACCACCAGCGATATGCCTGCCAAAAAGGACAACGACCAGTCTTGAGAGAATTGACCAAAGTGATAGAGTCAGAATATATGATTGACAACCGAAGCCCAAGGAACTCAGCCAAGTGAATACCATCACACAAAGCTCTTATTTCAGCAACCAAACTATTACCATAGCCATAGTAATGAGAAAAACCCACTGTAATATCACCCTTCTTGTCACGAATGCAACCACCTCCCCCACAGTCCCCCGAGTAACTTTGCAAGCTCCATCCACATTTAAACATAGATCAGATAAAGGGGGAATCCATCGGACCAACTTGAGTTGCTGAGAGGAGACAATAGGACTAAAACCATAGTAATGAAGAATCTGCAATTCATGAGGCGATGGAGCCACCTTGAACTTGATATTTGCGATAGAATTGGATAACATGAATTTGTTCTTGTTAATAATCACTCCAGCTGAAAGCTTCTTACATTCAAATCTGGCCAAGCACCTTCGCTTCCAAATCTCCCAAGCACAAGAATTAGGCAATGAAGAGAAACAAATCCAAAAGGAGAGGAAACATTAGAAATAGACATGAGGCTCCACACTCATGTCGTGATCTGACAATGCATGTTAATATTGGTACTAATAAGGGGATGAAACAAGTTTCACAATGAGGATGCTAAATCTCCTTGAATGAAAAGATGATTATAATCATCATAAGATGGACAACTACAATAAGAGCAACATGAAGCTAGTTGAATACCACTTTCTGCAATTCTTTGATCCACAGGAACAACTCTATTCAATAATTTCCAGCAAAATAAAGAAGCTCTCTATAGAAAGAGTTATGCCAAAGTTTAGAAAGGGCTGGACGCCTCACACCTGCAGATCTGACAAGGTTGTAGGCAGATTTAGTAGTGAAGCGCCCATCCTGGGAAACTCCTCAGACACACTTATCCTCCATGTCATTTAGAACCACACCCTAAAGAATATCACTAGGAAGGAGTGATCTAATGGGGTGCTGAGTGTTCCTAATAACCTCCTGCAAAACAATTTTTCCTCCTGCATAAGAGTTACTTAGGCACTCAGATAGCAGTCTGTCACCAAGCCAAATGTCATTTAAGAAATCAATACCATTGCCTTTCCCCTAGATCCATATTGTGTTGTCCTTTGTGATTTGATTAGCTAGAACCCGGACTTTAAAAGACATGCCAGGAATACTGATAGTTCTGCCAGAAAAGTAACGTTTCCTAGCATACACAGCCCAATAGGATAAACCATGATGAATATTCCACAAGGATTTTATAGCCAAAGCAACCTGCACCTGCTTCATATTTCTAACGCCTAGGCCACCTTCAGCAATATGATGCTGGATGGTCGACCATGCCACCCAATGGCGCCTACGAGCACCTTCATAACCATTCCAAAAAAAATTAGCAGAACTTTTCTTAATATATCGCATGATAGAACATGGGATAGATGAGGATGCAGCCAGGTAAACCAGGAGGGAGGCCAAAATAGCATTAATTAGCGTCACTCTACCAGCCTGAGAAATAAGCCTTGGCTTCCAGGAGGCCAACTTGCTATTCACCTTCTCAATCAGAGGTTTAAAGTCTGATGCTAGCACTCTTCCAGGTCTCAAAGGGACGCCCAGGTACACCATTGGACCATTTTGTCTCTTGAACCCGGCCAAGCTTTTAATCCTGTTAACAATATGAAGAGGCACTTTTTGAGATATCATGAAATAACTTTTTGACGAGTTGATGGCCTGACCAGAAGAAATAGAATATTTGTTCAAAAAATCCATCAGATTCTTAGCATTGAGAATTCCCCCATTCAGAAATATTAGATTATCATCAGCATAAAGTAGGTGAGACACATGTGGGCACACTCTCGGCCCAGCATAAGGCTGCAGAGAACCCGTAAAAACCAGATTTCTGATTCCTCTACTCAGAGCTTCCTCCATAATAATAAAAAGAGTAGGGGCAATCGGATCACCTTGTCTAAGGCCCCGAGTAGAATGAAAGAAACCAGTAGAAGAACCATTGAATAAGATGGAAAACCAGTAGTTCGATATCAACATACCAATGTAAGAAATGAAATTGTGTGAAAAACTAAAATTTTTAAAAACTGTAAAGAGGAAGTCCCACTCCACATTATCATAAGCTTTTCTAATGTCCAGCTTGAATAGCACATTATGCCCTCTAATTTTCCTGCCAATGTCCCCTACTAGTTGTCTTGCAAGAGAGACATTATCAAGAATATATCTACCTTTAACAAAGGCACCTTGTTCTTCCTAAATTATCAGAGGAAGAATATTTGTCAGCCGGTCGCACAGAATTGTAGAAATGATTTTGTAACAAAAGTTACATAAACTGACCACTCTGAAATCACCATAAGAAATCGGGTTCTCAGTCTTGGGAACCAAGGCAATCAAAGAAGTGGTAACCCCTCTAGGCAAAGGAAAGCCATGAAAAAAACTCAAGACCGCAACAATAACATCCCGATGAATAATATCCCAACAAGAGATAAAAAAATGGCCAGTGAAGCCATCAGGACCTGGGCGCTATTAGGATTCAAATCCAGACCGCGGCCTTGATCTCCTCATTAGAAGGAGTCGCAGTAAGCTCCTGGTTCTGGTCCTCCGAAACTAAAGAGGGAATGACTTGCAGGTCGGAATCATCAATGGTGTGATCCGAGGATTGAAGAAGAGACATAAAAAAGGAAACTGCATTCTGCTTAAGGTCCTCCTGGTTTTCATTCCACTTCCCATCAATCTGAAACCTAGATATAGTGCTTCTTTTTCTGTTACCATGGACAACAGCATGGTAGAATGCCGTGTTTTTGTCCCCATCATCCAACCATTGCATGCAGGATTTTTGTGCCCAGAATTGTTCAACATAATTAATTGCTTTCCTCCAATTTGCATTAGTAACACCCATCGCCAAACGGTTCTCAGGAGAAGGATCCACATCAAAAGCTTCTTGCTTCACCCTAGCCTCCTCTTCAGTTTTTTGCAAGGTAACATTAATGTCTCCAAAGGTAGTTTTGTTCGAGACCCAAAGAACCTTTCTCACCTCCTTCAGCTTTAGATGAACAACTACAAATGGGTTGTAGTGCCACTCAATGGGAGCATCCCACACTGCTTTAACAGTATGAATGAAAGAATTGTGGGAGGACCACATAGAGAGAAAAGTAAATCTTGCGGGATTCTTGGTTGGAGAGAGAGTAACCAGAAGAGGAGCATGATTCGAAGGTCCTCTCGGAAGGTGCCTTACATTCATACCAGAGAACCTGTCATCAAATATAGAGTTACTGAAAAATCGATCCAACCTAGCAGATATTGCAGCTTGACCAGTTTGATTATTACACCAGGTAAATCTTGAACCACTGTAACCCATGTCGATCAGTGAAGCCCCGAGAAAAAACCATTATAGTCCAGCATGCTACTAAGGTTACAGGTCTACCTCCTTTTTTCTCCGATGGGAGAGAAACACAGTTAAAGTCCCCCCCGACCAACCAGGGAACTTCCACATTAGTTGAGAAATTTAGTAAATCATCAAATAAAATCCGTCTGGTACCAGCCACACATTTAAAGCCCTTTGATGTTTTAGAAATGATGTGCACACCACAAAATCAAGCAAGGGGTTCTATGCAAGCATGGCAATGCATGATCATATTTTTTAGAAAAGTTGAGATTCTCACGTTGCCTCCCGCAATCTTTGACAAGAAATGAATCTTTTCAAAAAGAAAAACACCTAAAGATGAAAGTCTAAATGATGCATGTCCTAAAGATAGAAGTTTCTAATATTGACATGACATCCTTTTATTTGGTGCAAGTGATGATTTGTTTTTTTAAATTAATGTGTCTAACTACAACAAGGGAGAATTTTTTTCTTTTTTTTAATTCTCTAAATATGACAGCTAAGAAAAGGAAACTCAATCAAGAGGGTTTTAATGGTACTTACCTCCAACGCAATCCCTCGTTCTTTTTGGAAATGAAAATGAATAGAAAAGCTTAGAGAGAATGAAGCTTACCTCAAAATGACCCTTTTTTTTTCTGAAATGTTTTGATTTTTTTTTTCAAAATAGAACCCTTTACCTACAGATCTTGCTTTCAATGACAGATTTTCCTTTTCTTCAATTTTCAAGGGTTTTTTTTTCAGTTTTCTTTTCCTAGACACCTACAAAAGGGAAGAAAATGTTAGCATGAATATATACAAAAGAAACCATGATTAACAAGGCTAAAAATCTAATTCCCCGGTATTGGCGCCAAAAATTGATAGCCCACAAATGTGTCGTTAAACACGTGACTAGCAATCTCAATTTAATCGGCCAACACTAAATATTTTAACATAGTTAAGTGATGAGAACCGAATCGTATCCACGGAGAAGAAGACTTTTAACTTTGAAAACCTTGATTTTCATTGATCAAAAAAATATGGTGATAAGACTAGTAATCTAAGGAGCATAAAAAAATAAATCTAACCAACTAAAGAGAGTAAGAAAGAAAAGGAAGAAGTAGAGAGAGATAAAGAGACATCAAAGGTTAGAACAAACTTCCACAAATCAAACAAATATCTCATACAACTTGAATAACAAGCGACATCTAATGCTTAATGAAGAAAAGGGAACTAGAAAAATCCTTGGCGAGATGCAGTCCCCAGCACGGCAGTGTGCGATCCTATGGCTCGACCTGTCCCTTGGATGATGGCGGCTCCACAAGTATTCTCCTTAGACTTGATGATGAGAGATAGAAAGAGAAAGAGGGAGACCTTAGACTTGATGATGAGAGATAGAAAGAGAAAGGGGGAGAGAGGATCTAGAGAGTGGAAGAAACTATTTTAAATTATGAGAGAGAAGAGAGAGGTGAGAGACAAGAGATAGAGAAGAGAGAGGAGAGAGGGGGCGAGAGAGAAGAGAGCGAGAGGAGAGAGAGAGAGAGGAGAGAGAGAGAGAGAGGAGAGAGGGTGGAGGTGACCTCTCCTCTACGTGCATGCAAACACATGCACGTGGAGGGGGGGCGGGGAGAAAGCGCGCGGGGGTGATGCGTTGAGCGCACGCACGGTGGATGCGGGCGTTGCTAATGTGGGCGCGGGTGCAGGCGAATGCGGGCGCAAACACGGGTGTGTGTGCGTGGGCAGGGCTGGGCGCGCGGGGCGGTCTGGCGAGTGAGCGTAGCAGTTCGAGAGACAGAGAGACTGGAAGAGAGAGAAGAGAGAGAAGAGAGAGAAAGAAGAAAGAGAGGGAGAAAGAAGAAGAGGAAGAAGAAAGAGAGGGGGAGGATCTGGCGGAGGAGGAAGAAGAGAAAGAAAGAGAGAGGGGTTTTGTGAAAAGAGAAAGCAGAGAGAGAGAGAGAGGGGGCAAAAATATGGGAAAGAGAGGAAAGACAGTTTATAAAATAGATAGAGAGAAGAGAGGAAAGAGGAGAGAGTTAAGGAAAAAGATTTTGGAAAATAGAGAGAGATTTTAAAAAATGAAAGGGAGTTTTGAAGAAAAGAAAGAGAGGGAAAGAAAAAGATATTTAAAATTAGAAATCTCTCATCATTATCTCTTATTCCAATTATATCCATTGACCTATTTGAAACCTCATTTCTTGGCCCATTAATCTTACAAACACAACACAAAAAATGTTCAATCAATTATGGCACTTGTAATCAAATAATAATAGAATCTTATGAAACTATCAATTATTTGTCAATAAAATTATACAAATATTTATAAAAATTATGCAATTATCAACTACTACCTTCCTATATTGCATCAAGACATATCCAAGCCCAATCTTCAAAGCATCAGTATAGATATAGAAAGAATCCACACCATTGGGCAACACTAAAACTAGCGCTATAGTCAACCGAGTCTTTAGTTCCTAGAAACTTCTTTCACAAGCTTCAGTTCACTCAAACTTAACTCATTTCCTCTTCAGCCTCGTCAATGTAGCCACAATAGAAGAAAACCCCTCTATAAATTTGCGATCGTAGCCGGTCAAACCAAGAAAACTCCTAATCTCGACAGACGATCTAGGTGATTTCTAATCAAGAACCGCTTCCACCTTTGCAGGATCCACGGAAACTCTAATCTAGATATAACATGCCCTAAGAAATTTACCTCCTTTATCTAGAAGTTGCACTTACTAAATTTGGCATACAATTTTTGCTCTCTCAAGACTCCAAGTACAATCCTCAGATGCCTCGATGAGACTCCTTGTCAGGCGAGTAGATCAGCACATCATCGATAAAAACCATAACAAAGGAATCAAGATATTACCAGAAAACCCTGATCATCAGGTCCATGAAAACAACTGGAGCATTTGTCAAACCAAAGGGTAAGACCAGAAACTCATAGTGGCCATATCTCGTCCTAAAAGCCATTTTAGAAGAATCCTCAAGCTTGATCCAGAGTTGATGATAGCTAGAACGAAGATCTATCTTCGAAAACACAGAAGACCCTTGTAATTGGTCAAACAAATTATCAATATGCAGTAATGGATACTTATTCTTAATGGTCAATTTATTTAGCTTGCGGTAGTCGATGTCCTTCTTCTTCACAAAGAGTATAGGAGCTCCCCAGAGTGACACGCTCGGCAGAATAAAACCCTTGTCTAGTAATTCCTGATGTTGCCTCCGCAATTCAGCCAATTCTGCAGATGCCATACGATAAGGAGCAATCGATAAAGGTGAAGTACCAAGTACCAACTCAATGCCGAACATGATCTCCCTTTAGGTGGAAAACTTGACAAATTCTCGGGGAACACATCACTGAAGTCCTGAATGATCTCAATATCTTCCACAATCGGTGCCTTCTTCGAGTCAACAAAAATCACAACATTTGCAAGAAAACCACTACAACCTTTGTTCAACATCTGAGTTGCCTTCAAAGACGAGGCCACGAACTCACCCGCCATATTCTTGGGTAACAGATGGCAAAATTCATCCTCAACAAGAATGCGGAAGATGATTCTCTTCTTCCTACAATCCATAAGGTTGTAATGCTCCTCAAGCCAATCTAAACCCAAAATGGCATAATAGTCTTTCATCTTTAGCAAATAGAAACTACCTAGCAAGTCTTGCTCCTCAATACACATGTAGAGAGAGGGGATACACTACTTAGTCAACATGGCTCCCACTGGGGTGTGTACCGACAAAGGAACATCTAAGTCCTCAAGAACCTCATCAGACTCTTTCATCAGGACCCTTGCAAACGTTTCAGAGACAAAACTATGCATAGCACTAGTATCAAACAAAACTCGAGCATGAATACCCATAATGAAGATCGTACCTTCCGTGACGTGCTCTGCCTCCTCTCTCGCTAAAGAAAAAACTCGAGCCTGGCCTCTTGGTCTCTCTGCCACTCTCTGTGATGGTCTCGTTATGCTGGTGTCGCTGCTGCTGCAATCTTCTGCGCCATCTTCGGATAGTCACGGATCTTGTGGTTTTTGTCACCACACCTCAGACATCTACCAGAAGTCACCCAACAAATGTCTCCTCCGTGACGCTTCCCACATTGGGAACATAATGGTTTTTCTGCAACTATACCACTATCCATAGTCGATGTAACCACTCTCCCTAGTACCACTGCTTTGGGATGGAACACTGCAATCTTCTTCTGTTTATCCTACCGCTGGAACGCTGATCCAGGCCTCTTTAAAGAAGCCCTCTTCTCTTCCAGATATACCTCCATCTCTGCCTCTTGCATGCATGCAACTGACAATGCCTCATCCATCGAACGATGTCTGAGAGCCATGAGTCTGGTCCTCATGGATGGCTTCAATCCCATCACAAATGTTTTTACTTTCCTCCGCTCGTCAGCAATAATGAGGTGCGTACTTCAAAAATTCCACAAATCTAGCCTCATACTCTAGCGCACTCATTGACCCTTGGGTCAAAGTCAAGAACTCCTACTCCATGTGGTCTTGAACATGCTCTGGAATGTACTTCACTCTGAACAGGCGAATAAACTCAGTCCACGCAACCTCAACAACTCCATCGTCGAACTGTGTGAGTAGTACTCATGGCAACCACACGTTGGCATGCTCCTGCAAAAGAAAGTAAACAACTCTAAGTGTGACCTTTAAAGAAACAAACATACTCCTCGAGGATCTCCATTACATGCAGCATATAGGAAGCCAGAGTCACCCGCTCCTCTTCCACGCAACATATAGCAAGAAAGATCTTCTCCGTCTCATGCAACCAGCTCTCTGCCATGAGTGGTCGCTTTCCCCCTTAAATGAGGGTGGAGCCATTCGCCTGACCTGCTCCATTATCGATGCACCCCCAATACATACCTCATGCATAGGTGCCGACGCCTACATCCAAGCCAAGTCTTTTAGTTGGACTCTTCAAATCAGCAACCTCCAAATTTTGCCCCAAAAATACAATCATGGGCTTGCACTTGCGCCTGCAAGGCAATTGCCATCTATGCCTGGGTCGGCATCCTGTGCACAAGTCCCTGCATCAATGCCTCGTAGTCCACCAGTGACGGTGGAGGTGGTAAGGGTGTACCCGGCTGAACCGGTGCCTACTGATCTGGTGTCGTCTGATCTCTAGCTGGCTCATCACCTCGGGCAGAACCTACTGCTCTACGACCATGGCTAGCCATAATCTGCAAACATGCATTTATTAAATCACCAATCATACTAAATAATCTTGAGCTTGTTCTTTATACAGACTTAGGGATATGAATACTCTATTGATAATTCATTTATATATAAGCTCAACCTAGAAAATCTCTGATACCAATCTCTATAACGGCCCTCTTAGACACGGTACAATTGTACCAACTCACATCGGGTCCAAGGTTGGTACTATAGTGGAAACATCCAACATAATCGGTTCAAGATGAGTTATATACAAATGACGAGTTATATATATATAACAACAATTATAACAACAGAATGAAATTTTCCATTAACATTTGTATTCAAATACCAAGTCTAAAGCATAAAGAGAGTAAACTAATTTAGTCCAATAATAACAAGTCCACAAATCCATAAAAATAATACATTGTTCGAATTACAAATTATTCTCACATACAAGTTCACTCAATCAACACTCTAACAACAACAATCTAAGCCACCACGTCCTCATGCTCGGAGACAGTGTGAACTAACTCCTCAGCTTCTCCTGAAAGGTTAATCAAGTGTGAGTCTACAAGACTGAGCAAGCAGCAAGAAAAATAGTTCTAAGATCTATCATATAGCTACTTTTAAAACATGATATACACATTCCAACCACTTAGCCTTTATACAATATAGCTCCTTCCTATCAATGTATTCTAAATCATTTATCAATCATTATCCGCATTTCCAAAAAAAGTAGTACAAGATTATCACTTAACAAGTAAAGGAAAGCAATTCATAAGTAAATCATATGTCCAACATTCTTGTGAATTCACCCACATATAGCATATTGATGGTGCAGAAATAAAGACATCTATAATGGAATCATTGTCATATGGCATTCTCAATTCACGTACATTTATCACTTCATGAGGGTATTATCATATAACATGTAAACAACTCATATGGTATGTAAAAAATGGCATGCAACATGTAGACAATATCATGTAGCATGTAGACATGATCATGTAACATGTAGACATTATCATGTAGCATGTATACAATATCATGTAGTATGCATAGTTGCCAAGACATAGCCCCACTATTAATAGAGATCATGTAGTCATGTAGCATTCACTTATCACCTAGGCAACACAGTGATGAAGTCTTGGTCACTGTGCAATATCGGAGGAAGTCCTCCCCGCCATTTTCCAGTAGAACATGTCTACCTCTAGGAATTTTTTATCTGTTGCCCACAGATTCATGCAGTCAATTTCACATATGTGAACCATAACCATAGGGGCATTCTATGGCATAGCTCCATGTAGTAATCTCTATAATAGCAGTGTCTTACTGGCTATGTCACTTTAGAAATCTCATGACATGCATTCATGCAATCAACATGTATGTATATATTCTAGCATGCTTTCCACAAAAGTATGCATATGTTCCAATTCATTTAATAAGACAATAACATTTGCTCATGCAGCCCATTACCATCATTTCTGAAATTATCATCCCTACTGTACATCAGTAGTCTATCACGATACTATAGTGATTATTTAAATCAAAATTCAATATTCATGTACTCCTTTTTGCATCTAACAATTTCCATGTATACCTTTATGTGTTCAAGAAATAATAGCAGCAAGCACAGTACAAAGAAATCTCTGAAACTTTGTTAGTAACTCTCTTCCTAGGTATGCATTATCCATACAAATTTTCATATTTTTTTTGGATCAATCATAATTTCCTATGGTTATTTATCATTAAACTTAGATTAGTTAGCTTGATACAAAAAGTTTAAATAGAACATAAATTTACTGTGCAAAACTGAGCATGATGAATCTGTATATTTCAGTCTAACAGTAGTGAGAAATTCAAAGCATGACCTCATAATATGGATCAAACAATTTTTATTTTCTTTCTTCTTACATTATCAAAATCCTTAAAACAATATGTATAGACCATATAACATTGTCACAACACTTTTGCCGTATAATAGTACTTATTTACATAAAACGCAAAGATAGTAGAAACCCTATACAATCATCAATCACAAAATAGATCTGTAGAAAAACTGTGTAGATGAACTTAATGATAGTGTTGATTGCCGTTTAACTATTTAAACAACAATCGACACTGTCGTTAAGATAAGTTGACGACGACACATAGCGCCGTTAATATATATAGACGTCTAGTATTTCATGTTTACATAAAGTAGATGGCGGTCGAGGTTGACGCTAAGTTCATATGGGTAGAAAACCCAGAAAACTCACATGAAATACCAGAACTTTAACCCCTTAATACGATCTTAATCATGGATTTAAAAATCAGTAAAAATGGTAGATCTGTAGATTCTAGGATCCTAAATTATTCCCCCATGTTACTTTCCTCTAACCCTCCTTCTGGAGTAGCAAATAAAGAGTTGGAGATGCCGCCTTGGCAACAAGGCAGTTCTCCTTTGCCGCGTTGATCCGCCCGATCTGACCTCCAGGACGAAGCCCACTGTCAGAGGTTCTGTTGAGCACGATCCCCCAAGTCATCTCCATGCCTACGTCACCTCAATCTGCACGGATCGCCACACCGTAACCCTTCTCCCTGCCCTCTTTTCTCACAACTGAACTAGAGAAAATCCCCTCCCTAAGAGCCAAATCGAGGTTTTTTAAAGGCCACCAAAATGTTGGCCCTTGAGTTAAAACGCTACGATCTATCAGATAACATTAAGGAAATGGTCGATTGTTTCACTCCGAAATGGTAGCTACAAGAAACTCGTAAGTCCAGTTAGCGTCAATATAGGTTGTCATTTACCATGAGGTAAATGACATTCGATCGTGATGTTAATCTATCCGATCGAAAAACATAATAATTAACAAAAAATTCATGACACACTCTATTGTTGTCTACAGTATGTAGACGTCACTCGATGTTGTCGTCCAATTTAGTGAACGACAATGAATTGTGACGTCAAGTTCATCAAAATTCATAGTCCAACAGAAATGTTGAACAACACACATAATTACGAAAAATAAGGAAACAAGAATTCTCAGGCACTATAGAAAGACTTCACCTATCTTTTCAATCAGCTTGTTAGTTCTTACCTTTATAAAGCCAGCTGAGTGTTGTTGCCTCTCATTATTTTCTACCAAGCTCTTCTCAATTACCTCCAATCTTTCCTCAAACTTAGCTGATTGCACTTCAACCATGGTAGTCAATTGGGCTACAGAATCATGAACTTTATCAAATTGACCTTGGAGAAATTGAAGTAGCTAGGAAGGAATTACAAATTCAGTAGAAGAGGTGGATGCTCTGTCAGGCTGAACATTTGGTGTTTCCTCTTGATTGAATTTTTCTGTCCTTTCTTGAGCTACTGCCACATCATGATCACCACCTTGTGGCATAGGGCTATAGGGTGTTGGTGTAGCACCCCAAAAATTTAGTAATTGAAAAATTAGAAATAAATTAAAAATGATAAATTCAATATTATTGAAATAGTAAAACATACGTGCCATTATCGTATGTACAAAAGCACATCGAAAAATTTCATAAAAATCATAGTTCAACTCTAAATAATATTCTCAAATGACCCACGAAGAAATTTGTACAAAGAAGAATCCCAATTGGCCAAGATTAAGGTGTTTTATGACTTATTATCACAATTAAGGAATAAGTCATAAAACCCACTCACACATATACATAAATGATTCTAATATTAAAATAAAATTATGGGTAGACTCCACACAATGTGTGTTGATATCCCATCATGGGATTTGGACCAATGGACAACTATTGGCCCATGAATAAATTCAAGTCAGAAAATATCATGGTAATTTGTAGCTCCAAATTTGGTAGAAATTAGAAAGAGCAATTAGGGCAAATCTAAGACAAGTAGACTTCCATGTTAACCCAAATTCATGCCCAACCATATCATGGAGTTTCCTAAAAAGTGTCCTACTTAATTGGGGAGAGAATCCTCAAAACTAGGAAGGAATTAACCACAACTCTGAGTTTTCCTTTCCTAGACACATTAGGACTCTTAAAATACCCTAAATCTATAAATACTCATCAGAAACCCCTTGGGGATGAGTTACCATGTAACGCCCCTCTTGGACCCAGTACAGTTGTTCCAACTCACATTGGATCCAATAGAAGTATTACAGTGGAAAATATCCAACAATAATTGGTACAAATTGAGATATACATAAATGACAATTTAAATTCCAACAAGTAGCAACGGAACATGGAACTAAAATTTTCAATCAACAATGTATCCAAATACCGGGAGTAAAACATAAACGAAAGATTGCAATAGTCCAAAGTTATTACAATTCATAAGTCCAAATACATAAAACTCAAAGTACATTTTATTCTCACATACATAAACTCTCAAACACACTCAAAGGAAAGTACTAAGCCTCCACATCCTCACGCTGCGAGTCAGAGTGCACTAACTCCTGGGTATCCTCTGTCTCTCCTGAAATGTTAATCAAGTGTGAGTCTACAAGACCTAGCAAGTCACATGAAAGACAGTTCAAGATATAACATATACTAAGTTTAAAATATGGTAGCACATTTCTTTTCACATCCTTGATATCGTATAGCTCTCCCTATTAGCGTGCTCTAATTCATTTGACAATCATTCTTTACATGGCATGGTTATTTATCATGAAAATAAAACAATTTCATGTAACATATAGCTTACATCTCATATTACAACAATTGATTGAAGCATGTTCATGTGGCATGGCATGTAGTCAAATTCTTATAACATATGTTCAATGTCATGTAGCATGCAATCAATTTCAAGTAACATTCAATCTGTTACGCCCCGCCAATTTAGCAGTGGAATAAATTGGGGAGACATGAGCAAAGTGCATAGTAATGTAAATCGCACCATAGTTAAGTAATTCAGAGCATCTAATGAACAATAAATTAGAATAAACTCTTCATTTCATTAAAATTTCACTAAGACTATTACAACTTCTACTCCAGAGCCAATACATATAGCTCAATGACATCATTACATTGGAAAGGAAATCTGATGCAATAACTACTAGACTCCACAGTACTTGGGTAACTTCATCAATTGACTCCAGGTCGCTCATCACTCTGGTCCTATCCCATTGGTGTGTGTAACGTCATCATCCGACTTACTTGAGACACAATAACAAATAACGAAGGGTGAGCGATAACGCTCAGTAGGACTTAAATTTCATGAGTCAAGCGTGCTTTAAATAATTAATGCTTTAAATAACAGAGTAACTAATGATAGAGAGAGTCGTGTAAAGTCGAGAAAGTAATAGCACAAGTAACATGGTTCAAATAGCACATGAATCAAATATAGCACAATGAATATGATCAAGTCATGATAGAAAACGATAACTCATGATAGCAAGTAACGTCATTGTCAATCAATAGCATGTAACATGTATAGCAAGAAGAGATAAAGTACTTGGCCACATAGAGAGTAAATTATACTTTGATTGAATTTCATCAATAGAAATAGTATAGCACTTTGATTAACTTTCATCAATCGAAATAGTATTGCAGTTTGGTTATCCGTAGATAGCCGAGAGAGAGTATAGCACTTTGTTTGTCAATAGACAATGAGAGAATATAGCACTTTGTTTTGATTGCCATTGATTAATCTTGATAGTATGGCACTTAGATGTAATGCTGACTTCCTGATCATTTTAACTCCCGCGGGCAAATGACACTTTTCAGGTGCTCTCCCCAGGACCAGATCGGGCCCTACATTACTTGACATTAGTTATATTGTTTATCTTTAGACAATCAATAGATGGTCAAATAGAGTTCCATGAGTAGATGAAAGTACTAGATGAATAGACGAGATAGTAGAGAGAGGGTGAATAGATGAGCGAGTAGTGTATAGGCGAGAACTAAGGGTCAATGTGCATAAACGTCGAGTAAACAAGCGATATTAACAGTGGCACAACACGCGCGATTGGTGTTGGCAGTCAAGTGGAATTCACTACCCTTCCACTGGCCATGTTATGCATAGGTCCAGAGGTCCGGCATGATTCAAGCTAAGAGTGAGAACAATCTAAGGACGTTTGGATCTTACTGATCCCTAAAGTGTATCATAGGTATTAGGATACAACCAGCTCATCGACCATGTGGGAATCCATGGACAGAGGATACTTACGGAGGCCTTGAACAATGATTCACTAGTCCGGAAGAAGGAATATCCGATGGAGAGTTTGTCCAAGTCAAGAGAAAAGTGTGTAGAGAAATAAGTGCTCGACGTTCCAGAGGAATTCTAGAACAGTGGAGCGTCGGTAACGGTATTCTCAAAACATTGTGAGAAATGAAGACAAGTCTATTTAAAATAGGTAATTTAAATATATTATTGAAATAAATTACCAGATATATTATGAGTTATTTTCATGCCAAGTCAAGTCTTAAAGGATGGTTACAAGTAAGGGTGTCAATGGGTGGGCTTCGGTTGGCCCAATCTAAACCCAGTTTAGCCCAACACTAAGATAACCCAACCCAAGTCGAACCCAAATTTAATGGATCAAAGTAAAAAAAAACCCATGTTGGTCTATTGGGGCCTGTTTCAGCCCATCAAACCCATAATTAGATAGATTCAGTATTTTAATTTAAACATGTTTTAATTGAGACGGAACTGTTGGTGTGGTGGTAACCGATTTCATTATTTAAGCATGTTTTTAATGCATTTGTTGGTGTGTTGACTATTGATAGTATTATTTTTAAAGATATCTCCCTTAAGCCAATGGGCCAACCTGAGTCCAACTCATCAAGTGATGGGTTTGACAAGTGGGCTTCAAAAGAGATCTTTGGGCCATCATATTTTAACCCAAATTAAATATAGAGTGGACTGTCCATTGGGCTTCAAATTAACCCAACCCATTGACACCCCTAGTTACAAGTATGTGCATATGATAAGGAAATCATAGACATGAAGAGATCAAGTGTGTGTCTTTTAAATCATTCGATATATGTTCATTTTATAACATGTTTATTTACTGTGTTTATGACCATTAACAAGAGGTATAAGCAAGAGCTTTTGCTAATTTCTATGGTGTTGGGAGCAGTATTATTGCGGAGACAAGAGCTTTGTGTGATGGCCTGTGCATGGCTCATTTCCTGGGAGTCCGCCTCTCTGCAATATATTCTGATTCATCTACTCTTGTTCAGTCTATGCAGCAAGGGAAGTGTTCCAATTGGCACATTCAACGCTGGTGGCGTCCTTCTAAGGACTTGTTACAGGGAAATGTTACTATTCTCTCTCATGTCTTTAGGGAAACTAATCAAGTAGCTGATCGGCTTGCTAATCATGCAATTTCTTCCAGGTGTAATGAGGCTTTTTGGGGTTTTAATAGATTGCCTTATGCTTGTAAAGGACCTCTTCTCATTGATAAATCAGGTCTTATGAACATTAGGCTGAGCTAGCCTGCTCACTCTGTATCCTGGCCCATATTTTCAGATATCTATTTTGGCCCAGAGTTCCCTTCTGGTAGAGTGGGACCATTCTCCCCCTCTGGGGGAGGGTGCACTCTCCTAGATAGGCCTTTGAGGACCGTTTATTTAAAAAAAAAAAAAAAAACAAGAGGTATAGGCACTATAGAAGGTTAGAGCACCAAGAATCATGGGTTTTCATGCAAAAGTTTAAGAACGTGACGTACCCCTGTAAGGATCGTGACAGGGTTGACCAAGGGTCGCGACGGGTCTGTCAGGTCAGGTCGCCAGAACGCGACACCAGTGCATGTCGCGTTCAGAACGCGACAGTGCTGCTGGTCACGACCTGCCCTGAGTACACGGCCTATTGGGCCGTCGTGTTCTTAGGTCCTGCGCCTGAGTCTAAGCGGGAAAAGGACATGTCTTGGATTGCGGTCCAAGTTTCCTTGTTTTGACACAAGTTGATTCAAAAATCAAGAACTAAATGCACAGTGGATGAAAAATTACGAAAACGCTTTTAAACCAATCTAGACATGCGTGGGTATTCACAGTAAATATGAATTTGTAAACAATAATGGTCTTGACAGGGATTAAGCATGAACATGCACATGAAACACAGATCAGTACACAGTGAGGGTAAACGATTTAATTCAAGTAGTATGCTAGATGAAAATTGGGGGTCTCAGGGGCAAACGATGCCTAACAAGGATCAGTATGTCCAGTTAAAATTTCGTGGCATGGGATATGTATTCATGGAGATATAAATTACACATGAGAGTTCGGGGTCATGGTATTGCAGAACTTCAAAATTTAAGAACAAAAGATTGGCTTGATGAAAAATAGAGAAACAAGAGGGCTTTTGTTCCTGATGTTTGGAACATCCTACAGACGAGTTTAATTGGATTTAGCCTATGAGAATGCCTACCTTTGGGTCGTTTTGTCTCCTAGAGCTTAGAACTTAAAGAACGAGTGGTAGATCTTGAGCAAGCCTTCTCCCCATGAATTTTCCTTTCATTTGGCCTCTCCTCCACATCCAGCAAGCGTCAGCAACGTATTAGGGTAGATCATTGTAACGCCCCAGAAATTTAAAATGTTAAGAAAATAGAAATAATTTTGTTAAAATACCTTAGGGTTGTTATTAAATTGTGATAATTAGATGATAGACTTAATTAGTGGTAATGAACGTTATCCCAGTATCGTACCTCGAAGTGCGTGCCTCCACAAGGCGATATCGGAAAACGACAACGAAATAAAAATTCGAGAACATCATAATTTCCAGAAAAATGTGGAGAAATTAAATATGTAATTATCTGAATTTTTTGACGTACGGATTTCTAGGTACAATCGACGCGACCATTTTTCGGGTTATTTTTCACCTAGTGTAAAATAAATTCTAAAAATAAAACTAAAATCACCATAACTTGTAAAACCATCGAATTAGTCTATGGTTGATATTTTAGGACAAATGGACACCGTTTAGAGGTGTTTGTCTAGTGATCATTGGGCCAACCGAATTAGGGACTATTTACGGTGAGAATTTTATGGGATTTCTGGGTTGCATACGTGTGGGGCTTTAAGAAGGCCACCGCACCAAGGATGAAGGTAACACCTGGTTACCTTAGGTGTTAAACTCAGGTTGCATGCATGTAAAACGTGTCCCCAGCAAAACCCATTCGGTTTTATTGTGACACCTCAAGGGTGACGTGCCGTGGTGCATGGTGTGTGTTGGAGGCTATAAAAATACCTCAAAGGCTTTCGCACCTATATTTCTGAACTTTTCTCCTGCTGAGATGCTGCAAGGTGTGTTGTGAGGAAGTAGCTGTTGTGCGTTCAACCACCACAGTTGGGAGGAAATGGATCTACTATTTGCTCTCTTGCACCTTGTGCTTGCTCGAGCTCATGCTGGAGCTGTTGCTGGGTAATGGTTAAGGAACCATCTTGGAGGCTAGTGCTGTTACAACAACAAGCTTCACCTGTGTATTCCTCCACTCGTGGTTCTTTCTTTATTTTCTTCAAGCCAGGTAGGATTCGATCCTCTTTCTTTCTTCTCTAACTCATGTTCTTGAACATTCTTTAGAACCTACTGTTTGGATGTTCAAGTTTATGTTCTAATGTCATGAGTACCTCTAGCACTATTTGTGTATCTTGTATTGCTGTAGAAGCTACTCCTTGAGATTCATATGATCTCTGTTTGGAAAGGATCTTCTTCCAGTATCACGTTGTAGTGGATTCCTAGCTATTCTGGTGTAGGATTCAATTCTTAATTCTCTTACCTTTCACCGTTGGGTTCATTGTTTGAAATGAATCTACTTTGTGTTTATTACTCTGTAAATTCTGAGAATATGTTAATGATAGAACTATATTCTCCAACATGTTTTAGTTAGTTTTAATCCATGAGAGTTCATAGATTGTTCCTTCCTTTCTTAAGTTGATTCAAAAATCTGGAGTTTTATCAGTACTCCTGAGTATTGTAGACAGAGCCATGATGGTTCTTTCTTGTTGTGAAATTGATTTATTGAAAGGTCATGGAGGTCTTAAGTGTGTGAACCTGACAAGTGTTTAGTGAAAAAGAGAAGAGAGTTTAAGAGAATGACTTTCCAATCCATTTTCCTTGAACTCTCCTTTCAATTTGTCTTCTTGAAAGATCAACCATATGAACAACATTGCATACGTGTGGGGCTTTAAGAAGGCCACCGCACCAAGGATGAGGGTAACACCTGGGTACCTTAGGTGTTAAACTCAGGTTGCATGCATGTAAAACGTTTCCCCAGCAAAACCCATTCGGTTTTATTGTGACACCTCAAGGGTGACGTGCCGTGGTGCATGGTGTGTGTTGGACGCTATAAAAATACCTCAAAGGCTTTCGCACCTATCTTTCTAAACTTTTCTCCTGCTGAGATGGTGCAAGGTGTGTTGTGAGGAAGTAGCTGTTGTGCGTTCAAGCACCACAGTTGGGGGGAAATGGAGCTACTATTTGCACTCTTGCACCTTGTTCTTGCTCGAGCTCATGTTGGAGCTGTTGCTGGGTAATGGTTAAGGAACCATCTTGGAGGCTGGTGCTGTTACAACAACAAGCTTCACCTGTGTATTCCTCCACTCGTGGTTCTTTCTTTATTTTCTTCAAGCCAGGTAGGATTCGATCCTCTTTCTTTCTTCTCTAACTCATGTTCTTGAACATTCTTTAGAACCTACTGTTTGGATGTTCAAGTTTACGTTCTAATGTCATGAGTACCTCTAGCACTATTTGTGTATCTTGTATTGCTGTAGAAGCTACTCCTTGAGATTCATATGATATCTGTTTGGAAAGGATCTTCTTCCAGTATCACGTTGTAGTGGATTCCTAGCTATTCAGGTGTAGGATTCAATTCTTAATTCTCTTACCTTTCACCTTTGGGTTCATTGTTTGAAATGAATCTACTTTGTGTCTATTACTCTGTAAATTCTGAG
Source organism: Colocasia esculenta (assembly GCA_014218235.1). Classification (NCBI taxonomy): domain Eukaryota; kingdom Viridiplantae; phylum Streptophyta; class Magnoliopsida; order Alismatales; family Araceae; genus Colocasia; species Colocasia esculenta. Next base: position 91,774,787 of record CM024757.1, read on the forward strand.
AATATGTTCATGATAGAACTATATTCTCCAACATGTTTTAGTTAGTTTAAATCCATGAGAGTTCATAGATTGTTCATTCCTTTCTTAACTTGATTCAAAAATCTGGAGTTTTATCAGTACTCTTGAGTAATGTAGACAGAACCATGATGGTTCTTTCTTGTTGTGAAATTGATTTATTGAAAGGTCATGGAGGTCTTAAGTGTGTGAACCTGACAAGTGTTTAGTGTAAAAGAGAAGAGAGTTTAAGAGAAAGACTTTCCAATCCATTTTCCTTGAAATCTGCTTTCAATTTGTCTTCTTGAAAGATCAACCATATGAACAACATTGCATACGTGTGGGGCTTTAAGAAGGCCACCGCACCAAGGATGAAGGTAACACCTGGGTACCTTAGGTGTTAAACTCAGGTTGCATGCATGTAAAACGTGTCCCCAGCAAAACCCATTCGGTTTTATTGTGACACCTCAAGGTTGACGTGCCGTGGTGCATGGTGTGTGTTGGAGGCTATAAAAATACCTCAAAGGCTTTCGCACCTATCTTTCTGAACTTTTCTCCTGCTGAGATGCTGCAAGGTGTGTTGTGAGGAAGTAGCTGTTGTGCGTTCAAGCACCACAGTTGGGGGGAAATGAAGCTACTATTTGCTCTCTTGCACCTTGTTCTTGCTCGAGCTCATGCTGGAGCTGTTGCTGGGTAATGGTTAAGGAACCATCTTGGAGGCTGGTGCTGTTACAACAACAAGCTTCACCTGTGTATTCCTCCACTCGTGGTTCTTTCTTTAGTTTCTTCAAGCTAGGTAGGATTCGATCCTCTTTCTTTCTTCTCTAACTCATGTTCTTGAACATTCTTTAGAACCTACTGTTTGGATGTTCAAGTTTATGTTCTAATGTCATGAGTACCTCTAGCACTATTTATGTATCTTGTATTGCTGTAGAAGCTACTCCTTGAGATTCATATGATCTCTGTTTGGAAAGGATCTTCTTCCAGTATCACGTTGTAGTGGATTCCTAGCTATTCAGGTGTAGGATTCAATTCTTAATTCTCTTACCTTTCACCTTTGGGTTCATTGTTTGAAATGAATCTACTTTGTGTCTATTACTCTGTAAATTCTGAGAATATGTTAATGATAGAACTATATTCTCCAACATGTTTTAGTTAGTTTTAATCCATGAGAGTTCATAGATTCTTCCTTCCTTTCATAACTTGATTCAAAAATCTGGAGTTTTATCAGTACTCTTAAGTAATGTAGACAGAACCATGATGGTTCTTTCTTGTTGTTAAATTGATTTATTGAAAGGTCATGGAGATCTTAAGTGTGTGAACCTGACAAGTGTTTAGTGAAAAAGAGAAGAGAGTTTAAGAGAAAGACTTTCCAATCCATTTTCCTTGAACTCTCCTTTCAATTTGTCTTCTTGAAAGATCAACCATATGAACAACATTGCATACGTGTGGGGCTTTAAGAAGGCCACCGCACCAAGGATGAAGGTAACACCTGGGTACCATAGGTGTTAAACTCAGGTTGCATGCATGTAAAACGTGTCCCCAGCAAAACCCATTCGGTTTTATTGTGACACCTCAAGGGTGACGTGCCGTGGTGCATGGTGTGTGTTGGAGGCTATAAAAATACCTCAAAGGCTTTCGCACCTATCTTTCTGAACTTTTCTCCTGCTGAGATGCTGCAAGGTGTGTTGTGAGGAAGTAGCTGTTGTGCGTTCAAGCACCACAGTTGGGGGGAAATGGAGCTACTATTTGCTCTCTTGCACATTGTTTTTGCTCGAGCTCATGCTAGAGCTGTTGCTGGGTAATGGTTAGGGAACCATCTTGGAGGCTGGTGCTGTTACAACAACAAGCTTCACCTATGTATTCCTCCACTCGTGGTTCTTTCTTTATTTTCTTCAAGCCAGGTAGGATTCGATCCTCTTTCTTTCTTCTCTAACTCATGTTCTTGAACATTCTTTAGAACCTACTGTTTGGATGTTCAAGTTTATGTTCTAATGTCATGAGTACCTCTAGCACTATTTGTGTATCTTGTATTGTTGTAGAAGCTACTCCTTGAGATTCATATGATCTCTGTTTGGAAAGGATCCTCTTCCAATATCACGTTGTAGTGGATTCCTAGCTATTCAGGTGTAGGATTCAATTCTTAATTCTCTTACCTTTCACCTTTGGGTTCATTGTTTGAAATGAATCTACTTTGTGTCTACTACTCTGTAAATTCTAAGAATATGTTCATGATAGAACTATATTCTCCAACATGTTTTAGTTAGTTTTAATCCACGAGAGTTCATAGATTGTTCCTTCCTTTCTTAACTTGATTAAAAAATCTGGAGTTTTATCAGTACTCTTGAGTAATGTAGACAGAACCATGATGGTTCTTTCTTGTCGTGAAATTCATTTATTGAAAGGTCATGGAGGCCTTAAGTGTGTGAACCTGACAACTGTTTAGTGAAAAACAGAAGAGAGTTTAAGAGAAAGACTTTCCAATCCATTTTCCTTGAACTCACCGTTCAATTTGTCTTCTTGAAAGATCAACCATATGAACAACATTGCATACATGTGGGGCTTTAAGAAGGCCACCGCACCAAGGATGAAGGTAACACCTGGTTACCTTAGGTGTTAAACTCAGGTTGCATGCATGTAAAACGTGTCCCCAGCAAAACCCATTCGGTTTTATTGTGACACCTCAAGGGTGACGTGCCGTGGTGTATGGTGTGTGTTGGAGGCTATAAAAATACCTCAAAGGCTTTCGCACCTATCTTTCTGAACTTTTCTCCTGCTGAGATGCTGCAAGGTGTGTTGTGAGGAAGTTGTTGTTGTGCGATCAAGCAGCACAGTTGGAGGGAAATGGAGCATCTATTTGCTCTCTTGCACCTTGTTCTTGCTCGAGCTCATGCTGGAGCTGTTGCTGGGTAATGGTTAAGGAACCATCTTGGAGGCTGGTGCTGTTACAACAACAAGCTTCACCTGTGTATTCCTCCACTCGTGGTTCTTTCTTTATTTTCTTCAAGCCAGGTGGGATTCGATCCTCTTTCTTTCTTCTCTAACTCATGTTCTTAAACATTCTTTAGAACCTACTGTTTGGATGTTCAAGTTTATGTTCTAATGTCATGAGTACCTCTAGCACTATTTGTGTATCTTGTATTGCTGTAGAAGCTACTCCTTGAGATTCATATGATCTCTGTTTGGAAAGGATCTTCTTCCTGTATCACGTTGTAGTGGATTCCTAGCTATTCAGGTGTAGGATTCAATTCTTAATTCTCTTACCTTTAACCTTTGGGTTCATTGTTTGAAATGAATCTACTTTGTGTCTATTACTCTGTAAATTCTGAGAATATGTTAATGATAGAACTATATTCTCCAACATGTTTTAGTTAGTTTTAATCCTTGAGAGTTCATAGATTGTTCCTTCCTTTCTTAACTTGATTAAAATATCTGGAGTTTTATCAGTACTCTTGAGTAATGTAGACAGAACCATGATGGTTCTTTCTTGTCGTGAAATTCATTTATTGAAAGGTCATGGTGTGTGAACCTGACAACTGTTTAGTGAAAAACAGAAGAGAGTTTAAGAGAAAGACATTCCAATCCATTTTCCTTGAACTCACCGTTCAATTTGTCTTCTTGAAAGATCAACCATATGAACAACATTGCATACATGTGGGGCTTTAAGAAGGCCACCGCACCAAGGATGAAGGTAACACCTGGTTACCTTAGGTGTTAAACTCAGGTTGCATGCATGTAAAACGTGTCCCCAGCAAAACCCATTCGGTTTTATTGTGACACCTCAAGGGTGACGTGCCGTGGTGTATGTGTGTGTGTTGGAGGCTATAAAAATACCTCAAAGGCTTTCGCACCTATCTTTCTGAACTTTTCTCCTGCTGAGATGCTGCAAGGTGTGTTGTGAGGAAGTTGTTGTTGTGCGATCAAGCAGCACAGTTGGAGGGAAATGGAGCATCTATTTGCTCTCTTGCACCTTGTTCTTGCTCGAGCTCATGCTGGAGCTGTTGCTGGGTAATGGTTAAGGAACCATCTTGGAGGCTGGTGCTGTTACAACAACAAGCTTCACCTGTGTATTCCTCCACTCGTGGTTCTTTCTTTATTTTCTTCAAGCCAGGTGGGATTCGATCCTCTTTCTTTCTTCTCTAACTCATGTTCTTAAACATTCTTTAGAACCTACTGTTTGGATGTTCAAGTTTATGTTCTAATGTCATGAGTACCTCTAGCACTATTTGTGTATCTTGTATTGCTGTAGAAGCTACTCCTTGAGATTCATATGATCTCTGTTTGGAAAGGATCTTCTTCCTGTATCACGTTGTAGTGGATTCCTAGCTATTCAGGTGTAGGATTCAATTCTTAATTCTCTTACCTTTAACCTTTGGGTTCATTGTTTGAAATGAATCTACTTTGTGTCTATTACTCTGTAAATTCTGAGAATATGTTAATGATAGAACTATATTCTCCAACATGTTTTAGTTAGTTTTAATCCTTGAGAGTTCATAGATTGTTCCTTCCTTTCTTAACTTGATTCAGAAATCTGGAGTTTTATCAGTACTCTTGAGTAATGCAGACAGAACCATGTTGGTTCTTTCTTGTTGTGAAATTGATTTATTGAAAGGTCATGGAGGTCTTAAGTGTGTGAACCTGACAAGTGTTTAGTGAAAAAGAGAAGAGAGTTTAAGAGAAAGACTTTCCAATCCATTTTCCTTGAACTCTCCTTTCAATTTGTCTTCTTGAAAGATCAACCATATGAACAACATTACATGTTTTTATCTTTCATTCTCATGTCATGATAGCTTCATGTTGAGGCTAAAATTATGTTTGGATTAAGTCCTAATCATGTTAGGAATGATAGAGGAGGTTGTTAGTACCATTCATAGTTGGTTTAGAACCATTTCTGAAGGTTTGGGCAATACCTGTCGACAGACGACCATCTTGCTATCGACAGGAATCCATTTCCAGAACTCAGATTTTTGGACTATGTGGATCTGTCGACAGATCCCTTATTGCTGTCGACAGATACCCACAGAGCCAGCTAACTTGAGCTCTGTCTGTTTCCATCTGTCGACAGCCCCTTCCTAGCTGTCGACAGCTGCTGTCTTGCCTTGGATTCCAGCAACTTTTCATGATAAAACTCTTGCTTAAACTTCATCCTAATAGCCTACCAAGTTACCCCCTTAATTTCCTTATTGTCTACTGTCATTTTATTGTAGATATTACTCTGTTGGTGTACCTTACTCACCCTTGAGTTATCCTTGAAGTTGTCAACTTCGAATGGTACTCCGTTGAGTCCATTCTCCTGTATTCGGTAACTAAGTTCATATTACTTGATATCTTGAGAGTTTAAAGGCTTGCATATCTTGTGAGACGTGATAAATTGATGATGATGACATTTATTGGGTCCTTGGACCCCACATGATTATTATGCCTGGCAAATAAGGGCTGGTTCAGTCCTGGGGGGAGCGCCCGAATTCATCAGTGGTTGCGCGGGGGTGATAAGGACATCGTGGATGTTGGCATACATCAGTTCGTGTTTGATTAGTCATCATATCATAATTGTGTGTGTGAAAATGTGTCTGATTGTCAGTGGCCGCACGGGGGCAAATTTGTTAGTGGCCGTGCGGGGGCATTGAGGACACCCTGATGTTTGGCATTACATCAATACCTATTTGATTATAGTCATCATGATACCTGTCCTATGAGAATATATCTATGAACCAGATTTATGAGATTTACTGTGAATTCCCGAGCACATTTTGTAATTCAGTACCATTGTTCCAATTTCATTATCCTGATAAGATACTTGTTCGTTCATCTTTGATATCAGTTAAGTCTTTTCTTGTGTCCACATGAACTAGAACTTGAGTTTCAATGTGAATTCCTGAGCATACCCTGTGTATCAATTCTACTATTTCACATTCACTGTCATGTTCAGATGCCTATTGGTCCATCTATGATATCACTTAAGCCTTTTCCTTGATCATCATATAGTTAATCCTTTGATTTGAGAATTTGAATCCTACTGGGCTAGTTAGCTCACCAAATCCTATTTTTCAGGTATCTACCGTTCTTGAAGGAGGGAACTTCGGGATATGTGTGTGGAGAGACCAACCATGACGACATTTGATTTTTAAGATTGTAAATCAGGAACCTTGTAACCTCTATTGAATGATGAATAATAATTTTTATTTAGTGAAGCCTCTGAGCAAATTTCCTATTCAGTTAGTTCAATTATACTCTTGATTTCTCGTTCGTTCACGTTCCGACATTTATAGACATATTAAATGATGGGACGTGACAGAATGGTATCAGAGCCTTAGTTCGATAAACCTAGGGATAACCTGTGAGGATGGGTAGAAAGTCTGAGGTTAAGCTAGATAGGTAAAACTCAGATATAGATTGTATAGAGTATGAATGGAATATCTAGAGATAGTTTCCTTCCTACGATTATCTTCACTTCCATAAATTCATGCTTGTGGGTTCTCCATTTGTACAAATCATATGTACTAATTGTTTCATGTTCTTTAGAACTCACCTTCCTATGGTTTCCTTCTTCTGTTCTTGCTTCTTATCCCTACTTAAGAACTTCATGAGTGAAGTGTTTACCATGTACACATATTTGAAACAACTATAGAAGAGTTGTTCTATTCCTTGTAATCATGTTTTAGTTAGAGTTGTGTTATGACCCAAGCATACTATGAAACTTATCCCATTAGAAGCAAGTAAAGGTTGTTAGGAAGTGTTGCACTTCTAGTTATCATCTTGCTTTTAGGTTTCCATGCTATAGTATATCCCTATTGTCCCTATTCTCCTACTTGTCTCCGTCATGAAATATGGTGATAGAGCTAGAATTAAGACCATTTTAATGTTACCAATCATATAAGGACTCATAGAAACACTTGGTAGAATTTTATGTGGTAGTTTTATCACATTTCTGAAAGTTTAGATCTCACCTGTCGACAGCCAGAAATCACCTGTCGACAGGGACCATGCTTCCAGAACCCAGAAATGCAAAACTGTTAGTAACTGTCGACAGATAACCTTGATCTGTCGACAGATGTCCTTCACCTGTCGACAGCCGACTCTGGTTTGTCGACAGATATCCTCAGAACCAGAAAAACCTTGCTCTGTCTGTTGTCATCTGTCGACTGCCATTTTCTAGCTGTCGACAGACACCAGTTTATGTTGAACTGATCCTTCTTCAGTTAGATGTGTCAGCAGGTTCAGTCAAAAGTGTCAGCAGGACCCTTGTAAGACTGAACTCATACCTTATTTACATCCATATCTTTAAGTAAATGAAATCATTATTAAGATATTACATGTAAATAAGGAAGTACCCCCCATTTGAATCCAATAAAAATATCAGAAAAATCATATCTCTTACCAATAAAAAGTCAACTCTCCCACCGAAGAAGAAAAACGCAATTTTTGCAATTCCATCAAAATAGCGTCTTTCTAATTTCTCACAATTTGGCCTACCTAAAAATTTCATAATTCGAATAAACCTACTAGAATGTTAAAAATCCAAGGTCCGGTGAAAAATGATAAACACACATATGACTTCTCCAAGGGAGCCCTCTCCTACTGAAGGAAAAGTCAAACCTGCTCATCCCTTAATTTACATCAATATGACTTTCGAATTGATATGTTATTATCTCCGATTCTAAATAATAATTAGTAAATGAATGGTTTAACCGATCATATAGATTTCATGACCATCCTCGTGATATATTGTTCCGTTGACTTTCCCATATTCTTGGATTCTAAATTATTATACCATTGAAATGAATCAGTTATTCCTCATTTATCTCCATCCCTCACTAAATCAAGGGAAACTCTTTAATAACTTGAATGTGTTGAACACTCACACAATTGATGACTCAAAGTTTTGTGATCATTTTAAATCTCACAAACCATATACGCACAGTGTAGGATTGAATAGGCGTATGTCTATTGGAATAGACAACCAAACAAAATAGTGAAGAAAAGAAGTAGGAAAATATTTAATTAGGAAGAATTTTGAAGAAATGCGAGGATATGCAAATACATTGCACAAGAATTTGGACTTAGTGAAATGACTCCTTGAACTTCCAATTATATCCTCTATAGGCTTAAACTCATCGAAAATTTCCCTTCTAACTGTATCCTAAGAATCAAATGTTTTCTAGTCAAGTTAAATCCTATAGTTTTGCTTCAATTAATTAATAGCATGGCGTGTTAACATATACAAACAAATTGACTTGGGTCAGTAGGAAGTTTCATAAGAATCAACCCTATATTTTCTAGAAATGACCTCAATCAGGTGATTGTAGTTTTGATTAATTATCCATCACGTAGAGTTGATTTAGTAATATCCCAATATCAACCTCATATATGAGTATAGTCAACTTAACTTCCACTTGGAGTTAATCTCAAGTTGTATCTTTCTTCATGTATTAAGTAGAAACTTAACTAGTGCTAATCTGATCTCCATGTAGTGTCAACCTAAGAAGTAATCAGGGTTAACACGCTTAATAGACCTTTTGATTTTATGAATTTTCATATGCTATAGAAGACTTGTGTTAAATATTTGTTTTATTTTGTTAGATATATGAAATCCATGAATACAACATAAATCATCTGTCATATCTTGAGATCCTACAAGAAGAAGGCACCATTTAATCATGGAAATTAATGTCTCAAATAACCAGATACATATTGTAACAATTGTATGAATCAGACAAGCTGAGTTTTAAATCACATGATTAACTAACTAAATTTAATTTGTTTGCTCAACCAGCGTAATGGGAGAAGAAGCACATTGGAAAGAGGTTCAACATGCGATGGACAATCTTGCTCAGTCTGTAGAATGGGTAGTTCCCATTGATGATCAAAAGAAAAGTGATTGAAGTTATTAGAAGTACTTTTATGTATAAGTTAATAGGATTAGAGTATAGTAAGAAGTGCTTGAATTTAGTTGTTGTAGCAGGATAAAACTTGGTAAGTTTTGTCGGTAAGTTTTGCCAATCAATCTAATTTTACAAGGCTGATTATGGAGTTCTGTACTGGAAATCTTATGTGATAAATAAAATTCTCGTTGTCTATCTTTACTCATCAAACCTTATTACCTTTTCAAGGGAATATGCACTTATATAACTCTATGAGGGTTATAGTTATTCCCTGATAAATGAAATCTTAGGAGTAATATACTACTACCAGAAATAAGAAATGTAGCAGCATGTACTAATGAAACCCTTGTTCATCACATGGTTTCATAAGATTTAAAAATGCTAACTACCATACAGATTTCCATCAACTAATGATGTCGTGTTATAGAAAGTGTATAGCATGGTAATCATAATAAGATTAGTGAAACTAATCTGAAATAGATAAAAACTGAAAACCTACATCTTTGTGATCCATCCAAACTAAGTCAAGAAGTTTGGAGGACCAAACTCTTTTTAGTAGGAGAGAGTTGTAACGCCGTAGAAATTTAAAATGTTAAGAAAATAGAAATAATTTTGTTAAAATACCTTAGGGTTGTTATTAAATTGTGATAATTAGATGATAGACTTAATTAGTGGTAATGAACGTTATCCCAGTATCGTACCTCGAAGTGCGTGCCTCCACAGGGCGATACCGGAAAACAACAACGAAATAAAAATCCGAGAACATCATAATTTCCAAAAAATTGTGGAGAAATTAAATATGTAATTATATGAATTTTTTGACGTACGGATTTCAAGGTACAGTCGACGCGACCATTTTTCGGGTGATTTTTCACCTAGTGTACAATAAATTCTAAAAATAAAACTAAAATCACCATAATTTGTAAAACCATCAAATTAGTCTATGGTTGAAATTTTAGGACAAATGGACACCGTTTAGAGGTGTTTGTCTAGTGATCATTCGGCCAACCGAATTAGGGACTATTTACGGTGAGAATTTTATGGGATTTCTGGGTTGCATACGTGTGGGGCTTTAAGAAGGCCACCGCACCAAGGATGAAGGTAACACCTGGTTACCTTAGGTGTTAAACTCAGGTTGCATGCATGTAAAACGTGTCCCCAGCAAAACCCATTCGGTTTTATTGTGACACCTCAAGGGTAACGTGCCGTGGTGCATGGTGTGTGTTGGAGGCTATAAAAATACCTCAAAGGCTTTCGCACCTATCTTTCTGAACTTTTCTCCTGCTGAGATGCTGCAAGGTGTGTTGTGAGGAAGTAGCTGTTGTGCGTTCAAGCACCACAGTTGGCGGGAAATGGAGCTACTATTTGCTCTCTTGCACCTTGTTCTTGCTCGAGCTCATGCTGGAGCTGTTGCTGGGTAATGGTTAAGGAACCATCTTGGAGGCTGGTGCTGTTACAACAACAAGCTTCACCTGTGTATTCCTCCACTCGTGGTTCTTTCTTTATTTTCTTCAAGCCAGGTAGGATTCGATCCTCTTTCTTTCTTCTCTAACTCATGTTCTTGAACATTCTTTAGAACCTACTGTTTGGATGTTCAAGTTTATGTTCTAATGTCATGAGTACCTCTAGCACTATTTGTGTATCTTGTATTGCTGTAGAAGCTACTCCTTGAGATTCATATGATCTCTGTTTGGAAAGGATCTTCTTCCAGTATCACATTGTAGTGGATTCCTAGCTATTCAGGTGTAGGATTCAATTCTTAATTCTCTTACCTTTCACCTTTGGGTTCATTGTTTGAAATGAATCTACTTTGTGTCTATTACTCTGTAAATTCTGAGAATATGTTAATGATAGAACTATACTCTCCAACATGTTTTAGTTAGTTTTAATCCATGAGAGTTCATAGATTGTTCCTTCCTTTCTTAACTTGATTCAAAAATCTGGAGTTTTATCAGTACTCTTGAGTAATGTAGACAGAACCATGATGGTTCTTTCTTGTTGTGAAATTGATTTATTGAAAGGTCATGGAGGTCTTAAGTGTGTGAACCTGACAAGTGTTTAGTGAAAAAGAGAAGAGAGTTTAAGAGAAAGACTTTCCAATCCATTTTCCTTGAACTCTCCTTTCAATTTGTCTTCTTGAAAGATCAACCATATGTACAACATTACATGTTTTTATCTTTCATTCTCTTGTCATGATAGCTTCATGTTGAGGCTAAAATTATGTTTGGATTAAGTCCTAATCATGTTAGGAATGATAGAGGAGGTTGTTAGTACCATTCATAGTTGGTTTAGAACCATTTCTGAAGGTTTGGGCCATACCTGTCGACAGACGACCATCTTGCTGTCGACAGGAATCCATTTCCAGAACTCAGATTTCTAGATTGTGTGGATCTGTCGACAGATCCCTTGTTGCTGTCGACAGATACCCACAGAGCCAGCAAACTTGAGCTCTGTCTATTGCCATCTGTCGACAGCCCCTTCCTGGCTGTCGACAGCTGCTGTCTTGCCTTGGATTCCAGCAACTTTTCATGATAAAACTCTTGCTTAAACTTCATCCTAATAGCCTACCAAGTTACCCCCTTAATTTCCTTAGTGTCTACTATCATTTTATTGTAAATATTACTCTGTTGGTGTACCTTACTCACCCTTGAGTTATCCTTGAAGTTGTCAACTTCGAATGGTACTCTGTTGAGTCCATTCTCCTGTATTCGGTAACTAAGTTCATATTACTTGATATCTTGAGAGTTTAAAGGCTTGCATATCTTGTGAGACGTGATAAATTGATGATGATGACATTTATTGGGTCCTTGGACCCCACATGATTATTATGCCTGGCAAATAAGGGCTGGTTCAGTCCTGGGGGGAGCGCCTGAATTCATCAGTGGCCGCGCGGGGGTGATAAGGACATCGTGGATGTTGGCATACATCAGTTTGTGTTTTATTAGTCATCATATCATAATTGTGTGTGTGAAAATGTGTCTGATTGTCAGTGGCCGCACGGGGGCAAATTTGTTAGTGGCCGTGCGGGGGCATTGAGGACACCCAGATGTTTGGCATTACATTAATACCTATTTGATTATAGTCATCATGATACCTGTCCTATGAGAATATATCTATGAACCAGATTTATGAGATTTACTGTGAATTCCCAAGCACATTTTGTAATTCAGTACCATTGTTCCAATTTCATTATCCTGATAAGATACTTGTTGTTCATCTTTGATATCAGTTAAGTCTTTTCTTGTGTCCACATGAACTAGAACTTGAGTTTCAATGTGAATTCCTGAGCATACCCTGTGTATCAATTCTACTATTTCACATTCACTGTCATGTTCAGATGCCTATTGGTCCATCTATGATATCACTTAAGCCTTTTCCTTGATCATCATATAGTTAATCCTTTGATTTGAGAATTTGAATCCTACTGGGCTAGTTAGCTCACCATATCCTATTTTTCAGGTATCTACCATTCTTGAAGGAGGGAACTTCGGGATATGTGTGTGGAGAGACCAACCATGACGACATTTGATTTTTAAGATTGTAAATCAGGAACCTTGTAACATCTATTGAATGATGAATAATAATTTTTATTTAGTGATGCCTCTGAGCAAATTTCCTATTCAGTTAGTTCAATTATACTCTTGATTTCTCGTTCGTTCACGTTCCGACATTTATAGACATATTAAATGATGGGACGTGACAACCATGGAGAGATTGGGGGGTATTTAAGCTTCCCTTGTTTCCAATTCCTACTACTCCTCAAATTCCTATTTAATTACAAGTTTTCCTCATTTCTTTCAACCTTCCAAGCTTTCCACCTCCTAATTGGGTTAGGTTGGGTTGCAAATTCGTGGCTAACTAATTAGGGTAGGGCTAGGAGTCTAATTCCAACCCATATTCACTATTTTAATGTTTTAATAACTCTTTTTATTTTAGGAAATAATAAAGGTGTGAATTTAGGGTATTTTCTTTTTATCTCCCCTTTAACAATCCCTAATTTGGCCCAATAATTTTTATACGATCCATTTAACAAAGCCTATCACCTCTTTTCATTTAATGGGTTTTAAATTATGAGAATTTCCCCTTTTAATTAGGGAATAATAGAGTTACGGATTTTATTGTATTTCTTACTTGAATTTATTCATGGGCTATGAGAGGTCCATTGGTCCAAATTCTGATGATGGATTATCAATACATATCGTTTGGAGTCTACCCATAATTTTACCTTAATTTTTAATCCACTTTGGCCCATATAATAACGGGTTTTCCGACCTATTCCTTAATTACAATGATAAGTCACATAAATTCTAAAACTTAGTTCAAATGATTTTTCTATGCCCAAATTTCTTAATGGGTCATTAGAGAATATTATTTAAGGTATAACTATTAGTTTTACAAAATTTTTATATGAGTTTTTATGCATGCAATAATGATTCGTATTTTTTAACTAGTTTGATTTTTATTAATTGACAAAAATTTCAATTTATCTATAATTTTTTATTAATGAATTTTTTGGGGTACTACACAATCTATATCTTATAACATGTAATTAATCATCATGTAGCATGTAGCATGTAGTTCATTTTTCATGTAGCATGTAGATCATTTATCATGTAATATGTAGAACATTTATCATGTAAGAGTAGTTGCCGACACATAGCCCACACTATTAATAGAGATCATATAGCATGTAGTCATTCACTTATCACGTAGGCAAAGCAGTGATGAAGTCTTGGTTATTGCGCAATACCGGGGAAAGTCCTTCCCACCATAACCAGTAGAACATATCTACCTCCAGGATTTCAATACATTGCCTACGAATTCATGTAGGTCATTTCATGTAGGTGAACCATTACCATAGGGGCATTCCATGGTGTAGTTCCATATAGGTATCTCTATTATAGCAATGTCTTATTTGGCTATAACATTTCAGTAATGAAATAACAAGCATTTATGTAATTAACATTTACATCTAATTCTTTCATGCTTTTTCATAAATTCATGCATAATGAGTAAGATAGCAATACAAGATTTCACAACATATTTCTTCAGTTATGAAATCAAAACTCTACCGTACAACAGCAACCTATCATGATACTACTTTTATCAAAATCCAACATACATATACATTCTCATATCTATTGATTTCTATATACATTTTATCATTCAGAAAATCATAACAATATGTAAAATGCTCTAACAATTCCAAAAGTTTGACAGTAAATCTATTTCTAATCATTATAGACACATGTAAATATTCATAATTTTTTGAGTTTGTAACACTTTTTCATAATTAATTCTCATAAACTCAAACTAATGCACATGGTACAACAGTGAAAAGATCATGCAATTACAGTGTAAAACTGAGTATAATAGGTCTGTAGTTCCATCCAACAGCAGTACAATTTCTATCAAAATGTTACAACATGGATCAAACTTGCATCTATTTCATTTACTAAATCAAATAGAATTCTTTAAAAACAACTTCACATAGCCCATACATCATTGCAATAACATGTCTACTGTATAACAGTACTGATTTACATAGAACATAATCCTAACCAAAAAACCCGCACATGCATAGATCATAGCAGAGGAACAATAATCAGATTTGCAGAAAAAAAAATGGCACTGATAAACTTAACGGCAAGGTATATATGTGACGTTTACACAGAGTCAACGTCCACATATCTTGTCATTAACATCAGTTGATGGTGGCACATAGCGCCGTTAACATATGGTAGGCGTCTAGAAGCTTGTCGTTTACAAGAAATTAATGGCGATCGATGTTGTCGTTTACATAAACTAAATGGCGGTCGATGTGGACGTTGAGTTCATTCGTCCAGAAAACACAAAAACCTGCACATAAAATGACAGAACTTAAACCCCTTCCCACGTTATTTCAAAGGTTTAAAAATCTGTAAAAATAATAAATCTAAAGAATGTACTATCCTAAACCGATCCCCCATGCTACTTGCCTCTAACCCTCCTTCTGGAGTGACAAAGAAAAATCTGAAGATGCCCGCCTTGGCAACAAGGCAGTCCTCCACTCCATCTTCAATCGCCTAAAATCGGCCACTAGCACCGCTCCCACGCTTGGAGATCCGTCCGTTCACGATCCTTGATGTTCCTCCTTGGTCCAACACACTTCAGATCGCCCGAACGAAGCTCTACAACCCTTTCTCTCGAGCCTCTTTTCTCTCTTTCGAAACAGTGCAAAAACCTCTCTCAAAGTCAAAATTCGACTCTTATAAAGATCCCTACGGATTGCCTTAGCCTTAATCCTAAACCTTGGATCATAAACGCCTCAAATCTTCCATTAAACGCTTTTGGAAACAGCCGATTTCTCTCCCCCGGAATGGTAACAACAAAAATAGGCAAGTCTGGTTAATGTCAGCACATGCTGTCGTCGACCATGAAGTAGACATCCATCGATCATGTGGTCAACTTACTTGCCTGGAAAAGCAAATAATCCAAAAAAATTAAACGACACAATCACCTGTTGTTAACAAACAATAAACGATAATCGATCATGCCATTTACTATAGTCAACGTCAGTAGATATTGACGTCAAGTTCAACACAGTCACCGCATACAGTTAAATGCAGAAACACATACACAATTGCATCATACAGTTCAATAAAATTTCTACGGCACTACACCCTCTCCCCCTTAAAATAATCTTCGTCCTCAAAGATTGAGTTAGAAAACTCACCAAACAAAGACATATTGCTTCTTCATCCTTTCTTCAAGCTTCCAAGTTGCTTCTTCACGCATGAAATTCCTCCATAAAACTTTCACAAAAGGAATGGACTTCGATCTCAACTCTTGCACCATCTGATCCAGAATCTCTATAGGCTGCTCTGCATAGGACAAATCTGGCTGAAACTACATTGGCTCATAACTAATCACATGAGCCAGATCTCGAACATACCTTCTCAGTATGGACACATGAAAAACTGGGTACACTCCTGCCAAGGATGGTGGCAAAGCTAGCTGGTATGCCACATTCTCCATCTTCTTTAATACTTCAAAGGGACCAATGAATCTTGGATTCAATTTACCTCTCTTTCCAAATCTCACTAGACCCTTGGTTGGTGACACCTTAAGAAATACATGATCTCCTACCTCAAAAGACAAGTCTTTCCTCCTCGAATCCGCATAACTCTTCTGACGATCTTAAGCTGCCTTCAATCTCTGCATAATCAACTAGATCTTCGCTGATGTTTCCTACACCACTTCCGGCCTAACTAAATGCCTATCTCCTGCTTCTTCCCAACATAACGGGGATCAACAAGGTCTCCCATACAAAGCCTCAAATGGCACCATACCTATGCTCGAATGGAAACTATTATTGTATGCAAATTCCACAAGAGCTAGGTGGCGTTCCCAATCTCCTCTCCAGTCAAGAACACAAGCCCTAAGCATATCCTCCAACGTCTGAATAGTCCTCTCAAACTGTTCATCGTTTGTGGATGAAATGTCGAACTCAACTTCAATTGGCTGCCAAAAGCTTGCTGCAAACTCTGCCAAAATCTAGAAGTAAATATCGGATCACGATCTGAGATAATCACCTTCGGAATCCCATGCAAGTTCACAATGCTATCAATGTACAATCTAGCCAAACACTCTATGGACTGCTTCTTCTTCATAGCAAGAAAATGGGCACTCTTCGAGAATCTATCAACAATTACCCATATAGAGTCATTCCTATGGCCGATCTAGGCAATCCAGTCATAAAATCCATAGTTACCTGCTTCCACTTCCAATGAGGAATATCTAGCTTCTGCATCAAACCTAAAGGTCGTTGATGTTCTATCTTCACTTGTTGACATATCAAACATTTAGCTACAACATCCACCACATCCCGCTTCATGCCCGACCACAAAAAAGAATGCTCCAGATCACTATACATCTTCCCACTGCCTGGGTCAATAGAAAACTACGACCTATGCACTTCCTCCAAAATCTCCTTTCGTAGATTCACATCATGAGGGACACATACTCGATAATTCAAATGAATCACACCATCTTCATCTCTAACTATGCCAGACTTTCCAACCAGCTCCTGCAATAGAGGGTCATCTTTTTGCAAAGTCAAAACTCTATCATGCATAGAAGATCTAAGGGTCAACTGAGCCAAGAACATGCTGCACAATTGTGGCTCCAGAACAGCCAAAGATCCTGTTGCATCTTCCAACATGTTCCAGTCTTGCCGCATCATTTGCCTCTTCTTGCTTAGCGCATCCGCCACCACATTGGCTTTCCCTAGCTGGTAAGTAAGCTCAAAATAATAGTCTTTCAAAAACTCAATCCACCTCCGCTGCCTCAAATTCAACTCATTCTGGAGAACAGATATTTGAGACTCTTGTGGTCAGAGAAAAGCTCAAATCTTACTCCATACAAATAGTGCCTCCAGATTTTTGAAGCAAAAACCACTGCCGCCAGTTCCAAATCATGAGTTGGGTAATTGCGCTCATGCTCCTTAAGTTGCCTAGAAGCATATGCAACAACTCTACCTCCCTGCATCAGAACACAACCAAGCCCAATCTTCAAAGCATCTGTGTCGATAGAGAAAGAATACACACCATTGGGCAACACAAGCACTGGCGCTGTGGTCAATCTAGTCTTCTGCTCCTGGAAACTTCTTCCACAAGCTTTAGTCCACTCGAACTTAACTCTCTTCCTAGTCAACTTTGTCAAACTAGCCGCAATAGAAGAGAAACCCTGAATAAACCTTCTATAATAACCAGCCATGCCAAGGAAACTCCTGATGTCAGCAGATGATCTCGGTGTCTCCCAGTCAAGGACAGCTTCCACCTTAGCCGGATCCACAGAAACACCATCTCCAGAAATGACTTGTCCCAAGAAGTGGACCTCCTTCATCCAGAAATTGCACTTACTGAATTTGGCATACAGTTTGTGCGCTCTCAAGACTTCAAACACTATTCTCAAATGCTCCCTATGAGTCTCCTCATCAGGTGAGTAGATCAGCACATCATCAATAAAAACCACTACAAAACAATGAAGATACTGCCGGAAGACCTTGTTCATCAAATCCATGAAAACCGCTGGAGCATTTGTCAAACCAAATGGTAAGACCAGGAACTCATAATGGCCATATCTCGTCCTAAAAGCCATTTTAGAAGAATCCTCCTGCTTGATTCGGAGTTGATGATAGCCAGAATGAAGATCGATCTTAGAAAACCCCAAGCTCCATGCAACTGGTCAAACAAGTCATCAATGCGAGGTAAAGGATACTTGTTCTTAATAGTCACCTGATTGAGCTTGTGATAGTCAATGCACAGCCTCATCGACCCGTCCTTCTTCTTCACAAATAGCACAGGTGCTCCCTAAGGTGATACACTTGGCCTAATAAAACCCTTATCAAGCAATTCCTGTAGTTGCTTCCGCAATTCCGCCAATTCCGCTGGTGCCATACGATAAGGTGCAATGGAAATAGGTGCTGTACCAGGTACCAACTCAATGCCAAACTCAATATCTCTTGCAGGGGACAACCAGACAAATCCTCAAGAAAAACATCTCTGAAATCTCGGACAATATCAATATCCTCCACGGTCAAAGCCTTCTTCGAATCCTCGGATATAACCACACTAGCAAGAAAACCACTACAAGCCTTGTTCAACATACGGGTTGCCTTTAAGGCTGAAATCATAAACTTATCTGACATGTTCTTGGTTAAAGGATGAACAAACTCCTCCTCACCAGGAATCCAGAATATAATGATCTTCCTCCTGCAATCCATAAGGGCATAATGCTCCTCGAGCTAGTCTAAGCCCAAAATAGCATCGTAGTCCTTCATCTTCAACAGATAAAAGCTACCAAGCAAGTCTCTCTCTTCAATATTCACATGAAGAGAAGAAAAACACTACCCAATCAACATAGTCCCGGCTTGAGTATGAACAGACAAGGGAACCTCCACACTTCCAGAACCAAACCACTCTCCTTCATCAAAACCTTAGCAAACTTCTCGGAGATAAAGCTATGCGTAGCGCTAGTATCAAATAAAACTAGAGCATGCATACCCATAATCAAAACCGTACCTTCTGTGACATGCTCAGCCAACTCTGCCTCGTCTCTCGCCAAAGCAAACACTCGAGCTTGAGCCCTCGGTCTCCCTACTGCTCTCGGTGCTGGTCTAGCTGCTGCTGGTGCTGCTGCCGCTGCAGTCTGTTGTGCCATCTTCAGACAATATTGGATCTTGTGGTTCTTTTCACCACACCTCAAGCATCTACCAAAAGTCACCCAACAAACCTCTCCTCCGTGACGCTTCCCACACTGAGAACACAAAGGCTTCTCCGCAACTGTGCCTCCACTCGTAGTCGATGCAACCACTCTCACTGGTACCACTGCCCTAGGCTGAAATGTTGGGGTCTTCTTCTTCTTGTCCTGTCGCTGAAATGTCGATCCAGGCCTCTTTAAATAAGCCCTCTTCTCCTCCAGATATACCTCCATCTCGGCTTCTTGCATGCAAGCCGCTGACAATGCCTCTTCCATCGATCGATGCCCGAATGCCACTAGTCTAGTCCTCAGGGACAGCTTCAACCCCATGATGAATTTCTTCACTTTCCTCCGCTCATCGGCCACAATGTGAGGTGCATACTTTGACAGCTTCGCAAATCTAGCCTCATACTCAAGCACACTCATTGACACTTGGGTCAATGTCAAAAACTTCTGCTCCATGCGATTCTGCACATGCTCTAGAATATACTTCGCCCTGAACAGACAGACAAACTCGGTCCATGCAACTTCAACAGCTCCATCCTAAAACTGTGTTTGTAGTACTGACGACCACCACACATCGGCATGCTCCTGTAAAAGAAGGTAGATACATCTAAGGATGTACTATAAACAACACACCTAACCCTTCTACAAACTATTAATTACCTGCAGCATATAGGTGGCCAAAGTCACACACTCCTCTCCGCACATCGGATAGCACGAAAGATCTTCTCCGTCTCCCGTAGCCAACTCTCCACTATGATTGGATCACTCTCCCCCTTAAAGAAAGGTGGGGCCATCCTTTTGAACTGCTCCATCATCGAAACACCTTCAAGGCCTGCCTCGTGAGCAGGTGCCTACGTCTGAGCCTGCACTTGCGCTTGCAAAGTAGCTGCCGTCTGTGCCTGAGTCTGTATCGCGTGCACAAGTCCTTGCATCAATGCTCCATAGTCCACAGGTGGTGGTGGGGGTGGCAAAGGTACGCCTGTCTGGTCTGTCACATGTCGAGCTGGAGCCTACGAACCTCCCGCCGACTCATCGCCTCGGGTCGAGCCTGCTCCTCTACGACCACGGGTAGCCATATTCTGCAAAACAAGCATTTATTATAATAACCTATTATTCTACATAAATTTTGGACTAATTCTTTATGCAGACATAAGAATATGGACACAGTGTTGATATTTCATTTATGTACATGCTCAACCTGGAACGCTCTGATACCAATCTCTGTAACACTCCTCTTGGACCCAGTACAGTTGTTCCAACTCACATTGGATCCAATAGAAGTATTACCGTGGAAAATATCGAACAATAATCGGTACAGATTGAGATATACATAAATGACAATTTAAATTTCAACAAGTAGCAACAGAATATGGAACTAAAATTTTCAATAAACAATGTATCCAAATACCAGGTCTAAAACATAAAGGAAAGATTGCAATAGTCCAAAGTTATTACAATTCATAAGTCCATATACATAAAACTCAAAGTACATTTTATTCTCACATACATAAACTCTCAAACACACTCAAAGGAAAGTACTAAGCCTCCATGTCCTCACGCTCTGAGTGGGAGTGCACTAACTCTTGAGTATCCTCTGTCTCTCCTGAAATGTTAATGAAGTGTGAGTCTACAAGACCCAGCAAGTCACATGAAAGACAATTCAAGATATAACATATACTAAGTTTAAAGCATGGTAGCATATTTCTTTTCACATCCTTGATATCATATAGCTCTCTTTATTAGCATGCTCTAATTCATTTGGCAATCATTCTTTACATGGCTTGGTTATTTATCATGAAAATAAAACAATTTCATGTAACATATAGCTTACATCTCATATTACAACAATTGATTGAAACATGTTCATATGCCATGGCATGTAGTCAAATTCTTATAACATATGTTCAATGTCATGTAGCATGCAATCAATTTCAAGTAACATTCAATCTATATAATGTAACATGTAATTAATCATCATGTAGCATGTAGTCAATTGGCATGTAGCATGTAGTTCATTTTTCATGTAGCATGTAGATCATTTATCATGTAACATGTAGAACATTTATCATGTAAGAGTAGTTGCCGAGACATAGCCCACACTATTAATAGAGATCATGTAGCATGTAGTCGTTCACTTATCACCTAGGCAAAGTAGTGATGAAGTCTTGGTTATTGCGCAATACCGGGGAAAGTCCTTCCCACCTTAACCAGTAGAACATGTCTACCTCCAAGATTTCAATCTGTTGCCCACGGATTCATGTAGGTCATTTCATGTAGGTGAACCATTATCATAGGGGCATTCCATGGTGTAGTTCCATATAGGTATCTCTATAATAGCAATGTCTCATTTGTCTATAACATTTCAATAATGCAATAACATGCATTTATGCAATTAACATTTACATCTAATTCTATCATGCTTTTTCATAAATCCATGCATAATGAGTAAGATAGCAATACAAGATTTCACAACATATTTCTTCAGTTCTGAAATCAAAACTCTACTGTACAACAGCAACCTATCATGATACTACTTCTATCAAAATCCAACATACATATACATTCTCATATCTATTGATTTCTATATACATTTTATCATTCAAAAAATCATAATAGTATGTATAGTGCTCTAAAATTTTCAAAATTTTGACAGTAAATCTATTTCTAATCATTCTATATACATGTAAATTTTCATAATTTTCTGAGTTTTGTAACACTTTTTCATAATTAATTCTCATAAACTCAAACTAATTCACATGGTACAACAGTGAAAAGATCATGCAATTACAGTGTAAAATTGAGTGCAATAGGTCTGTAGTTCCATCCAACAGGAGTACAATTTCTAATAAAATGTTACCAGATGGATCAAACTTGCATCTATTTCATTTTCCATTTACTAAATGAAATAGAATTCTTTAAAAACAACTTCACATAGCCCATACATCATTGCAATAACATGTCTACTGTACAGTAATATTGATTTACATAGAACATAATCCTGACCAAAAAAACCCCCCACATGCATAGATCATAGCTAAGGAACAATAATCAGATTTACAGCAAAAAAGCAGCACTGATAAACTTAACGGTAAGGTATCTGACGTTTACACAGAGTCAACGTCCACATATCCTATTGTTAACATCAGTTGATGGTGGCACATAGCGCGTTAAGATATGGTAGGTGTCCAGAAACTTGTCGTTTACAAGAAATTAACGGCGGTCGATGTGGATGTTGAGTTCATTCGTCCAGAAAATAAAGAAACCCGCACATAAAATGACAGAACTTAAACCCCTTCCCACATGTTATTTCAAAGGTATAAAAAACTATAAAAATAACAAATCTAAAAAATGTACTATCCTAAACCGATCCCCCATGCTACTTGCCTCTAACCCTCCTTCTGGAGTGACGAAGAAAAATCCGAAGATGCCCGCCTTGGCAACAAGGCAGTCCTCCACTCCGTCTTCAATCACCCAAAACTGGCCACTAGCACAGCTCTCACGCTTGGAGATCCATCCGTTCACGATCCTTGATGTTCCTCCATGGTCCAACACGCTTAAAATCGCCCGAACGATGCTCTACAACCCTTTCTCTCGGCCCTCTTTTCTCTCTTCCAAAATAGTGCGAAAACCTCTCCCAAAGGCTAAATCTGGGTCTTATAAAGATCCCTACGGATTGCCTTAGCCTTAATCCTAACCCTTGGATCATAAACGCCTCAAATCTTCCATCTAACGCTTTTGGAAATGGCCGATTTCTCTCCCCCGGAACGGTAACAACAAAAACAGGCAAGTCAGGTTAACGTCAACATATGCTGCCGTCGACCATGAAGTAGACATCCATCGATCATGTCATCAACTTACATGCCCGAAAAACCAAATATTCTAGAAAATATTAAACGACACAATCACCTGTCGTTAACAGATAATAAACGACAACCGATCATGCTGTTTACTATAGTCAACATCAGTATATATTGACATCAAGTTCAACACAGTCACAGCATACAATTAAATGCAGAAACACATACACAATTGCATCATACAGTTCAATAAAATTTCTAGGGCACTACATACCAACTTGCTGAGGTCGTGAGGAGGATTGTTAGTGCACCAAAGCTGGTGGAGATCGCCCCCAACTGGATCTCCCTTACCCAACAATGTTCAGGATCGACCTACAGTGGACCTCTCTTAGGATAGTTCGAAAATATGTGTTCTTGGGCCAAACATGAACTAATCATATATCATGTTAAAGATCATCGAGTCTAGTTTCATATGCACCTATTTTACCTAATTTTTATCGAGCATGCTAGTCGTATTAAGTGTTTTCCAAGAGTCGTGCATACTTATGGGTTTATGACACCTTTTGTATTAATGACGAAGTTAAATCCTTTCTGGCATGTAATAAACGAAAAGCTATGGTGTTGGGTCTATGTCTTGTGGGCGCTGATGTTCGATGCAGTGGGTTAACTAAATGTCCTTCTGTGTGCTGCTCTTGTGATTGGTCTACATAGGTACCTCATGCAGGGCAGAAGACTTCCCATAACAATGTGTGTATGAATACTTCGTTTGTGTGTAAGTGTCACCCCTTACCGGCCGGGAGAGGTGTCACGCCACTACAGATGGTGTTAGAGACTAAGGTTATGGGATAAGGTCATTCTGTGACCATTCGCTTAGTAAGATGTTAATAAGAATCTGAGCATGTGTGCTTTTGGGTTAATTATAACCTTCTGTTTTAGGAAAAGAGTGGTAGAACTTTTAATTGGAGGTGTTAGTCTCTAACTAGGTGGTTTTGATTCAAGAGTATGGACAGAAGGGATAAGAGTTTGGATACATCCTGTCATGAAGAAGCCACTGCTGGAGGACCCTCTAGAAGGCTCATGACACCCCAGCTGGTGATACTCTAGGAGCTTCTGCCACACCCAATTTTGCCACTTTCATACAATCGTTTCAAGGGTTTGTGCAAACCATGATGAGGATCCACGGTACTACCCAACTAGATATGGGAGCAGGGATATCGTTGATAGAGAAATTCAAGAAAATGGGACCTTTGGATTTTATTGGGACCAGTCAACCAGAAGAAGTGGAAGGTTGGATCAGAGAGATGGAAAAGATTTTCAAAGTTATAAAATGTGTAGAGAAGGATAAGGTGACCCTGGCCACCTACATGCTTTAAGATAAGGCTGATGACTGGTGGCAATGCATGGTGAGAAGTATTTTCAAGGATAAGATTGATGATATCCGCTGGGAGGATTTTTTGCAAGTGTTCAATGACAAGTACACTCCTCAGCACATCAAAAATAAGAAAGAACTAGAGTTTCATCAGCTAGAGCAGAAGGGTTTAAGCGTATTTGAATATAAGGCTATGTTCACTCGTTTGGAAAAATATGCACCTCACATATGTAGTGATGAAGTCAGAAGGGTAATGAAATTTGTTAGAGGTTTGAAGCCTAGTGTGCGCAGTAGGGTGGCACCTATGGATCCTTAGACTATGACTGCTTCTTTGAGGATATCCTTTATAGTTGAAGCATAATATGAGGAATATGTCAAGGACAAGGGTGCCAGAGCTGAAAAGAAAAAGAGCTTGCCTGAGAAGGACAAGAAGGAGAAGAACAAGAAGTCTTCCACAGAGCACGTGGAAGGAGGAAGCAGTAAGAGATGGCCCGTTTGCACACAGTGAGACAGAAGGCACCCAGGGATTGAATGCTGGAAGTCAACTGGGAGATGTTTTGGTTGTGGCCAGACTAGACACATGATTAAGGACTGCCCCCAGCTTCAGCAGCAGCTAGCCCCCAACCTCAGCAGCAGCCAGCACCGAAGCCACAACCCTGGGGTAGGCCAGAGTTTTTGCCTTGACCAAGGAAGAAGCGAAGGAAACACCTACTATGGCCGAAGGTATTCTTCTAACTGAAGGAATGCATGCCAGAGTTTTATTTGATCCGAGGGATACTCATTCTTTTATATCTTGTAAATTTGCCAACATGTTGAAAAAGGAAGTGACTTTGCTTAGTTAGGGTATGACTCTTGACTGTCCCACTGGTCAGATAGCTACCCTCTCCGCAGCCATTCCCAGAGTAAGTATAAGAATTGTGGACCATGGGCTCCTTGCTTATGTGTACATACTTGATATGCAAGATTATGATATGATTTTTGGTTATGGACTGGGTGACTAATCATTTTTTAGTACTAGATTGTCGAAGTAGGACTCTAACCTTCGAGAAACCTGGAGTTAAAAGATTTAGCTACCAATGTCCTAAGAGTGGCGGCCCCAAGAACTTAATATCAATCCTCAAGACGATGAAGTGGTTAAGAAGTGGGTGTCAGGGGTACCTGGCTTGTGTGCTTTCTATTCCCTCTAAGTGTAATCAACCATCTGTCAGGGACATAAAAGTTGTAAACGAATTTCCTGATGTTTTCCGAATAAGCTGCCAGGCCTCCCTCCTTATAGAGAGATTGATTTCTCTATTGATCTTATGTCGGGCGCTTTTCCGGTGTCTATAGCTCCCTATAGATTGGCACCGATTGAACTTACAGAATTAAAGAAGCAATTGAAAGAGTTGTTAGAATTGGGTTACATCAGGCCTAGTGTATCATCTTGGGGAGCCCCAGTCCTATTTGTCAGGAAGAAAGATGGATCCCTCAGGTTGTGTGTAGATTACAGGAGGTTAAATCAAGCAACCATGAAAGACAAGTACCTGTTACGTAGAATTGATGACCGATTTGACCAACTGCAATAGATTTGAGGTCTGGTTACCATCAGCTCAGAATCAGAGAAGAAAATATTTCCAAGACTACGTTCAGAACCCAGTATGGGCACTATGAGTTCCTTGTGATGCCCTTTGGGTTAACTAATGCTCCTGTAGTGTTCATGGATCTAATGAATAGAATTTTTTAGCCCTATTTGGACAATTTTGTGGTAGTGTTTATAAATGATGTTCTAGTTTACTCCCCCACAGAGGAAATGCATGCAAAACACTTAAGGGTAGTACTAGAAGTTCTGAGGAAGAATCAACTTTATGCTAAATTTAGTAAGTGTGAATTTTGGCAATCAAAAGTACAATTTTTGGGGCATGTGATTTTAGGAAATGGCATGTCAGTGGATCCCAGCAAGATTGAGGCCATTTTGAAGTGGAAGCAACCCAAAAATCCATCTCAAGTCAGGAGTTTCTTAGGACTAGTTGAGTATCACATGAGGTTCATTGAAGGATTCTCTTCATTAGCATTACCCATGACTCAATTGACAAGAAAGGGAGCACCTTATGTGTGGACCAGTGATTGTGAGCACAATTTTCAGAAGTTGAAGGAAATGCTCACCTCAGCACCTGTACTCACCTTACCCCAAAGCTCAGGAGGTTTTGTACTTTAGACTGACACATCTCTGAAAGGAATTGGTTGTGTTATGATGTAGTGTGCCAGAGTAGTAGCTTATGCCTCCAGGCAACTAAAAGATCATGACAAGAACTATCCAACTCATGATTTAGAGCTGACAGCTATCGTGCATGCACTTAAGGTTTAGCGTCACTATCTTTATAGAGAGCAATTTAAGATATTTAATGACCATAAGAGCTTGAAATACATCTTTTCTCAGAAGGATCTAAACTTGAGGCAACACAGATGGTTAGAGTTACTGAAGGATTTTGACTTCTCCATAAACTACCACCTAGGGAAAGCTAATGTGGTGGCTAATGCACTGAGTAGGAAGAGGCTTATGGCTTTGCAATTGCATCAGAATTGGAGGGAAATTGATTAATTGATTGCTCACTCCCCTAGTCGGGAAGTAGGGAGTTTTAGGCTTGCTGGTTTAAGGGTGGATTCTGCACTTCTGGACCGAATGCAAGAGGCCCAGTTGAAAGACCCATTATTGCAAAGATTATTAAGTAGGCCAGGTTTTGTTAGAGATGACTTGGGGTTAATTAGATTTTAGGGCCGAATATGTGTGCCAAAGGATGAAGAAACCAGATTGATGTTATTGTCAGAAGGGCACAAATCTATGTATTCGGTTCACCCTAGCAGTACCAAGATGTACGGAGATCTGAAAAAGCAGTTTTGGTGGAAAGGTAAGAAAAAAGACATTGCAGAGATGGTGAGTAAGTGTTTAACTGGCCAGTTAGTTAAGGCTGAACACCAGAGACCAGCTGGTTTGATGCAAAAAATTGAAATTCCAGTATGGAAGTGGGACCAAATTAATATGGACTTTGTATCAGGGTTGCGTCGGGCCAGATGGAAGCATGATGCCATTTGGGTCGTTGTTGATAGACTCACCAAGTCGACACACTTTCTTGCTTACACCAAGACCTAATTAGTGGAAAGCCTAGCTCAGTTGTACATCAAAGAGATAGTCAGATTGCATGAAATTCCTCTGTCCATCATTTCTAATAGAGACTCTAGGTTTACTATTAGACTCTGGAAGAGCTTGCAATCAGCATTGGGGACCCAATTAAAATTCAACTTAGCTTACCACCCCCAAACTGATGGCCAATCAGAGAGGACAATTAGGACCCCAGAAAATATGTTGAGGGCATGCAGCCTTGATTGGCATGGGAATTGGGATGACCATCTACCACTAGTTGAATTCGCTTATAATAATAGTGACCATGCTAGTATTGATATGGCACCTTATGAAGCACTGTATGGAAGACCTTGTAGGACCCCCATTTGTTGGTCTGAAGTGGGTGACAAGAGTTTGATTGGGTTAGATCTGATTCAAGACTGTATAGAGAAATTCAGAATCAAGAGGAGGATAATAGCGGCTCAAGATAGGCAGAAGAGTCATGCTAATAAGAGGAGAAGACCGTTGGAATTCTCCATGGGAGATCATGTATTCTTGAAGCTATCTCCTACTAAGGGTGTCTTAAGGTTTAGTAATAAAGGAAAACTCAGTCCTCGGTATGTGGGACCATTTGAAGTTTTTACCATAGTGGGGATGGTGGCCTATCAGCTCGCCTTACCACTGTCGTAGTCTCACATTCACAATGTATTTCATGTGTTTATGCTGAAGAAATATGTGGCAGACCTCACTCATGTCATCAGTCATGATGGATTAGAACTTCTACTAGACCTGACTGTCAAGGAAGAGCCTGTGACAATTCTAGACCGCAAGGAGGAAGTGTTGAGAGATAAGAAGATTCACTTGGTGAAGGTGTTGTGGAGAAGTGCCAATATAGAAGAAGAGGCTTGGGAGTCAGAGCAAGGAATGAAGGATGCGTACCCTCATTTATTTAGTAAGTAATCTTGAATTTTGAGGCTGAAATTTTTTATTTTTTTTGGGGGGGGTGGGGGGGGCGTAGAATTGTAATAGCCTGTTCCAACTTGTCACCCTTAGTTGGCTTTAACACTCTTTCAGCTATGTTAACCACTTCTTGCCTGGTATTAGCCAATATTCCACAAAATTCTTAAATCTAAAATATGGGAATTAAGGAAGTTGTTACTAGGCATTTTGTTATTTACCCCATCTGGGCCTCGATTTGAGTTTTCCACTGAAGAAATTATGTTCAGACGAAGTAAAGCTTCGACTGATTCTTATTGCATCAGTGTCAATCAATGTGGAATTTCTACTTGCGATGTATTAGTTGGTAATCGATGTTTTAGCCTGGTAATCGATGTTTTAGCGTGGTAATCGATGTTTTGGTTGGTAATCGATGTCTTAGTTGGTAATCGATGTTTTAGCCTGGTAATCGATGTTTTAGCCTGGTAATCGATGTTTTAGCCTGGTAATCGATGTCTTAGTTGGTAATCGATGTTTTAGCTTGGTGATCGATGTTTTAGCTTGGTAATTTATGTTTTAGCTTGGTAATCGATGTTTTAGTTGGTAATCGATGTCTTAGTTGGTAGTCGATGTTTTAGCCTGGTAATCGATGTTTTAGCCTATTAATTGATGTTTTAGCCTGGTAATCGATGTTTTAGCCTGGTAATCGATATTTTAGCCTGGTAATCGATATTTTAGCCTGGTAATTGATGTCTTAGTGGTAATCGATGTCTTAGTTGGTAATCGATGTTTTAACCTGGTAATCGATGTTTTAGTTGGTAATCGATGTCTTAGTTGGTAATCGATGTTTTAACCTAGTAATCGATGTTTTAGCCTGGTAATCAATGTTTTAGTTGGTAATTGATGTCTTAGTTGGTAATCGATGTTTTAGCATGGTAATCGATGTTTTAGCCTGGTAATCGATATTTTAGTTGGTAATCGATGTCTTAGTTGGTAATCGATGTTTTAGCTTGGTAATTGATGTCTTAGTTGGTAATCAATGTTTTAGTTGGCAATTGATGTCTTAGTTGGTAATCGATGTTTTAGCCTGGTAATCGATGTCTTAGTTGGTAATTGATGTTTTAGCCTGGTAATCGATGTTTTAGTTGGCAATTGGAATCCCCTCTGTCCTCTTCGCAAACCAGAGTTGAGTATAATCTCGTATTACGTGTGCTTTTGTCAGACTGAGGGAATGGTTGTCATCATCTGTCTCCTTTGGCTTGCCAACTTTCTGGCAAGGATTTTAATGCCTGTCTGTATACCTCCTACTTTCCTCGCAAAGCACGCTGTCAATCTGTGGTGATCTTCCACTTATACTCCCATTAGTCAATTTCCACTAGATTTGTCTCTCTCTTGGGCCTGCATGTAGGCCAAGTGTCTGGATCCCCTTGTTAGTATCACCCCCTTTGAACTTTAAACCCCTTTTATAGCCTTGTGACCTTTCTTTTCGAAGAACCTTCTGTCTTTTGGTCATTGGAAATCCGAGGGTTAGTGCTTAGAGCCATGCAACATCCTGGCAGCATGGGGCACCCAGTTCCTCTTGGAGCTTTGGATTGGTTTTTCCCACACCTAGGTAGGCAGAACTAGATGTTCCTTGCTGTCTGGATCTTTTTGTCATGGCTATATGAACTTTTGCATGCTATGTTATGACCTCGTTGGAAAACTATTACGACTCCCTCTCTCTCTGGGATGGTAATTTTGGACAATCACGTGTTTGGCATCATACATGAGTTGTCAGCTGTGATGACGGTTTCGTCCCAAAAGTTAAGCGTGGGTGTTTAGGCTTAGTCTGTAATGACCTGACCTCTCGAACCCCTGCCAGGGACTCCGAAGTTCGTGCTGCCACCCATGGATCCGAAGACCCGAAAGGGTTAGATAAAATAGTCTAGTGAGATATGTACTGAATTGAAATAACTATAACAAGATATACATCTGTACAACGTGTCACAAGTAAAAGCACAAGTACACAAAGAAAGGTGTAGTCATTAAGGGACATACCCCGAGAACTTGCAAAGCACAGCTCTTGACTTACTCAGGTACAACAGCTCACAACACTCGCTCTCACTACTACTAACAGCACACAACGCCACAGCCACCTCCGCAACCTGCCTGACACTGAGCTCCCGCGACGACGAGTACCTAGCTGAAAAAAGTAGGGGGAGTGAGCCTCGCGAACAAGGCCCAGTAGAGATTACCAGTCCCTCACCAGCCAGAGCAGTAGGAACTCTGAAACAGGAAACTACACTAGAAAGCTGTAAAGCGAGGAACACCTACAGCAGGGTACTACAAAGTAGCGAAACAGAACAATGCAATGCCACGACCACCAACCAAGGTCGTGACATACACACACGACTCCTGTAAAAACCAACAGAGTCGGACGCCAAGTGAAAGCAACCCTCGGCACACCCGCTGAGACTGCGGAACAACTAGGTGAGAACTACGTCTCACCACAAGCACGACCACCTCAGATGTCCACAAGGTAGAGGGCCCACAAGCAGAACCACCCCAAACCCTAGACACACCACGAGGTCGAGAAACCACACACGCTGGTGCCAACACGGACTGGCACCAAGGAACAGGACTACGGAACTGAGAGAACACTGAAGCGGGAACCAACAAGTTCAAACCAACAACGCCCATAGAAGCTAGACACGGCCAGGCTACAACCACCGTGCAGGCTAGGGCAATGAGTCGCACATAGAAACATCGTGAGGATACTTCATCACAATTATAGCAACCAAGCCACTGACACTAGCAGCCACGAGGAGGACACACCAGCCATTGCCTTTCACTCGCTAGCCTGGCTCCTATCTCTTACCTCCCCGGAAGAGCGAGACAGAGCCGCCACAGAAACACCATAAGAACGCACGCACCACCGCAACCTGGCCAAGCTGCGCCCCACACCTAGCACCACTACGTGGCTTCGAAACCAACGCATAGAGAGGCAGTGAGAAGAAGGACTATCTAAGCTACGTCGGAAAGAAAACACCTCAACAACCTTGGTGTCTCGCCCTAGACAAGAGAGATCTACAAACAACTTGGTGCCGCTGTCCAAACCTCGTTTTCCCCTCTGCTCCAGAGTCTACCAACTAGGTCGTAGACTCAAGCACACTGGTAGCCCAGAGCACTCCCTCAACAGGATCCTGAGGATGGGTGTCCCAGGCAATGGAGACAACCTTTGAACAGGAAAACCCCTCAAGTTCCAAGCACTGGGCGAATAGGAGGGGTAAGGACAACAAAAACCATGCCGAACTGCTGGCTTGTAGCCGACGACAAGCCCAGCAAGCACAAGGCATGCACGGACCCTCGAGAGGGCCATCGGCCAACCAAGGCACGCACGAGCAGGCCAGAACCTCGGAACACCACTAGTCGGTATGGAAACGTTGCTCTGCTAATAATCGATAGACCGCTGGTCAATTGATTATTAAACATACGCGACACTCCTGGCACCGCCGCCAGGACACGGCCATGAAAGTGTCACCTTTAGTCACTGAATGTAGCGAGGTAACCTGCCACGTTCCCCACCTAAAGGTCCTAAGGGCAAGCTTGCCCTGAGGCACACGCTGACACCCCAACCGGGGCCATGGAAACACCCGAGGGAACATAGTTATTGTTGCGTCCCCCCTGGCCGACGCGATACCATCGTGAAAGGGAAGGGCACTGCGACCGCAACCCTGTCGCGACGGGGCAGAGCATTGGGACAGGAAAATGCATCGCGACGGCGTTCCTTATCGCGAGAAGGCAAAGCGTCATGACAAGGTAGCGTTTGACCAGGAAGATGCCTCTTCTGGTGTCGCGACGTGCACCGCAGTTGTGACACCACAAGAGAGGCAGACCCACAGGATGCTCTATCCCGGGGCCACCCATACACCACAAATACACCACATAGGGGGAGGGGAGCATGGAAAAGCAATAAATGCTATCTACAAACCACGAGGGGCTCCAAATCCACCCAGATCAAGAAGGGTTCAAGAAATCACTACCATCCAAGAAGAAACAAACCCATTGGGGGCCCTTCACATCGAATTGGCCACCTCCTCCTCGCTCCACGCAAGCTCCACGATGCCGGGAACACGAACACGGCCCTCCTCTTCGCTTAAAACACACAAAGGGAATAGACAGAGGTGGAGCTCCTGTCGAAGGAGAGGAGAGGGAAGAGGAAGAAGAAAGGGAAGAAGGGTTGCCGGCCAACGCTTTAAGCCTCCAGCACCCATGTCGCGACGGGGTGACGCATCGTGTTGAGAACCTTAACGCGACGGGTCAACTGACTGCGACACCAACATGTCCCGCAGGGATGCTGCGACAACCTGACATGTCGTACTGACACACCAATCACCCTGAGAGATGTCAGACGACCAAAAACATGGAAAACTATCACATCCCGTTGACCATGCGTGACAAGAATGCGACAAGGATGACTATCGTGTCGGACACCCTCGATGCGACACTAACGCGTCGCCTAGACCGGACGCATTAGTGGCCAGTCACCCAGAAGCCAAATGGAAAGTCAAGAAGCCGGGATATTACATCAGTCCTCCGTTAACAAAATTTCATCCTCGAAATTTAGGGCACGCCCAAAAAATCTCGAGGAACAAAACGAAGTATAGGGAGCGAATGCAACATTGGTGCGAATAAGCCACTAAGTCTCACCACGACCTTCTCGTGGCAGCAACTACACAGCCAAACTTGCACGGAGCACACGAAGCTAGAAAACCAATGGCTTACGTAACGAGCTCCAAACACACGGGAAGCACGCAATTGAAGAAACCAACGGCTCACTCAACCACACGTGGGGCGTCCAAACTGAACGACAACCCCACAGGTGCCGAACAACACCAAAACCCACCTGAATGGCAGAAAATGCCAGCCAAAAACCGCATGGCTGCGACCACCAACAAACCTTACTATTGGGACCAACCGACCAGCAACCCACTCTGTCACCAGCAAAACCCGACAGGGTACACAGTTGTCGATAACTACACTAGAAACGTCGGTCAGGAACCCACTTCATCACTATCGAAACTTGACAGAGCACACAATTATTGACAACAACATGAGAAACTGAGGACCAACCACAAGTGTAACGACCCGACCTCCCGAACCCCGGCCAGGTACCCCGAAGTTCGCGTCGCCACCCATGGATTCGAAGACCCAGAAGGGTTATAAGAAATAGTCTAGTGAGATATGTACTGAATTTAAATAACTATAACAAGATATAACAACTATACAATGTGTCCCAAGTAAAAGCACAGGTACAAGAAGAAAGGTGCAGTCCTTATGGGGCATACCCCGAGAACTTGCAAAGCACAACTCTCAACTCACTCAGGTACAAGAGCTCACAACACTCGCTCATACTGCTGCTGACAACACACGACACCACAGTCGCCTCCGCAACTCGTCCGACATCGAGCTCCCACGACGACGAGCCCCTAACTGAAGGAAGTAGGGGGGTGAGCCTCGTGAACAAGGCCCAGTAGGGATTACCAGTCCCTCACCTACCAGAGTAGCAGGAACTCTGAAAATAGGAAACTACCGTAGAAAGCTGCAAAGTGAGGAACACCTACAGCAGGGTACTACTAAGCAGCGGAATAGAACAATGCAACGCCACGACTCCCACAGAAACCAATGGAGTCAGGCATAAAGTGGAAGCAACCCTCGGCACACCCTCCGAGACCACGCAACAACTAGGCGAGAACAACGTCTCACCACAAGCATGGCCACCTCGGACCTCCACATGGTTGAGGGCCGACAAACAGAACCACCAAGGACCCCGGACACACCACGAGGTCGGGAAGTTGCACATGCCAGTGCCACCACGGACTGGCACCCAGGAACGGGACTACGGAACTTAGAGGACACCGAGCGAAAACCACCAGAAGCACGGGTCCGCACAAGGCCAGACCAACGATGCCCACAGAGACTGGACACAGCCAGGCTATAACCACCGTGTAAGCTCGGGCAACGAGTCGTACTTGGAAACGTCGTGAGGAAACACCATCACAACAACAACAACCAAGCCACCGCCGCTAGCAGCTAATAGGGGGACACGCCGTCCACGCCCTTTGCTCACCAGCCTAGCTCCTATCTCCCCCTTTGCAGAAGAGCGAGGCAGAGCTGCCACAGAAACACACAAACGGATGCAACACTGCAGCTTGGCCAAGCTGCGGCCCCACACCTAGCACCACTACGTGGCTCCGGAACCAACGCAGAGAGAGGCAGTGAGACAAAGCACTATCTGGGCCGTGCCGAGAAGAAAGCACCCCAACAACCTCGACGTCCCGCCCCAGACAAGAGAGCTCTACAAATGACTCAGCGTCGCTATCCAAACCTCATTTTCCCTCAACTTCAATGTCCGCCAACTTGGCTGCCAACTCGAGCCCGCTCGTAGCCCCAAACGCTCCCTCAAAGGCTCTCGAGGATGGGGGTCCCAGGCAATGGAGACAACCTCTGAACGGGACAAGCCCTCATGTCCCAAGCACCGGGCAAACAGGCGGGGCAAGCACAACAAAAACCATGCCAAATCGCTGGCTTCTAACCTACGATAAGCCCAGCAAGCGAGAGGCATGCACGGACCCTCAAGAGGGCCATCGGCCAATCAAGGCACGAACGAGCAAGCCAAAACCTCGGAACACTACTAGATGGTATGGAAAAACCGTTGCTCTGCTAATAAATGATTGACCGCTGGTCAATCGTTTATTAGGCAGACAGGACCCTCCTGGCACCGCTGCCAGGACACGGCCACGAAGGTGTCACCTTCGGTCACTGAATGCAGGGAGGTAACCTACCACGTTCCCCACTAGAAGGTCCTAAGGGCTAAGCCTGCCCTGGGGCACACGCCGACACGCCAACCTGGGCCACGGAAACACCCGAGAGAACATGGGTACTATCGAGACCTCCAAGGCCGTCATGATACCATCGTGATGGGGAAAGGCACCGCGACAGCAGCCCTGTGGCGATGGGGTAAAGCGTCGCGACAGCAAACCCTGTCACGACATAAAAACACATCGCGACTGGCCAATGCGTCATGATAAGGTCGCGCCCGACTGGGCAGACGCCTCTTCTGGTGTCGCGATGCACACCGCGGTCGCGACACCAGCTGAGAGGCAAACCGACAGGATGCTCCATCCTGGGGCTGCCCACAAGCCACACACATACCACACGGGGGAGGGGAGCATGGAGAAGCAGTAAACACTAACTACAAACCCCGAGGGGCTCCCAATCCACCCGGATCGAGAAGAGTTCAAGCAATCCCTACCTTAAACGAAGAACGAACCTCAATAGGGCCCTTCACATTGGATTGGCCACCTCCTCCTCGCTCTACATGAGCTCCACGATGTCGGGACACCACTCACGGCCCTCCTCCTCGCCTGAAACACATAAAGGGGATAGAGGGAGGTGGAGCATCGCCAGAGGGGGAATAAGGGAGGGGAAAGAGGGAGAGAGGGGGAAGGGGTCGTCGGCCAAGGCCTTTTGCCTACGGCACCCAAGACGCGACGGGGCGACCTGTCGCGTTAAGGATCTTAACGCGACGGGTCAACGCACTGCGACAAGAATGCGTCCCCCAAGGACGCCGCGACAACACGACAGGTCATAGTGACACACCGGCCACCCTAACAGGCGTTAGATGACCAAAACGACAGAAAGATGTCGCTACCCGTTGACCGGGTGTGACACGAAGATGCGACGGAGAAGACGGGCGCGACAAGAACGCGACGCACGAGCTCATCTCGACAAGGATGACTGTCGCGTGGGACACCCACGATGCGACACTAATTCATCACCCAGCTTGGATGCGTTAGTGGCCAGTCATCCCAGACACCGGATGGAAAGCCGGGAAGCCGGGTCTTACATCTTACCCCCCTTAAAACAATTTCGTCCTCAAAATTTAAGGCACGCCTAAAAGATCCTGACGCACGAAACAAAGCACAGGGAGTAAACGTAAGACCAATGCGATTAAGCCACTAAGTCTCAACATGACTTCCTCGTGGCGATAATCGCACATCCAAATGTGTGCGGAGCACACAAAGCGTGTGTGCGAAGAGCCACTAAGTCTCACCACGACCTCCTCGTGGCAACAACCACACTGCCAAATGCGTGCGGGCATAAGAAGCCGGAAAACCAACGGCCCACACAACGGGCTCCAAACACACAGGGAACACACAACTGAAAACCAATGGCTCACTCCAGCCACACGTGGGGCATCCAAATGGAATGACCACAAGAGCCGAGCAACGCCAAAACTAGCCTGAGCGGCAGAAAACGCAAGATAAAAACGACACAGCTGCAGCCACCAACAAACCTCGCTGTTGGGACAAGCCGACCAGCAACCCACTCTGTCGCCAATAAAACCCGACAGAGGACGCGGTTTCCGACAACAGCACGAGAATCGTCGGTCAGCAACTCACTATATCGCCAGCGAAACATGACAGAGCACACCGTTGCTGACAACAACTAGGAAGAACGCCTGAGAGTCAAGCACAACACTCAGGGGAACAACCTCACGCTACTAGTAGCAGCTAGCGTCGGTCACCAGCCCAACCGAGAAGCAACGCGAGCGACGAGAACCAGAGCAACATCACGCTCGTGGAGGATCCGCAACACACGGAACGACGTCCACTGTCACCACTAGGTCTCACCCAGACCTTCCTCACGGTCCAACAGGGACAGCAAACGCATGCGGAGAACCCTAAACACGTGAAAACGGCATCCACTGTCACCATTAGGTCTCACCCAGACCTTCCTCATGGTCCGACAAGGACACCAAATGCACGCGGAGCCACAAACACTAGGAGTTACACGCTCCACAATGTGGCACACTGCAATGAGAACACAGAAGATGTTTGATGTCAAGGCAGAACTTGGCACCTCACAATGTCGACAAACTACATGGTCGAGTACTAGCTAGCCAATAGGCCTCACTGTCACCATACGAACCGACAGGAGACTTTGCCATCGGCTTTTAGACTCACCAACACCATGCACAGTGGAGAACCAACGAGGAATTTGGTAGCACACCTGCCTCGCGCACATAGAGCTCAGTGCGGGTACCAATGTGCCAACCACCAAAAAGATGCACAACCGCATAAGAACTAAAACAACCGCAGAGGTCGAGAACAACAGATCAACCTCAGAGGGACCCAGACCAAAGCAGGGTACCACAACCGAGCACACTCGCTCCCAAAGCGAGGGGGGAAACCGAGACAGAGGCCACGACCAAAGCCTGGCATACCACCGATAGGGCTACCTAGACAAGGCAAAGCAGCCACCCCACAACGGTAATGGTACAACCACAAGGCATAGGCCAGCAGACGTGTCCCAGAGGCAGAAAGCTCAAAGCCCCGCAACACCGAGCGAAGTCGTGAAACGACATACATATCTCATGAATAGGCACACGACACAACATGTGGTGCTATCACAAGTACCAGGAGCCACCCAAGGTGTAATGAAATGCACCAAGGCTCCAGACGGCACAAAACTGAAACACTCGAGCATGAGCATACGGTGCTACCACAAGCGCCAAAAGGTGTAATCACGGGGATTGTGCGCCCCCCCCCCCCCCCCCCAATACACAAGCAAGTATTAAATCTAATAGTATGGAAAGAGGAATGTGATCGCCACCTAGATAGTTGCCTAATAAACGACGAAGATGTGGGCTAACTATGGTAGGAAAGGGATAGAGAACAGAAGTGGACCTGGTATCGCGGTAGGATTACCCGTCGTGACAATACTGATAACGCGTCGCCCTTGGAGGACGCGCCTCCTTGTCGCGTCGTCCTCCTCCTTCGCGTTCTCTTCTGTATAGATGGAACCTTCTTCCCATCCTCCAGCTGGCTAGAGGACAAGAGCTCCTCGTGGAATATTGCTTGGGCGCCAAAAGGTGTAATCACGGGGATTGTGCGCCCCCCCCCCCCCCAATACACAAGCAAATATTAAATCTAATAGTATGGAAAGAGGAATGTGATCGCCACCTAGGTAGTTGCCTAATAAACGATGAAGATGTGGGCTAACTATGCTAGGAAAGGGATAGAGAACAGAAGTGGACCTGGTATCGCAGCAGGATTACCTGTCGCGACAATACTGATAACGCATCGCCCTTGGAGGACGCGTCTCCTTGTCATTTCGTCCTCCTCCGTCACGTTCTCTTCCGTGCAGGAGATGATGGATGGGACCTTCTTCCCGTCCTCCAGCCGGCTAGAGGACAAGAGCTCCTCGTGGAACATTGCTTGGGTGCCTGCCAAAACAAAGAGAAAACAATAAAAACCCTATTAGAACAAGTTAAGTGTTGTATCCATTCAAAAATGAAAAGAAAAGAGGGAGCATGGTGGGAACGAACCTGGGGGTGGTTTTTAAATCCCTAGGGTGTCACGCCCCGACACGGAATATCGTAATGCGAGGCAGTTGCAAGTAAAGGGTATAGAGCGAGTGCTAGACACCAAACCATTGCACAGTGAATAATACTAAGCGAATTCATTTCATTAATAACTTTCCGATGTCTAGTTACAACCACTAATATCAGAGCCAATCTATGGGGCCCGATTACATTGGAATAAACCAAAAGACTAAACTTCAAACCTAACTACTACGACGCTAAACATAGCGATAGGACACTAGGGTACTCATGACATCACTCCAGGTCGTTCCCATTCTCTTGAGTGTATGGTTCATCCTCGGTCTCACCTGAGAACACAACGACAAATAACGTAGGGTGAGCAAACATCGCCCAGTAGGACTTAAATCTATGGCACAAGCAGGCTTTAAGTATTTAATGCATTTAAAGGCAGAGTAACTAATGATAGAATGGGAGAGAGTGTCAAGTAAAAATATAGCAGGACAGTACATGAACGAAATAGCAAGACTTTCCAAAAATAGCACAAGTGTCGGGAATAGCACAATAATAGCAAGATAACACAATGTCAAGTATAGCAAGATGGCCATAGTACAGATAGCACAACGAGTATAGCATAGCACAACGAGTATAGCATAGCACTTTGTTGTCAATGAACAACGAGAGAACAAAGCACTTTTGATTGTCATTTAGATAGTCATGATAGATAGCACTTTGTTGTCAATGGACAACGAGAGAACATAGCACTTTTGATTGTCATTTAGATAGTCACGATAGATAGAACTTTGTTGTCAATGGACAACGAGAGAACATAGCACTTTTGCTTGTCATTTAGATAGTCACGATGGATAGCACTTGAGTGTAATGCCAAACACTCTGATCATTTAACTCCCATGGGCACTAGCACTTTTGGGCGCACATCCCAGGACCAGATCGGGCCCTTTATATATTGCCAGGCATTAGTTATATTGTTTATCTTTAGACAATCAATCAATGGCCAATATAGAGTACCAAGAAGTAGATGAGAGCACTAGATGAATAGACGAGATAGTAGAGTGAACGTGAATAGAGGAGCGAGTAGAGTATAGATGAGAGTTAGTGGACATTGCACGTAACGCGTTGAGTAAACAGGCAATAGTAACAGTTGCACAACACGCTCACTTGGTGTTGGCAGTCAAGTGGAACTCACAACCTTACCACTGGCCATGTTAAGCACAGGTCCAGAGGTCTGGTGTGATTCAAGATGATAGTGAATTTTTAATAGCCGTTTGGACCATATTGATCCCTAATGGGTGCAACAGGTGTTAGGGTACAACCGCTCGTCGACCATGTGGGAATCCATGGACAGAGGAGACTTACGGAGGCCTTGAACAAAGACTTACTAGTCCGACAGATGGAGTATCCGACGGAGAGTTCGTCCAAGTCAAGAGAGAGTGTCTATAAAACAAGTGCTCGATGTTCTAGAGGAGTTCTAGAACAGTGGAGCGTCGATATCGGTATTCCCAAACATCGCGAGAAACGATAGACAAGTACATTTAAAATAGAGTAATTTAATTACATAAAATACCAGATGTATTATGAAATAATTTCATGCCCAATTATGCCATAATTGGATGGTTCAAAGTGTGTGTAAGTGTCATGAAATTGTAGATAGAAAAAATTTTGTGCATGTATTTTAATCATACATAAATGTTTAATTTATAACAAGAGTGATTTTCTGTATGTATGACTGTTAAACAAGAGTACAAACACTGTAGGTAATCAAGCATTGCTGGGACAGGGGGTTTCATGCAAAAAGAACCTAGATCGCGATGTACCCTAATGAGGATCGCGACGCGGTCAACTGAGATTGCGACGGGTGCTTGCACGGGTCGCGACAGGCTTAGTCTGGTGGGGCAGCAGATCACGACGGCAGGCTCTGTCGTGATCAGATCGTGATAGAGGGCATTGTCGCGACAGACCTTATGAACGCGGCCTATCGGGTTGTCGTGTTCACAGGATCTGCGCCCGAGTCCGACAGGGAAGGAACTTTACATTGGATTGCGGGCCAGAATTTACCCTATTTGACACAAGGTGGTTCAGAAAATCACAACTAATTGTATAGTCAACGAAAAATTGTGAAACTAGTTGCAAGATGACCTAGACATGCATGGGTACTTACAATAAATAGAAATTGGAAAACAATCAGGGTTTGGACATGTTTTAAACACAAGTATTCATGATGAACATGAAACAGTACATAGTTGAGATCAACGATTAAATTCACAAGATAGGATGAATCAAATTTAGGGCTTTTAGGGGCAAAAGATGCCTAACATGCATCAGTTCCTACAGCAAAAATCTCGTGGCATAGGGTTCAGTATACAAGGAGATCACGAATTAAGAAGAGGGTTCAGGGTCATGTCAATTGCAGAACATGAAAAATCAAGAACGACAGATATGCTCGATGGAAAATTATGAAACCAAATGGCTTTTGTTCCTGATAGACGAGACATCCTACAGAAAAAGTTTCATGGTTTATGCTTGTGAGAATGCCTACCTTTCATCGTTTTCCTCTTCTAGGGTTAAGACTTGAAGAACTCGGGGAAGAACTTGAGAGATCCTTCCTCTCCATGAATTCTCCTCCTCTTGACCTCTCCTCCTGGTCTAGGAACCCCTTGACACGAGCTAGGGACGGCCGTGATGGTTTAAGAAAATATTTAAGCTTCTCCCTATTCCCTTTCCTAGTTTAAGTCTAATTCCTATAAAATTCCGAATTTCCTATTTTCCTCTCCCCTTTTTAAGCAAGAGATCTCTTATTTGGGTTGGGAGAGAGAGGATTTCGTGGCCAAACCATTAGGGTAGGTTTAGGAATCCAATCCTAATTCAAACTAGCTATTTAATGCATTAAATATCTCTTTTCTATTTTAGTAATATTTTAGTTACGAATTTGGGTATTTATCTATTATTCCCCTTTTTAAAATCTCTATTTTGCCCACTAATTTCTAATGGATCTATTTAATAAAGCTCATTACTTATTTTCATTTGATGGGTTTTTTTTAATTCTCTTTTCTTTGATTTTCTAATTGCTTTTATTATTATTGTTTTTTTTATTTTTGAAAAATCCAAGTTGCTACATCCTCCCCCTCTTAAAAGGAATTTGGTCCCCAAATTCATTTGATCATAAGGAAGGAAATGTCTTACCGAAACGATCGGGGTTGTTGCGTCTGATGATTCCTTCTGGTTCCTATGTGGCTTCTTCCACTCCACGGTTATTCCATAAGACCGTCACCACATGAATGGGACGATTCCTGAGCTGTTGTACCTTCCGTTCCAGTATCTTGGCTGGCTTCTCTTCGTATGTCACATCCTTGTTCAACACCAACTTCTCGTGGCGAATGATGTGTGTGGGGTCGTACACATATTTTCTAAGCATGGAAACATGAAACACATTGTGTACACATGACAGATCCGGTGGCAACGTCAGTCGGTATGCAACCTCACCAACCCTTTCGAGTACTTCAAAAGGACCGATGAATCTTGGGTTGAGCTTTCCCTTTACACAAAATTTTTGGATACCACGGGTAGGTGACACTTTTAGAAATACATGATCACCCACATGAAATTCCAGATCTCGCCTTCTTTTGTCTGCGTAGCTCTTCTATCTGGATTGGGCAATTTTGAGTCAGTCTCTGATTACCTGAATGTCCTTTGTTGTCTGTTGCACCATGTCTGGGCCTAGCCATTGTTGTTCTCCAACCTCATTCCAGCATGCAGGAGATCTACAGTTACTTCCGTAGAGCGCTTCGAATGGTGCCATCTTAATGCTTGCCTAATAACTGTTGTTATAGGTGAACTCGATTAGTGGTAGGTGCTCATTCCAATAACCTTGAAAATCTATAGTGCAAGCTCTCAACATGTCTTCCACTATTTGGTTGGTTCTTTCAGTTTGCCCATCAGTTTGTGCACGGAATGCGGTACTAAAGTTGAGTTTAGTACCCAGTGCACCTTGCAATCCTTTCCAAAAATGAGATGTGAATCTCAGATCTCGATCCGAAACAATAGATGATGGAATGCCATGTAGTCTTACAATCTCCTTGACATATAAGGCAGCTAGTACCTCCACGGACCACTTACTCTTTATAGGCAGAAAGTGGGCGGATTTGGTTAGTCGGTCCACAATGACCCATATGGTGTCGAGTCCACCACGAGTCTTGGGTAAACCCATGATGAAGTCCTTGCCGATGCTTTCCCATTTCCATTCCGGAATATCAAGCGGTCTAAGTACACCAGCAGGGCGCAGGTGTTCCGGTTTTACTTGTTGGAAAGTAAGGCAGTGAGCGGCATGTTCAGCTACCTCTCTTTTCATGTTCGGACACCAAAACGTTCTTTTCATATCTTGA
The DNA here is from genome assembly GCA_014218235.1 of Colocasia esculenta. Taxonomy (NCBI): domain Eukaryota; kingdom Viridiplantae; phylum Streptophyta; class Magnoliopsida; order Alismatales; family Araceae; genus Colocasia; species Colocasia esculenta. Next base: position 91,817,876 of record CM024757.1, read on the forward strand.
TACATTTTGGTACCTCCCGGATGAATAGTATATCTTGTCTTGTGAGCTTCATCCATTAGTCTTCTCTTTAGTTCTTCATTGTCAGGAACACATGTCCTTCTTTGAAAGACAAGCCTTCCGTCTTCAGTCATTGCAAAGTCTGGTCTTTCAGTTAGAGTTTCTTTGACGCGAACTAAGAATGGATCATCGTCTTGTTAAGCTTTGATCTCCTCTAGCAGATCAAATTGAATCTTGATATTGGCAACCAGGACTCGATCATCTCTATGTTCGATACTTAAGTCTAACCTTGCGAATTGTTCTAGTAGTTGCATCTCGCGAAGGACTAGACTTGAGACAAATGCCATTGGCTTCCTACTAAGAGCATCAGCCATGGCATTTCCCTTGCCTGGGTGGTATTGGATGTGGAAGTCAAAATCTTTCAAGTATTCCAGCCATCTCCTTTGTCTCATGTTGAGTTCCTTCTGAGAGAATAAATACTTCAGACTTTTATGGTCTGAGTAGACAGTGAATTGCTCGCCATATAGATAGTGTCTCCAAATCTTCAAGGCGAAGACCACAGCAGCCAGCTCGAGATCATGTACAGGGTAGTTGACTTCATGTGTCTTCAGTTGTCTTGAAGAATAGGCGATGACCTTCTCCTTTTGCATGAGTACCCATCCTAGCCCGATTCCTGAGGCATCGGTGTAGACAGAGAAGCCTTCTCCCTCTATTGGTAGAGCGAGAATAGGTGCTGAGGTAAGACAATCCTTGAGGGTTTGGAAACTTTTCTCACACTCATTACTCTAGGAGTATGGATTCTCCTTTCGTGTCAGACGCGTGAGAGGAACAACGATCCTTGAGAAGTCCTTGATGAACCGCCTGTAGTAGCCAGCCAGTCCTAGGAAGCTTCTTATCTCGGTGACATTAGTTTGTCTCTCCCAGTTGAGTACAACTTCGACTTTGGAAGGATCAACAGAGATGCCGTCCTTTGAGATGACATGGCCCAAGAATGATACTTCTTCGAGTCAGAATTCACACTTGCTAAGCTTTGCGTACAGCTTGTTGTCTCGCAAAACTTGTAGTGCTGTCTTTAAGTGTTCTTCGTGCTCTTCCTTGATCTTGGAGTATATGAGGATGTCGTCGATAAAGACGAACACGAACTTGTCGAGGTATGGCCGATATATGTTGTTCATGAGTTGCATAAAGGCTGCAGAAGTATTGGTTAGATCAAAAGGCATAACGACGAATTCATAATGTCCATACCTGCTCCTGAAAGCCATTTTGAAAATATCGTCATCCTTGATCCTCATTTGGTGATAGCCAGATCGAAGATCGATCTTGGAGAAATATTGCGCTCCAGAAATTTGGTCGAATAGTTCATCGACCCTAGGCAATGGGTATTTGTTCTTGATGGTAAGCTGATTGAGTTGCCAATAGTCGATGCACAGCCTCATCGATCTTTCTTCTTTACGAATAGCACAGGTGCTCCCCATGGGGAAGTACTTGGTCTCATGAACCCCTTTTCTAGTAGCTCCATCAGTTGCGCCTTCATTCATTCAGCTCGGCAGGTGACATCCGGTATGGTTGACGCGATACCGGTGTGGCTCCAGGAATCAACTGAATGGCGAAGTTAACATCTCGTTCAGGGGGAATCCCTGGCATGTCTTCGGGGAATACATCTGGGTATTCCTGATGAACAGTCCATCCCCATGTACTTTTAAATTAATTACTGCCTATTTTGGTGATAAACAAACACTGTCAAAAGTTTCTCTAACCTTGTTTATCTAGCCATAAGCACAGGAATTACCCAAAGAAAGTCAAGCATTTGTGGTAAGTCTTACATACATCTTTTTTCAGAAGAGCCATAATAATTCTTCATTAATTATAACGACTCTGTAAGTTATCGTAACGATTCTTCAGAAGTTATAACGACTTGCTCATTATAACGACTCTGTAAGTTATCGTAACGACTTCTTCAGAAGTTATAACGACTTGCTCATTATAACGACTCTGTAAGTTATCGTAACGACTTCTTCAGAAGTTATAACGACTTGCTCATTATAACGACTCTGTAATTATCGTAACGACTTCTTCAGAAGTTATAACGACTTGCTCATTATAACGACTCTGTAAGTTATCGTAACGACTTCTTCAGAAGTTATAACGACTTGCTCATTATAACGACTGTAAGTTATCGTAACGACTTCTTCAGAAGTTATAACGACTTGCTCATTATAACGACTCTGTAAGTTATCGTAACGACTTCTCAGAAGTTATAACGACTTGTCGTCATAACGACTCTGTAAGTTGTCGTAACGATTTCTTAGAAAGTTACAACGACTTGCCATGTTCATAACGATTTCTTTGAGAGCTACAACGACTTGCCATGTTTCATAACGATTCTTTATCATCTGTTATAGAACGACTTGGTTGTGGTAAGGATTTCATAAGTTATCATAACGACTTCTTATCAGTCTACAGCAACTTGATCATAACGATTCTATCAGATTTCACAACGACTGCATAAGTCATGTTTCCATTAATTAAATGTTTTTCCTTGATTTAATCTACGTTGAATAGTCAAAGTCGCATCTCGTCTGATTGACTGCCATGCATTTAATAAAGACTGAACGTATCTCTGCATGGACACAGAACATATCTTCCATTCTCGTGTATTCTCTGCATGCATCTTTTAGAACGATAAAGTATTACTACTATATTTGTGTCTATCTGCTTTGACGTTGATTGACATCTGGAGATAGTATAGCTGTCTACCATTAAAGCTCAACCTTGCAGAACCTTAAGGATGTACTATCCTACAACAACGGACACAGAAGGAACTACAAGCAACTCGAAGATCTTATCTCTTTGCGTGCTCCAAAGAACAAAAGACTGTTGACAGGAAGCTTCCACAAAACCTTCAGTCTAACATACACCAAAGCTGTGAGACAATGGTCATCTCCTTGTCCTTATTCAAATCGGAGATACAAATACAAGATGAAGCTCGGAAGACAACGATCGAGAAATTAATTCATATGAAGAGCGGCTGAACTCTGCAGCTTTCAAGTCTTCGAATTTTTCTCTAGAGCCAGAAATTCAGTCTTTTCGATCTTGGCTCTTAGCTCCCTGTGTTGTGAGAAGAAAAATTAAGGAAGAGCTAGTTTAGTCTGAGAGAGTGCACTTTGTGTAGATCTTCGTCTCTCAGTGCTTGTAGCTTCAGATTGAGTTTTGTAAAAGCTTGATCTAGGGGCTAGTCTTTTTCTCTCAAGAATTTTCCTGTGTTATTCCCTTCGTGTGTGAAGGAAGACCTGGTGGTTCCAGGTGGTGTTTTTCCCTTCGTGCGTGAAGGAAGACCTGGTGTTACCAGGGTGTTGTGTTCCCTTCAGGGGTGAAGGAAGACCAGCTAAGCTGGGTGGTTGTTTTTGTCCATAGGGGACTGTACCCCAGTTAGTGAAATCTGAGGGTTGCTCAGGGACTGGACGTAGGACTCCTAAGGAGAGGATCCGAACCAGGATAAATCTGTGTGTTGTGTGATTGTCTTCTTTGTGTGATTGTTGTTTTTACTAACCATTACTAATCCCTTTCAAGAACTCTTTATGTTTGTTTGAGTTCAGGTTTTATCAGATAAACTTTTAAAGACCCATTCACCCCCCCCCCTTTGGGTTAGCCAACCGGGCAACAATTCCTGTACTATATGTATGTCTTCTATCTTGGAACCCTTCTTTTCCACTACTACGGTTGCTAATAAAACAATACAGCCTTTCCTCATCATGTTGTGGGCTTTTATGGCGGAGACTAGAGACATCCGTCTCTTATGTCTAATCCCAGAGAATGCCAATTTAGGAAAGTCACTAAAGGTAACCTTCCCTTTCTTACAGCCGACACTTTCCCCATATGCGAAAAACCAGTCGGCTCCCAAAATTACATCATAGCCTTCCAAGGACATACACACCAGGTCAACTTTTAGGTTATGGTCTCCGATCATTACATCGGCAGAGGGAAAGTATTTGTTTAATTTCTCCTTTTCCCCTACTGGCGTTGTGGCAGAGAACTCACAACCCATGGATATAGGTTTAGCAGTCATAGTATTAGAAAAGTTTTGAGATATAAATGAATGAGTGGCTCCAGTATCAAACAAAATGAATGCTGATAATGAGAAAACTTGAAGGGTACCTTCTACCACGCCACCCTCCATAGCAGGTTCCTCATCATGTAGGGCTTGCAGTCGGCCCTGTTTTATAGGCGCATTTGGGCGCCTTTCATTCTCTTTCAGTAGCAGGCACTCAGGGATACGGTGCTCGCGACTTCGTAGCACAGACATGCACCGGCTTTCCTCTAGCATTCATCAGCCATGTGACCAGGCTTGTCATAGTGTTTGCAGTGGCTCTTTCTTGGAGTGTTGGGTACGAAAACCTTGGGTTTTCTTTCTTGGCTAGATCCCTCTGTGAAGTTGAAGGGACACTTCTTGCCATTGGTATGCTTAGCAGATGACTGAGGTCACTTCCTTCTTGACGAACTTCTTCCTTTGATACAGTCGGTGAAGTCCTAGCATCTTCTAGCAGCTGAGCCCTCTTCACCATCTCGGCGTAGGTCGGGATGTCAAAAGGTGTGAGTTGAGTGATGTAGTGGGCTTAAGGCCGTTTAGAAAGTGCTTAGCCTTCATCCTTTCAGTGTTCACCAGATGTACAGCATAGCATTCCAGTCTAGAGAACTGGGCTTCATATTCGGCCACTGTCAAGCTCCGATGTTTAAGAGCAGCGAAATCCGCAGCCTTCCTTTCTTGAACACGCTCGAAGAAGTATTTGGAGTTGAATGCTTCTTTAAACTCGTTCCAGGTGAATGGACCATTATCTCTAGTAGCTTCCACTGACTCCTACCAGGCGCGAGCATCCTTCTCCAGTTGGAACATGGCAAGTAGCAGCTTGTCCCCCACTGCACATTGCATGACATGAAAATTTTTTTCCATCTCTTGGAGCCAGTGCTCAGCTTCATCCGGATCCGTGGATCTGCTGAACCTAGGTGGGTTCAGACTTCTAAAGTTGCGATGCAGGTCGCCTGCACGACGATTGCCACCTCCTTGAGTCGCTTGCACAATGGCGTGTGTCAGTTCTTAGATGGTTTGTTGCATGCCCCTCATTTGAGCACATTCGGCAGTCATCCTGATTGCTTAGTTCCTACAAAAATAACATACTCTTATGATACTGATGTGAAATTTAATTTGTGCATATGTGAGTTTATTTTTGCTAGTTATCCTTGGCTCTAACCACAACTCACATGGGTAGGATAATTGACTCTAGTCGAGGTACGTTAACCTAGATCATCCTGTACTAAGAATAACCTAGGCTCTGATACCACAAAACTGTCAGGCCCCGACGCGGAATATCGGAACGCGAGGCAGTTGCAAGTAAAGGGTATAGAGTGAGTGCTAGACATCAAACCATTGCACAGTGAATAATACTAAAGCGAATTCATTTCATTAATAACTTTTCGATGTCTAGTTACAACCACTAATATCATAGCCAATCTATGGGGCCCGATTACATTGGAATAAAGCAAAAGACTAAACTTCAAACCTAACTACTACGACGCTAAACATAGCAATAGGACACTAGGGTACTCATGACATCACTCCAGGTTGTTCCCGTCCTCTTGAGTGTATGGTTCATCCTCGGTCTCACCTGAGAACACAACGACAAATAACGCAGGGTGAGCGAACATCGCCCAGTAGGACTTAAATCTCAGGCTCAAGCAGGCTTTAAGTATTTAATGCATTTAAAGGCAGAGTAACTAATGATAGAACGGGAGAGACTGTCAAGTAAAAAAAAAACAGGACAGTACGTGAACGAAATAGCAAGACTTTCCAACAATACACAAGTGTCGGGAATAGCACAATAATAGCAAGATAGCACAATGTCAGTATAGCACATGGCCATAGTACAGATAGCACAACGAGTATAGCATAGCACTTTCTTGTCAATGGACAACGAGAGAACAAGCACTTTTTGATTGTCATTTAGATAGTCATGATAGATAGCACTTGTTGTCAATGGACAACGAGAGAACATAGCACTTTTGATTGTCATTTAGATAGTCACGATAGATAGCACTTTGTTGTCAATGGACAACGAGAGAACATAGCACTTTTGATTGTCATTTAGATAGTCACGATAGATAGCACTTGAGTGTAATGCCAAACACTCTGATCATTTAACTCCCATGGGCACTAGCACTTTCGGGCGCAGATCGGGCCCTTTATATATTGCCAGGCATTAGTTTATTATTTATCTTTAGACAATCAGTCAATGGCCAATATAGAGTACCAAGAAGTAGATGAGAGCACTAGATGAATAGACGAGATAGTAGAGTGAACGTGAATAGATGAGCGAGTAGAGTATAGATGAGAGTTAGTGGACATTGCACATACGCGTTGAGTAACATTCGATAGTAACAGTTGCACAACAGCGCACTTGGTCTTGGCAGTCAGGTGAACTCACGACCTTACCACTGGCCATATTAAGCACAGGTCCAGAGGTCCGACGTGATTCAAGACGAGAGTGAATTTCTAAAAGCCATTTGGACCATATTGATCCCTAATGGGTGTAACAGGTGTTAGGGTACAACCGGCTCGTCGACCATGTGGGAATCCATGGACAGAGGAGACTTACGGAGGCCTTGAACAAAGACTTACTAGTCCGACAGATGGAGTATCCGACGGAGAGTTCGTCCAAGTCAAGAGAGAGTGTCTATAGAAACAAGTGCTCGACGTTCTAGAGGAGTTCTAGAATAGTGGAGCGTCGATATCGGTATTCCCAAAACATCGTGAGAAACGATAGACAAGTACATTTAAAATAGGGTAATGTAATTACATAAATCCAGATGTATTATGAAATATTTCATGCCAATTATGCCATAATTGGATGGTTCAATTGTGTGTAAGTGTCATGAAATTGTAGATAGAAAAGATCATGTGCATGTATTTTAATCATACATATATGTTTAATTTATAACAAGAGTCATTTTCTGTATGTATGACTGTTAAACAAGAGTACAAACACTGTAGGTAATCAAGCATTGCTGAGACAGGGGGTTTCATGCAAAAAGAACCCAGATCGCGACGTACCCTGATGAGGGTCGCGACGGGGTCAACTAAGATTGCGACGTGTGCTTGTACGGGTCGCGACAGGCTTAGTCTGGTCGGGCAGCAGATCGCGACGGCAGGCTCTGTCATGATCAGATCGCTACAGAGGGCACTGTCACGATAGACCTTATGAACTCGGCCTATCGGGCTGTCATGTTCACAAGGTCTGCGCCCGAGTCCGACAGGGAAGGAATTTTACATTGGATTACAGGCCAGAACTTACCCTATTTGACACAGGGTGGTTCAGAAATCACAAGTAATTGTATAGTCCACGAAAAATGATGAAACCAGTTGCAAAATGACCTAGACATGCATGGGTACTTACAATAAATAGGAATTGGAAAACAATCAGGGTTTGGACATGTTTTAAACACGGGTATTCATGATGAACATGAAATAGTACATAGTTGAGATCAACGATTAAATTCACAAGATAGGATGAATCAAATTTAGGGCTTTTAGGGGCAAAAGATGCCTAACATGCATCAGTTCCTACAGTAAAAATCTCGTGGCATGGGGTTGAGTATACAAGGAGATCAAGAATTAAGAAGAGGGTTCGGGGTCATGTCAGTTGCAGAACATGAAAAATCAAGAACGAAATATGCTCGATGGAAAATTATGAAACCAAAGGGCTTTTGTTCCTGATAGACGAGACATCTTATAGAAAAGTTTCATGGTTTATGCTTGTGAGAATGCCTACCTTTGATCGTTTTCCTCTTCTAGGGTTAAGACTTGAAGAACTCGGGGAAGAACTTGAGAGATCCTTCCTCTCCACGAATTCTCCTCCTCTTGACCTCTCCTCCTGGTTCAGGAACCCCTTGGCACGAGCTAGGGCCAGCCATGCGGGTTTAAGAGAAGTATTTAAGCTTCTCCCTATTCCCTTCCCTAGTTTATGTCTAGTTCCTATAAAATTCCGAATTTCCTATTTTCCTCTCCCCTTTTTAAGCAAGAGATCTCCTATTTGGGTTGGGGGAGAGAGGATTTCGTGGCCAAACCATTAGGGTAGGTTTAGGAATCCAATCCTAATTCAAACTAGCTATTTAATGCATTAAATATTTCTTTTCTATTTTAGTAATATTTTAGTTACGAATTTTGGGTATTTCTCTATTATTCCCCTTTTTAAAATCTCTATTTTGCCCACTAATTTCTAATGGATCCATTTAATAAAGCCCATTACTTATTTTCATTTGATGGGTTTTATTTAATTCTCTTTTCTTTGATTTTTTAATTACTTTTATTATTATTATTATTATTTTATTATGTTTTTTTTTTGAAAAACTCCAGGTTGCTACATCCCCCCCCTCTTAAAAAGATTTTGAAATGTCTTACCGAAAGAGTGGGGTAGTTGCGTCTCTGATGATTCCTTCTGGTTCCCATGTGGCTCTTCCACTCCACGGTTATTCCATAAGACCTTAACCACATGATGGGACGATTCTGAGCTGTTGTACCTTCCGTTCCAGTATCTTGACTGGCTTCTCTTCGTATGTCACATCTTGTTCAATATCAACTTCTCGTGGCGAATGATGTGCGTGGGGTCGTACACATATTTCCTAAGCATGGAAACATGGAACACATTGTGTACACATGACAAATCCGGTGGCAACGCCAGCCGGTATGCAACCTCACCAACCCTTTCGAGTACTTCAAAAGGACCATGAATCTAGGGCTGAGCTTTCCCTTTACACCAAATCTTTGGATGCCACGGTAGGTGACACTTTAGAAATACATGATCACCCACTTGAAATTCCAGATCTCGCCTTCTTTTGTCGGCGTAGCTCTTCTGTCTGGATTGGGAAATTTTGAGCCGGTCTCTGATTACCTGAATGTCCTTTGTTGTCTATTTGCACCATGTCTGGGCCTAGCCATTGCTGTTCTCCAACCTCATTCCAGCATGCAGGAGATCTACAGTTCCTTCCGTAGAGCGCTTCGAATGGTGCCATCTTAATGCTTGCCTGATAACTGTTGTTATAGGCGAACTCGATTAGTGGTAGGTGCTCATTCCAATAACCTTGAAAATCTATAGTGCAAGCTCTCAACATGTCTTCCACTATTTGGTTGGTTCTTAGTTTGCCCATCGGTTTGTGGATGGAATGCGGTACTAAAGTTGAGTTTAGTACCCAGTGCACCTTGCAGTCCTTTCCAAAAATGAGATGTGAATCTCGGATCTCGATCCGAAACAATAGATGATGGAATGCCATGTAGTCTTACAATCTCCTTGACGTATAAGGCAGCTAGTACCTCTACTGACCACTTACTCTTTATAGGCAGAAAGTGGGCGGATTTGGTTAGTCGGTACACAATGACCCATATGGCGTCGAGTCCACCACGAGTCTTGGGTAAACCCATGATGAAGTCCATGCCGATGCTTTCCCATTTCCATTCCGGAATATCAAGCGGTCTGAGTACACCAGCAGGGCGCAGGTGTTCCGCTTTTACTTGTTGGCAAGTAAGGCAGTGAGCGGCATGTTCAGCTACCTCTCTTTTCATGTTCGGCCACCAAACGTTCTTTTCATATCTTGATACATTTTGGTACCTCCTGATGAATAGTATACCTTGTCTTGTGAGCTTCATCCATTAGTCTTCTCTTTAGTTCTTCATTGTCGGGAACACATGTCCTTCCTTGAAAGACAAGCCTTCCGTCTTCAGTCATTGCAAAGTCCGGTCTTTCAGTTAGAGTTTCTTTGACGCGAACTAAGAATGGATCATCGTCTTGTTGAGCTTTGATCTCCTCTAGCAATCAGATTGAATCTTGATATTGGCAACCAAGACTCGATCATCTCTATGTTCGATATTTAAGTCTAACCTTGCGAATTGTTCTAGTAGTTGCATCTCGCCAAGGACTAGACTTGAGACAAATGCCATTGGCTTCCTACTAAGAGCATCAGCCACGGCATTTCCCTTGCCTGGGTGGTATTGGATGTGGAAGTCGAAATCTTTCAAGTATTCCAGCCATCTCCTTTGTCTCATGTTGAGTTCCTTCTGAGAGAATAAATACTTCAGACTTTTATGGTCTGAGTAGACAGTGAATTGCTCGCCATATAGATAGTGTCCTCCAAATCTTCAAGGCGAAGACCACGGCAGCCAGCTCGAGATCATGTACAGGGTAGTTGACTTCATGTGTCTTCAGTTGTCTTGAAGAATAGGCGATGACCTTCTCCTTTGCATGAGTACACATCCTAGCCCGATTCCTGAGGCATCGGTGTAGACAGAGAAACCTTCTCCCTCTATTGGCAGAGCGAGAACAGGTGCTGAGGTAAGACAGTCCTTGAGGGTTTGGAAACTTTTCTCACACTCTTTACTCCAGGAGTATGGATTCTCCTTTCGTGTCAGACGCGTGAGAGAACCGATCCTTGAGAAGTCCTTGATGAACCGCCTGTAGTAGCCAGCCAGTCCTAGGAGCTTCTGTCTCGGTGACATTAGTTGGTCTCTCCCAGTTGAGTACAGCTTCGACTTTGGAGGGATCAACAGAGATGCCATCCTTTGAGATGACATGGCCCAAGAAGGATACTTCTTCGAGCCAGAATTCACACTTGCTAAGCTTTGCGTACAGCTTGTTGTCTCGCAAAACTTGTAGTGTTGTCTTTAGGTGTTCTTCATGCTCTTCCTTGGTCTTGGAGTATATGAGGATGTCGTCGATAAAGACGACCACGAACTTGTCGAGGTATGGCCGATATATGCTGTTCATGAGTTGCATAAAGGCTGCAGGAGCATTGGTTAGACCAAAGGCATAACGACGAATTCATAATGTCCATACCTGCTCCTGAAAGCCTTTTGAAAATATCGTCATCCTTGATCCTCATTTGGTGATAGCCAGATCGAAGATCGATCTTGGAGAAATATTGCGCTCCAAAAATTTGGTCGAATAGTTCATCGACCCTAGGCAATGGGTATTTGTTCTTGATGGTAAGCTGATTGAGTTGTCGATAGTCGATGCACAGCCTCATCGATCCATCTTTCTTCTTTACGAATAGCACAGGTGCTCCCCATGGGGAAGTACTTGGTCTGATGAACCCCTTTCTAGTAGCTCCATCAGTTGCGCCTTCAATTCCTTCAGCTCGGCAGGTGACATCCGGTATGGTTGACGCGATACCGGTGCGGCTCCAGGAATCAACTCAATGGCGAAGTTGACATCTCGTTCAGGGGAATCCCTGGCAGGTCTTCGGGGAATACATCTGGGTAGTCCTGTACTATATGTATGTCTTCTATCTTGGAACCCTTCTTTTCCACTACTACGGCTGCTAGGAAACAATACAGCCTTTCCTCATCATGTTGTGGGCTTTTATGGCGGAGACTAGAGACATCCGTCTCTTATGTCTAATCCCAGAGAATGCCAATTTAGGAAAGTCACTAAAGGTAACCTTCCCTTTCTTACAGTCGACACTTGCCCCATATGCGGACAACCAGTCGGCTCCCAAAATTACATCATAGCCTTCCATGGACATACACACCAGGTCGCTTTTAGGTTATGGTCTCCGATCATTACATCGGCAGAGGGAAAGTATTTGTTCAATTTCTCCTTTTCCCCTAGTGGCGTTGTGACAGAGAACTCACAACCCATGGATAGGTTTAGCATTCACAGTATCAGCAAAGTTTTGAGATATAAATGAATGAGTGGCTCCAGTATCAAATAAAATGAATGCTGATAATGAGAAAACTTGAAGGGTACCTTCTACCACGCCACCCTCCATAGCAGGTTCCTCATCATGTAGGGCTTGCAGTCGGCCCTGTTTCTTAGGTGCATTAGGCGCCTTTCATTCTCTTTCAGTAGCGGGCACTCAGGGATACGGTGCTCGCACTTCGCAGCACAGACATGCACCGCTTTCCTCCAGCATTCATCAGCGTGTGACCAGGCTTGTCACTGTTTTTGCAGTGGCTCTTTGTTGGAGTGTTGGGTACGAAAACCTTGGGTTTTCTTTCTTGGCTAGATCCCTCCGTGATGTTGAAGGACGCTTCTTGCCGTTGGTAGGCTTAGCAGATGACTGTCCCGAGGTCACTTCCTTCTTGACGAACTTCCCTTTGATACGGTCGGTGAAGTCTGTAGCATCTTCTAGCAGCTGAGCCCTCTTCACCATCTCGGCGTAGGTCGGGATGTCGAAAGGTGCGAGTTGAGTGATGTAGTGGGGCTTAAGGCCGTTTAGAAAGCGCTTAGCCTTCATCCTTTCAGTGTTCACCAGATGTACAGCATAGCGTGCCAGTCTAGAGAACTGGGCTTCATATTCGGCCACAGTCAAGCTTCACTGTTTAAGAGCAGCGAATTTCGTAGCCTTCCTTTCTTGAACACGCTCGGAGAAGTATTTGGTGTTGAATGCTTCTTTAAACTCGTTCCATGTGAATGGCCCATTCTCTCTAGTAGCTTCACTGACTCCCACAAAGCGTGGGCGTCCTTCTCTAGTTGGAACGTGGCAAGTAGTAGCTTGTCCACTGCTGCACATTGCATGACACAGAAAATTCTTTTTGTCTCTTGGAGCCAGTGCTCAGCTTCATCCGAATCCATGGATCTGCTGAACCTAGGTGGGTTCAGACCTCTAAAGTTGCGATGTAGGTCGCCGGCACCACCGTTGCCAGCTCCTCGAGTGGCTTGCACAATGGCGGGTGTCAGTTGCTGGATGGTTTGTTGCATGCCCCTCATTTGAGCACGTTCGGCAGTCATCTTGATTGCTTAGTTCCTACAAAATAACTTACTGTTATGATACTGATGTGAAATTTAATTTGTGCGTGTGTGAGTTTATTTTTGCTAGTTACCCTTGGCTCTAACCACAACTCACATAGGTAGGATAATTGACTCTAGTCAGGCAGGTTAACCTAGATCATCCTGTACTAAGAATAACCTAGGCTCTGATACCACAAAACTGTCACGCCCCGACGCGGAATATCGGAACGCGAGGCAGTTGCAAGAAAGGGTATAGAGCGAGTACTAGACATCAAACCATTGCACATTGAATAATACTAAAGCGAATTCATTTCATTAATACTTTTCAATGTCTAGTTACAACCACTAATATCAGAGCCAATCTATGGGGCCCGATTACATTGGAATAAAGCCAAAGACTAAACTTCAAACCTAACTACTACAACGCTAAACATAGCAATAGGACACTAGGGTACTCATGACATCACTCCAGGTCGTTCCCGTCCTCTTGAGTGTATGGTTCATCCTCGTCTCACCTAGAACACAACGACAAATAACGCAGGGTGAGCGAACATCGCCCAGTAGGACTTAAATCTCAGGCTCAAGCAGGCTTTAAGTAATTAATGCATTTAAAGGTAGTAACTAATGATAGAACGGAGAGAGTGTCAAGTAAAATATAGCAGGACAGTACTGTGAACGAAATAGCAAGACTTTCCAATTATAGACTTTCCAAATAGCACAAGTGTCGGGAATAGCACAATAATAGCAAGATAGCACAATGTCAAGTATAGCAAGATGGCCATAGTACAAATAGCACAATGAGTATAGCATAGCACTTTGTTGTCAATGGACAACGAGAGAACAAGCACTTTTGATTGTCATTTAGATAGTCACGATAGATAGCACTTTGTTGTCAATGGACAACGAGAGAACATAGCACTTTGATTGTCATTTAGATAGTCACGATAGATAGCTCTTTGTTGCAATGGACAACGAGAGAACATAGTACTTGTGATTGTCATTAAATAGTCCAATAGATAGAACTTGAGTGTATGCAAACACTCTGATCATTTAACTCCCTGGGCACTAGCACTTTCAGGCGCACATCCCAGACCAGATCGGGCCCTTTATATATTGCCAGGCATTAGTTATATTGTTTATCTTTAGACAATCAGTCAATGGCCAATATAGAGTACCAAGAAGTAGATGAAGCACTAGATGAATAGACGAGATAGTAGAGTGAACGTGAATAGATGAGCGAGTAGAGTATAGATGAGAGTTAGTGGACATTGCACGTATGCGTCGAGTAAACAGGCGATAGTAACAGTTGCACAACACGCGCACTTGTTTTGGCAGTCAGGTAACTCACGACCTTACCACTGGCCATGTTAAGCACAGGTCCAGAGGTCCGGCATGATTCAAGATGAGAGTGAATTTCTAATAGCCGTTTGGACCATATTGATCCCTAATGGGTGTAACAGGTGTTAGGGTACAACCGCTCGTCGACCATGTGGGAATCCATGGACAAGGAGACTTACGGAGGCCTTGAACAAAGACTTACTAGTCCGGCAGATGAGTATCCGACAGAGAGTTCGTCCAAGTCAAGAGAGAGTGTATATAGAAACAATGCTCGACGTTCTACGGAGTTTCTAGAACAGTGGAGCGTCGATATCGGTATTCCCAAAACATCGCGAGAAACGATAGACAAGTATATTTAAAATAGAGTAATTTATTACATAAATTACCAGATTTATGAAATAGTTTCATGCCAATTTATGCCATAATTGGATGGTTCAAAGTGTGTGTAAGTGTCATGAAATTGTAGATAGAAAAGATCATGTGCATGTATTTTAATCATACATAAATGTTTAATTTATAACAAGTGTTATTTTCTGTATGTATGACTGTTAAACAAGAGTACAAACACTGTAGTAATCAAGCATTGCTGAGACAGGGGGTTCATGCAAAAGAACCCAGATCGCGACGTACCCTGATGAGGGTCGCGACGGGGTCAACTGAGATCGCGACGGGTGCTTGTACGGGTCGCGACAGGCTTAGTCGGTCGGGCAGCAGATCGCGACGCAGCCCTGTCACGATCAGATCGCGACAGAGGCACTGTCGCGACAGACCTTGTGAACCGGCCTATCGGGCTGTCGCGTTCACAGGGTCTGCGCCCAGTCCGACAGGGAAGGACATTACATTGGATTGCGGGCCAGAACTTACCCTATTTGACATAGGTGGTTCAGAAATCACAACTAATTGTATAGTCAACGAAAAATCATGAAACTAGTTGCAAAACGACCTAGACATGCATGGGTACTTACAATATAGGAATTGGAAAAAATCAGGGTTTGGACATGTTTTAAACACGGGTATTCATGATGAACATGAATAGTACATAGTTGAGATCAACGATTAATTCGCAAGATAGGATGAATCAAATTTAGGGCTTTTAGGGCAAAAGATGCCTAACATGCATCAGTTCCTACAGTAAAAATCTCGTGGCATGGGGTTGAGTATACAAGGAGATCAAGAATTAAGAAGAGGGTTCGGGTCATGTCAGTTGCAGAACATGAAAAATCAAGAACGAAGATATGCTCGATGGAAAATTATGAAACCAAAGGGCTTTTGTTCCTGATAGACAAGACATCCTACTAAAAAAGTTTCATGGTTTATGCTTGTGAGAATGCCTACCTTTGATCGTTTTCCTCTTCTAGGGTTAAGACTTGAAGAACTCGGGAGAACTTGAGAGATCCTTCCTCTCCACGAATTCTCCTCCTCTTGGCCTCTCCTCCTGGTCCAGGAACCTCTTGGCACGAGCTAGGGCCGGCCATGAGGTTTAAGAGAAGTATTTAAGCTTCTCCCTATTCCCTTTCCTAGTTTAAGTCTAATTCCTATTAAATTCCGATTTCCTATTTTCCTCTCCCCTTTTTAAGCAAGAGATCTCCTATTTGTTGCCCAGCTAGCTAGCCCAGAGGGGGGGTGAATGGGTTATTAAAAACTCGATCTCAGATTGAAACCTGTTACTGAAAAGATTGCACAACTTAATAACAAGGTTAGAGTTAGAGCAAACAAGACAACAATCACACAAAACACATCCACAAGACACAAGGATTTTATCCTAGGAACTCTCCACAGGAGACCTACGTCCAGTCCCTGAGCAATACCTCAGGATTTCACTACCAGGGTACAATCCCCCTTAAGGATCCTTACACCCAGCCTCAACTGGTCTTCCTTCAGCTGAAGGGAACAACAACCACCTGGATACCACCAGGTCTTCCTCGTCCAGAAGGAACACAATCTAATAAGAAAAGGGTGTGGAAACAGGCTTCAGATTCTAGCTTGAACAGCTACACACTGAAGCTCCTAAGCCCCCTAGAGAGAAAGATATTTAACAAGGTTTTTCTCTCTGAGGACTACACAAGCTCTCACAAATAAAACTATTTTGATCACAGAGAGCTAAGAGCTAAGAACAAGGTTGGAGTGGAAGCTTCGCTCTTTCAATCTTCTGAGGACTCTATGAGATGGATTCTTTCTACTTCACAATCAAACGTTGTTTCGCGCACACTATTTTCCGTCTTGAGTCTTCTATTTAAACTGCTGATTCAAATCGAACGTTGAAGTGTCCGTTGTCTCTTATCCTTGTGTACGTTAGACTGGTCACATAGGAAGCTTCTGATCGTCAGTCTTTTATCCTTGTGTACACGCCAAGGAGATGTCATAGAACTTTGTATCTTGTATCCAACGTTGTACAGATGAGTCTTGTCAGATATCTGTAAGCATACCATCAATAAATAGAAGACAGCTAAGACTGCTGTCTATTGTTAGTTGAGATGGAACAGATATTGCAGTATATAGTAAGGCTCCTTTCTGTCTAAAAAAAGTACGTAGACAGAGTAGCATAGAAATGGAAGATATTGTCTGCATGCATGGGAGATACGATCAGAGAGCATTAAATGCATAGCAGTCAACGGACAAGATATGACTTTGACTTTTCAACGCTATTAAAAGGCATTATACTGATGCATCAAGAAATCGATAAAAAGAATCTTGCTGACTTCATAACTTATGAAATCGTTATGACTTATAGCAAGTCGTTATGAACTGTAAGGAAATCGTTGTGATAACTTATGAAGTCGTTACAACAAGCAAGTCGTTACGAGTTCTGAAGAAATCGTTACGAGAAATCGTTATGACTATCGAGTTGTAAGGAATCGTTATGATTATCAAGTTGTAAGGAAATCGTTACACGAAATCGTTATGATTATCAAGTTGTAAGGAAATCGTTACACGAAATCGTTATGATTATCAAGTTGTAAGGAAATCGTTACACGAAATCGTTATAATTATCAGTTGTAAGGAAATCGTTACACGAAATCGTTTACAAAGCAAGGCGTTATGAACAGTAAGGAAATCGTTATGAATCTAAAGAAATCGTTATGAATAGAGAGTCGTTGCGAGTTCTAAAGAAATCGTTATGAAGTCTAAAGAAATCGTTACGACAGAGAGTCGTTGCGAGTTCTAAAGAAATCGTTACGAGGTCTGAAGAAATCGTTACGCAGAGAGTCGTTGCGAGTTCTAAAGAAATCGTTACGAAGTCTAAAGAAATCGTTACGAGGTCTAAAGAAATCGTTACGACAGAGAGTCGTTGCGAGTTCTAAAGAAATCGTTACGAGGTCTGAAGAAATCGTTACGACAGAGAGTCGTTGCGAGTTCTAAAGAAATCGTTACGAAGTCTAAAGAAATCTTTACGAGTCTAAAGAAATCGTTACGACAGAGAGTCGTTGCGAGTTCTAAAGAAATCGTTACGAGGTCTAAAGAAATCGTTACGCTTCTCAAAGAAGTCCATGCGGTATCGATTTGTTTTGAGTTTTCCGGTCAAAGAGGAAATCGTTCTGCTTATCAAAGAAGTCGATACAAAGACTTGGATAGAAGTGATGAAACTTACCAGATTGTCTTGAACTTTCATTTTTCTTTTATTTCCTGTTCTCAAAGCTCAAGTAATCCATTAGTGTTATTTTGTTAATCATCAAAATTAATATATAAATAAATGGAAATATTTATTATGGGGACAGTTTGGTCATCAATCTCCCCTTTTTGATGATGACAAAATATACTAAACATCATAAAAAAAATGAAATATGTTTTTAGATTATTTACGTTAGTTATCTCCCCATTTTGTCATTATGCAAAAAGATAAGCTGTGAGACAAAGAAGAGAGAAAGATTCTATTAAGATGGAAAAGATAATACAGAGGAGATAATAAGGAGGCATGCTGTGAGACAACAGCCCATGCCTTGATCTCAAGGTCCTCAAAAATTTGCAGAAAAACGCCAGAGGCAACTGAGAAGGAGGGTCCCATGGAAGGGATGTTCCTCTGAATGTAGAGTTGCCTTTGCTGCTCTAAGAATTCGCCGTACTGAGTTTTGTCCAAAAAGAATCTGTAGTAAGTACTCTTGCCAAAACTGGCCCGATGGAGAAATCTGTCCAAGGAAATGGGATAGTGGATCTTTTGATTTAACAGATCCTGCTTTAAGGCATAGAAAGCAGAATATCGAGATGCCCATACAGCATAAATCTCTGGTATGGGTGCGATGGAGTTTAGATCCATAAAAGCTTCTGCAGAAAGAGCAGGCTTCCTCTGACTAACTAGATCTTGATTGATAGCTTCCAATTGCTGATAAGAGGCCTGATAGAGAACGCTCCCATTCTGATGAGGTGAGTCTTTCACACTCAGAAATGAGTGGAGCTAAGATCTGAGAAGACATGCGGCCAGAGTGGTATTCTCTGAAGATGAACCGCAAAAAGGAAGGAGATCTGCCCTGCTTGGCTGACATCCTGCCCATCTGTCTTGCAAACATATCTAGAGCATGAGACCCAGCATCTGAATCAAACACTAAAGAGTGTAGCTTGGCAGAAGAACTGGAAAATCAACCTTGAACGAGACAAAGTCTACTTAAGAGGAAGGTTGAGAGGGGTTTCTGATTTCAGCACAGTAATCTGCGAATGGAACTGGCAAAAATGAACTTCTGGAATTTTGTTCAAGTAACAGAAGTCACTGTACAGCTGAAAGGCTCTGGCAATGCGAATTTCCTTCAAAATGAAGGATCCCCAAGAGTTCTTGTGCTGGATGATAAACCACTCAGAGAAGGTGAGTGGGTGAGCTCTGTGAGTGAGGGATTCGGCCCTTGCAGTCAGGTATTTTGCATACTGAGCCTATTTCCTTTGATAGCTGCCCACTGATCTTCAGTCTTGAACTCAGTGCCCTCAAGGATTTTGGATTTGAAAGCTTGAGATAGCTGAGTAAAAGGAAGAACAATGTCCAGGTGTTCGGATAGGTTGAGAAAAGGAATACCATAAATGGTAGAGAGAATGCATTTCTGGAGGTATTCTTTGTAGATAGGTCTTCTCTTAGGATCAAGGGTGAGAGATACCATAAAGGAGGGTATAGAGGAACAGAAGGAGTGCTTAGAGATGAGGAGGTTTTTCTCTTTTCATGGCAGGACTGGGAGGGTCAGTCCTGTGAATGTGAGAGGCTGTGGAAAGAATGGTGAGGAGGGTGTTCCTTTCAAAATGTCTGGAACATTTGTGTCAAAGACACCAAGAGGCAGAGGTTTATCTGGAGGAAAGATAACAGAATTAGGGGGAGTAGGAGGATAGAAAAAATGTTTAGGGTTAAAGGAAGAGGTTGTTGAAGAGGAGATGATTGAATTTTAATAGGTGAAGGTTTAGGGTTAATGAGGATGGAGCTGAGATGAGCTGGAGTAGGAGAGAAAGAGGGTGAGATGAAGTAGAGGATGAGGAAGGTTGGGTGCGAGGCATGGGATGTTTTATGGTTGGTGGAGCAGGAGGTGCAGTAGAAGGAGATGAAGGTGTGGAGAGGGTTGGAGTGGCAAGAGATGAAGTATCAGGGGCCTTGGAAACTGACATTGGCTCTTTCCCTTTGGCCTGACTCTCTCTACTGCTGAAGAGGGTCCTGAAGACCCTGAGGCTGCCACTGGTCCGGGTGACCTCACGACTGATGGCCCTGATGGCCCTGACCCTTGAACTGGTGGCCCTGTTGGCCGAGAGACTTCTGCTGGAGGCCCTGGTGGCCTGGGAACTTCAGCTGGACTGCTCTGAGTGGGTGCAGGAGGGACACCACTAGACCTTGAAAGATTAGTCAGCAAATTCTTCATATCAGACATCTCTTATTGAAATATCTCATTGCATTCTTATTGAGGATACGTCAGAGGAGGTTGAAACTTGATTTGAAACAATTCCTTGTATGCTAGACTGAACTGATGCCAAGATCTCTCCTTGGGCTTTTAACAAGGCCATAACATGCTTCAACTTCACTTTTCTATGGCCCTTCCCTGACCTCCTGTGAACAACTCTTTTCTGCTTACCTTGCTGAGAGACAGGCTCCTCTACATTTAAATTGCTTGCACTTGGGCCTTCACTAACATCAACCTTGGCAGGAGCTGGGATTTTCTGAGTAGCTGCAACATTGTCAGGAATATTTCATTCACAGGCTTCTCAATCTCAGCTTGCTCCCCCTGAATGGGAGCAGGGACTTCAATACCCTTTTGCTCCCCCTGAGCAGGAGCCTCTTCCAAACAACTTTCTCCAAGTGGCCTTCTGCCACGGATTCAGATACTTCAGGATAACTCTACTTTGCTCCCCTTGGCTAGGAGCTTCTTCCATGACCACATCTTGTTGAGTACCTGCTTGTATCTCAACATCTGCAACTGATTCAGACTGAACTTCAGTATGGCCTGCTGCCATAACTTCTTCATCAGGTCCACCTGCCTTAGAAGAGACTGAGATGGAGGGAATGGAGTCCAATACCTCTCTTAAAATAGAGGCGACTAAGGTGGTGGGCAAGGAATCTGCCACACCAGCTGCACCCTCTTCCAATTGAGCTTCGGATTGGCATCCCACAGCTGACTCAACTGGTTCTTGCTCTGCTTGATTGCTGCTGCTTGCTTGCTGGATGCTGCTTGCTCTGCTGGATTTGCTGCTTGCTCTACTTCTACTGCTTCTTGCTCTGCTGCTGCTTCTCTACTTCTACTGCTTCTGCTCTGCTGCTCTACTTCTACTGCTTCTTGCTCTGCTGCTGCTGCTCTACTTCTACTGCTTCTTGCTCTGCTGCTGCTTCTGGAATATCTGCAATAACTGCTTCTCCTTCAGCCACAGAGGATTTTGACCAAACTCCTTCTTGCACTGAAAAACCACTTTTCTTCAGGTTTCTGGACCTTATAGACTGGCCCATCTTTTCAGCTACTGCACCTGACAAATCTACTCCAAAGTGCTTGAAAATCTTGGTCAGTAGATGAGCATACGGAAGGGAAACATTCAACTTGCTCTTTGTTTCCCATACTGAGCATGTGCAAACATCATTCGCTCAATCATCACTGCGGCCAGGTTTATCTTTGTTCTGGATTGCCCAGAACATTATGTCCGAATCTGCCCTAGTATATGAAGAAAGGTAGCACTACGAGGTACTAAGATTGGCAGACTATAAAGTGAAGCAATCTATTGAATGCGGACATCTGATTAATATCAAGCTTCCCATCCTTTAACTTAAATCCTGGACCGATAATCCCGAGACCTTTGACTTCATCATTCACAGAGTGAATGCCACTAAATCCAGAGGTCTTCACTCCAAACAAATCACGCAAAAGCTCATGGGTTATTCTGATTTGGATGCCCTTGACAGAGGAAACAAGGGACCATCTGCTTCTGACTTCAAACAAATGTAGAAGGCTTTTACCAAGTCCGGGTAGCTTACCTCACTGAAGGTGACCACATCCATCCACTGCAATCTTCTTAGAGTATCAACTAGCCTGGCCAAGCCACTCTTCTCAAGATTCTGAACATCCACTGCCTTATTTCCGCAAATCTTGTCTTCACAAACGTAAATCTTTCTTGCTCCCTTGGGATAAATACTCAGCACTGTAGCCCCCAACACTTCCGGAGATCAACGGAGCGGCCATGGGTGCAGAGAAGAAAAGATTCTGGAAGGGAGGATGATGGAAGGGACGGAAGTTCTCGAAGGAATTCTTCGCGGGAAGAGAAGAAGGCTTCGAAAGTTGCAGAGAGTCGATCCCAAAATCGTTAGGGCATCGGCTTTGGGTGAACAGATAGAGAATAAAAAGGGTAAGGTGGAAGACGAGTCGATCCCAGAGCGATTTGAATAAAATAATATTACTTTATTGAAAGGAGGAGCGCCAAAGGCGGTAAAGATAGAAAGCGACAAAAGGGTTTGACAAGTCAAAAAACTTTCTACACAGAAGCGGTCAAAGCATATAGAAACTGAGTTTTGCTAACTTTAACGGAGAGAGAACTTTCATTTAATCTGAAGAATTTATATGTCAATAAAATCACAGAAATTCTTTCACAAATTGCACATCCCTAGTTCCCTTCTAAGAGATGTAAATCTCTCTTCAGGTAGGGCTTTTGTGAAGATATCTGCCAATTGACCATTTGTATCTATAAACGAAATTTCTAAATTACCACTAGCTACATGGTCTCGAATAAAATGGTATCTTACCTCAATGTGCTTCGTCCTTGAGTGTTGAACTGGATTTTTGGTGAGGTTGATGGCACTTGTATTATCACACAATAGAGGAATTGATTTGATGTGAATGCCGAAATCTTCAAGTTGTTGCTTTATCCAAAGAAGTTGTGTACAGCAACTTCCAGCAGCAACATATTCCGCCTCAGCTGTTGATAGAGCTACTGAATTTTGTTTCTTGGATGTCCATGATATTAAGCATCCTGCAAGAAACTGACAACATCTACTGGTGCTCTTTCTATCTACTTTGCAACCAGCATAATCAGCATCTGAATATCCTATTAGTTTTATTTCACATGATCTAGGATACCAGAGACCTAAGTCATGAGTTCTAGCTAGGTATCTAAATATTCTTTTTACAGAAATTAAGTGAGACTCTCTAGGGTCTGCCTGATATCTAGCACACATGCATACACTGAACAAAATGTGGTCTACTGGCAGTTAAGTAAAGTAATGATCCTATCATACCTCGATAATTCTTTTGATCTACCTTTTTACCTTTTTGATCACTGTCCATTCTGGTTGATGTGCTCATTGGAGTTGATAATGGCTTTGCATTTTCAAATCAAATTTCTTTAACAGCTCTTTGGGTATTTTGCTTGACAGATATGAGTGCCATCCTTCCCTTGCTTGATTTGTAATCCAAGGAAGTAGCTTAACTCCCCATCAAGCTCATTTCGAATTCTCCCTGCATAAGCTTTTCAAAGTACTTGCAAAGAGATTCATCAGTAGATCCAAAAATAATATCATCTACATAGATTTGTACAAGAAGTATATGTTTAACCTTAGATTTTATAAATAATGTACTATCTACTTTACCTCTAGTGAAACCATGATTAATAAGAAAGTACTGAGCCTTTCATACCAGGCTCTAGGAGCTTGCTTTAAACCATATAAAGCCTTATGTAGTTTAAATACATGATTTGGAAATTCAGTGTCATCAAAACCTGGAGGTTGTTCAACATAAACTTCCTCCTTGATGAAACCATTTAGAAAGGCTGATTTGACATCCATTTGAAAAAGTTTTAAATCAAGTGCAGATGCATAAGCAAGTAAAATCCTAATGGCCTCAAGTCTAGCTACAGGTGCATAAGTTTCATCGAAATCTATGCCTTCCTCTTGGGAGTAGCCTTGAGCCACCAATCTGGCTTTGTTCCTTAAGATTATTCCAGACTCATCAAGTTTATTTCTGAACACCCACTTGGTGCCGATAACTGAATGATTGGATGGTCTAGGAACAAGTGACCATACTTGGTTTCTCTTGAACTGATTTAGTTCATCTTGCATGGCTAATATCCAAGATTCATCAGATAAAGCTTCATTGACTGTCTTAGGCTCTATTTGAGAAACAAATGCTAAATAGTCGCATGGAATTACATTACCTCTAGTTCTTACCCCTACAGATGGATCACCAATGATGTTTTCAGGAGGGTGATCTTTCTGATGTCTCCATTCCTTTGGAAGATCTTCATGTTGGATTTCTGTTTGCTGCAGTTCTTCCAGAGTTGGATCCTCTTTGTCCTTAATTGAAGTATTCTTTAATTTTTCGGACAAGTCATCTGCATCATCAATGTCACTAATTTCTTCCTTTTTCAAGGAAGGGTTAGATTCATCAAAAATAACATGTACTGATTGTTCAATCAATAAGGAACGTTTATTGAAAACTCTATAACCTTTGGGTTTAGAAGAGTACCCCATGAAGATGCCTTCATCTGATTTGGCATCCAACTTACCAATGTCCCTTTTCCATTGTTATGGATGAAGCAAGGACATCCAAATATTCTGAAATGGCTAATCTTTGGCTTCTTTTCTTTGTAAAGTTCATAAGCAGTCTTTTTCAGAATTGGCCTGATCATCACTCTATTTATGATATAACATGCAGTGTTGATAGCTTCGGCCCAGAAATTCTTGGCAGATCATATTCTGACAACATTGTTCTTGCCATATCCAAAAGAGTTCTGTTTTTCCTCTCAGCAATTCCATTCTGTTGAGGTGTCCTTGGAGCTGAGAAGTTGTGCTCAATTCCTTGATCATCACAGAACTTGTAAACTTTTCATTCTGAAACTCACCACCATGATCTGATCGAATAGAGACAATTGAGAATTTCTGATCTTTCTGAACTTTCTTACTGAAGCTGACGAAATTTTCAAAAGTGTCATCTTTGTGCTCTAAAAAGGATACCCAAGTGAATCTTGAATAATCATCAACTATTACAAATCCAAAATTCTTTCCTCCCAAACTGGTAGTCCTCATTGGCCCAAATAAATCCATGTGAAGTAGTCTAAGGGCTTTGAGGTGGTTACTACAGTCTTGATTTGAAGGAGCTCTTGGTGTGCTTTCCTCTTGCACAAGGTCTGCAAATGCTATCCAATCTGAAATTACCTTTGGCAGTCCTTCAACTAGTTTTCTCTTTCTGAGCTTGTTCAACCCATCCAAGCTGCAGTGGCCCAATCTTCTGTGCCACAACTCAGTTGATTGATCTTTACTAGCTGCCAAACACACATCTTGATCCTTGAGTTCATCGAGATATAGAACATACAAATTTCTTTCTCTGTAGGCTTCAAATATGACTGCACCATCCTTTAAGATACTGCATTTGATTCTTGAAACTGAATTTGATGGCCTTTGTCACACAACTGGCTGATGCTGATGAGATTGTGCTTTAACCCTTTGACCAGCATTACATCCTCTATGACTGATTTTCTTTGATGTTCACAGACCCGCTTCCTATCACAGTCCCTTTCCATTATCTCCATAGGTGACTGTACCTTCTTCAGCTTGGAGATCAGCAAATATCTTCTTGTTGCCTGACATATGCCTTGAGCACCACTATCCAAATACCATTTGGATGCTCGAGGGTTAACCTGAAATGAGAACATCAAGCTTTAGGTACCCAAATTCTTTTGGGTCCTGATTGGTTAGTATCATCAACTTTACCTTTTAATATCCATTTTTTATGTCTTGTTGGGCATGTAATTTTAATATGTCCTAACTTGTTGCAGTGACTGCAGCAGGATAACTTAGTTACTTTTTCTATATATTTGAAATCAGCTTTGTATGCTATATCTTGTTCGGGTACAAATTTTGGTGTTGGATATGTTTTAGGGTATATTATGGTTTCTTCATTGTCTGGGGGTGTATATCCTAATCCATTTTCTTTTTACCCGATCTCCTAGCACCTTTTAATATTAAAGAGTTTTTACCATTGGTAAATTTTCTAGTGTACTTGATAGATTATCATTTTCTTTATTTAGTCTTTCTATTCTATTTTAAGTTCACCTAAGTCTTCTTGTTTTTCTAGATGATTTATTTTCTTATTTTTCTCTTTTAAATCTTCACATAATAATTCATTTCTTCTTTTATGTTCAGTAATTTGTTTTTCAAGTTCTTCATTTTCTGTTCTTAGGTCTGAGTTTGTATTTTCTAAAAGATTATATTTTTCTTACTAGTTTTAAGTAATTTGCATACTTCTTTGTATTTTTCATAAAGTTCATTAAAAGCATTTTCCAAATTATCAGAATCTGAATCATTGCATGAATCAAAAGAAGAGTCAGAGTTACCTTGTCTTCGGTGTTGGCCATGAGAGCCAAGTTGGCTTCTTCACCTTCACTGCTCGAGCTTGACTCACTGTCTGAGTCACTGCTGTTCTCCCAAGCAGCTGCCATTGCTTTCTTTTTGTACTTCTTAAATCTTCTGAAGTTGTCCTTCTTCTTGTGATCACTTTTTTGATCATGGGACAATCTGCCTTGATGTGTCCAGGCTTCTTGCATTCATAACAGATCACTTCTCCTTTCTTTTGATCCTTTACTTCTGGTTTTCTAAAGTCTTGTTTTCTTAAAAAAATTTCTTCCGATGATATTTCTTTTTCTTTGCTAGAATCCTTTGAAGTCTTCGAGACAGCATGGCTTCTTCATCATCACTGTCTTTACTACTCTCACTATTATCCAAGGATTCTTCTGAATTATCTTCACTTGCTTTGAGAGCATTTGATTGTTTCCTTCTGCTGGAGGATTCTCCTAATCTCTCCATGTTTATCTCGTGAGCCATGAGAGATCCTATTAGCTTTTCCAATGACATTAATTTTAAATCATTGGCTTCTTCAATGGCTGTTACCTTCGGAGTCCATGAAGATGGTAAAGATCTGAGGACTTTCTAACCATATCTGGTACATCATAAACCTTTCCCAAGCCAGCTAATCCATTTGTGATGTCAGTGAATCTGCTGAACATCTGAGTTATTGATTCACCTGTCTGCATCTGAAATCTTTCATATTGAGCTACTAGATATCTATTTGTCTCCTTTACCTTGTCTGTCCCTTCATAGGTAATTCTGAGCTTTTCCCACATTTCCATTGCGATTTGCAGGCTGAGACTCTATTGAACTCTTCTTGCTTAGGGCACAGCATAATATGCTCTTGGCTTTGCAGTTTAGGATATTCGTTTCCTATCATCATCTGTCCACTGAGCCTTAGCATTTGTGACCAAAAGATCACCTTCTTCTACAATGGACCAGATTGTGTAATCATGACCTTGTAGAAAATATTCCATTCTAGTCTTCCAGTATGTGTAATCTTCTCCATCGAACAAGGGAGGCCTGTTGACTGACTGACCTTCGAAGTTGCTTTGGGCTGCCATTGATCTTTGCTCTTCAGATCGTTGGATCTTCTTCTTTGTCGAAGAGACGGGCTGATACCACTTGTTGCCCAGCTAGCTAGCCCAGAGGGGGGGTGAATGGGTATTAAAAACTTCGATCTCAGATTGAAACCTGTTTACTGAAAAGATTGCACAACTTAATAACAAGGTTAGAGTTAGAGCAAACAAGACAACAATCACACAAAACACATCCAAGACACAAGGATTTTTATCCTGGTTCGGAACTCCTCTCCACAGGAGACCTACGTCCAGTCCCTGAGCAATACCTCAGGATTTCACTACCAAGGTACAATCCCCCTTAAGGATCCTTACACCCAGCCTCAACTGGTCTTCCTTCAGCCTGAAGGGAACAACAACCACCCTGGATACCACCAGGTCTTCCTTCGTCCAGAAGGGAACACAATCTAATAAGAAAAGGGTGTGGAAACAGGCTTCAGACTCTAGCTTGAACAGCTACACACTGAAGCTCCTAAGCCCCTAGAGAGAAAGATATTTAACAAGGTTTTTCTCTTGAGGACTACACAAGCTCTCAAAATAAAACTATTTTGATCACAGAGAGCTAAGAGCTAAGAACAAGGTTGGAGTGGAAGCTTCGCTCTTGTTTCAATCTTCTGAGACTCTATGAGATGGATTTCTTTCTTCTTCAAAATCAAACGTTGTTTCGCGACACTGTTTCGTCTTGAGTCTTCTATTTAAACTGCTGATTCAAATTCGAACGTTGAAGTGTCCGTTGTCTCTTATCCTTGTGTACGTTAGACTGGTCACATAGGAAGCTTCTGATCGTCAGTCTTTTATCCTTGTGTACACGCCAAGGAGATGTCATAGAACTTTGTATCTTGTGTCCAACGTTGTCCAGATGAGTCTTGTCAGATATCTGTAAGCATATCATAAATAAATAGAAGACAGCTAAGACTGCTGTCTATTGTTAGTTGAGATGGAACAGATATTGCAGTATATAGTAAGGCTCCTTTCTGTCTAAAAAAGTACGTAGACAGAGTAGCATAGAAATGGAAGATATTGTCTGCATGCATGGGAGATACGATCAGAGAGCATTAAAGCATAGCAGTCAACGGACAAGATATGACTTTGACTTTTCAACGCTATTAAAAGGCATTATACTGATGCATCAAGAAATTCGATAAAAAGAATCTTGCATTCATAACTTATGAAATCGTTATGATTATAGCAAGTCGTTATGAACTGTAAGGAAATCGTTGTGATAACTTATGAAGTCGTTACAACAAGCAAGTCGTTACGAGTTCTGAAGAAATCGTTACGAGAATCGTTATGACTATCGAGTTGTAAGGAAATCGTTACACGAAATCGTTATGATATCAAGTTGTAAGGAAATCGTTACCGAAATCGTTATGATTATCAGTTGTAAGGAAATCGTTACACGAAATCGTTATGATTATCAAGTTGTAGGAAATCGTTACACGAAATCGTTATAATTATCAGGTTGTAAGGAAACGTTACACGAAATCGTTATACAAGAAGGCGTTAGAACAGTAAGGAAATCGTTATGAATTCTAAAGAAATCGTTATGACTAGAGAGTCGTTGCGAGTTCTAAAAAATCGTTATGAAGTCTAAAGAAATCGTTACGACAGAGAGTCGTTGCGAGTTCTAAAGAAATCGTTACGAGGTTGAGAAATCGTTACGACAGAGAGCGTTGCGAGTTCTAAAGAAATCGTTACGAAGTCTAAAGAAACGTTACGAGGTCTAAAGAAATCGTTACGACAGAGAGTCGTTGCGAGTTCTAAAGAAATCGTTACGAGGTCTAAAGAAATCGTTACGACAGAGAGTCGTTGCGAGTTCTAAAGAAATCGTTACGAATCTAAAGAAATCGTTACGAGGTCTAAAGAAATCGTTACGACAGAGAGTCGTTGCGAGTTCTAAAGAAACGTTACGAGGTCTAAGAAATCGTTAGAGGTCTAAAGAAATCGTTCGCTTCTCAAAGAAGTCCATGCGATATCGATTTGTTTTGAGTTTCCGGTCAAAGAGGAAATCGTTCTGCTTATCAAAGAAGTCGATACAAAGACTTGGATAGAAGTGATGAAACTTACCAGATTGTCTTGAACTTTCATTTTTCTTTTATTTCCTGTTCTCAAGGCTCAAGTAATCCATTAGTGTTATTTTGTTAATCATCAAAATTAATATATAAATAAATGGAAATATTTATTATGGGACAGTTTGGTCATCACTATTTAGGTTGGGAGAGAGAGGCTTTCGTGCCAAACCATTCGGTAGGTTTAGGAATCCATCCTAATTCAAATAGCTA
The DNA here is from genome assembly GCA_014218235.1 of Colocasia esculenta. Taxonomy (NCBI): domain Eukaryota; kingdom Viridiplantae; phylum Streptophyta; class Magnoliopsida; order Alismatales; family Araceae; genus Colocasia; species Colocasia esculenta. The sequence continues at coordinate 91,847,112 of CM024757.1, forward strand.
TTAAGCATTAAATATCTCTTTTCTATTTTAGTAATATTTTAGTTAGGAATTTGGGTTTTTCTATATTATTCCCCTTGTTAAAATCTCTATTTTTGCCCACTAATTTCTAATAGAACCCATTAATAAAGCCAATTACATATTTTCATTTGATGGGTTTTATTTAATTTCTTTTCTTTGATTTCTAATTGCTTTTATTATTATGTTTTTTTTTTTTGGAAAAATCCAGGTTGCCTACATAGAGTGTATGAAAAATGTGGGAATGGGAAGGGATGCAACCTATTAGAAATGAAAATAAAATGCATGAAGATAAAGAGAAGAAAAGAGAGGAAGGAATGGATGAGCCCCATGTGGGGCGACTCCCTGGCTGGTAATGCATCAAAGTCTCATGCCAAGCCTGGAAGAAGTGGGGGTCGCCGTCCTCACGTTCTACGCTCCATGGATGTGAAATGAGCAAGCTTTGAGGTGGGAATGTGAGGAAAATGAGAGGAAATGGGAGAGCTGCGAGGCTAGCCAGATCAGAGGAGATTCAGCAGCCCTTCGAGATAGAAAATGGGGCTCTCACGTTCATGAAAGAGAGGCCTTGCTTTTATAGACTTTGAGAGAATTTATCCCATTAAAATGATTAATAATTCAATAAGAGATAAATCCCATTAAAATTTGTGTCGGAGGTCCTATAGGCCTTCTAAAGAGTCCGGGAGAGGCCAGGGATGCCAGGACATCGGCCAGGATATTGAGAGCGAGGAGTATGGATGTAGATGAGCTTGCGGAATTGCTTGGCTAGGAGCATGACTAGATCTTGATAAGGCTTGAGCTTGGGGTCACGAGTGCGGTAGGTAGAAAGGACTTGCCGAAGAACGAGCTGAGAGTCTCCTATGATCTTGAGATGGCACGCGCCTAAGAGATAGGCAAGCTTTAGACCAGCGAGGAGAGCCTCATACTCAGAAACATTATTGGTGGCAGGGAACTGGAGCTGATAGGCAAGTGGAATGGTGATCCCTTCTGGGGTGAGCAGAACAACACCTATGCCCCGTCCCCTAGAATTGAGAGCTCCATCGAAGTGGAGCGACCAGAAGGGATCGCGAGAGATAAGTGATAGGTTTTCATCGGGAAAATCCTCTTAAACCGTATCACTGTTAGGAAGAGGAAAGTGAGCAAGGTGCTCAGCAATGGCATACCCTTTTATACCCTTCTCAACTATAAAGGTGATATCGAACTGAGATAGGAAGCTTTGCCAACGCGCCAATCTATCGGCGAGGACTAGCTTCTCTAGGAGATATCTAATGGGGTCCACTCTAGAAATCAAACTCACTTTATGGGCTAGAAATTAGTGCTTCAATTTATGCACTACCCATACTAGTGCTGCACATGTTTATCCATTGTGGTGAGTTTGAGCTCGGAAGGATTGAATAGCCTAGATAGGTAGTAGACTGCCCTTTCTTTGCCAGATTCGTCATGTTGTGCAAGGACAGCTCCTAGGGAGTCCTCAACAGTCAACAGATATAGGATCAAAAGTTTCCCTGGGACAGGTGCCTGCAGCATGGGCAGATTCATAAGATAGCTCTTAAGTTCATCGAAGGCCTCTTGGCACTTAGCGTTCCATTCGAACTTGGCTCCTCCTTTTAGCAGTTCATAGAAGGGGCGACATCTTTGGGAGTGCTGAGATATAAATCTCGTTATGAATTGTAGCCGACCGATCAAACCGTAAAGTTTAGATATATTCTTAGGAGGAGGCATCTCATTGATTGATTTGGCCTTATGCGGGTCTATTTGAATCCCCCGTTTCCTGACTATGAAACCTAGCAATTTGCCTGAAGAAACCACAAACATGCACTTCTTTGGGTTCATCTTCAATTGGTATTCTTGTGCACGGCGAAATACTTTGGCAAGCATGGAGAAGTGTCCTCTTCGAGTCTGAGACTTCACCACAATATCATCCACGTACACCTCAACATCAATATGAATCATATCGTGGAAGATAGCTAACATTGCCCTTTGATAAGTGGCACCGGTATTTTTCAATCCAAACAGCATGATCACGTAGCAATAAGTTCCCCATGGTGTGGTGAAGGAGGTTTTCTCTTGGTCCTCCGGGGCTAGACGAATCTGATTATAGCCTGAGTACCCATCCATGAATTATAGAGTTTCATACCCAGCGGTATTGTTAATCAAGACATCCAAGTGGGTAAAGGAAAATCATCTTTTGGACATGCCTTATTCAAATCTCGGAAGTCTATGCAAATCTGCACTCTTCCGTCTTTTTTCAATACCGGGACTATGTTCGCCACCCACAATGGATAGAGGACTACACGGATGAATTTAGCTTTGTGTAGTTTATCGATCTCCTCTTTCATCTTCAACGCAATGTGGGGGAGGAACCTTCTCAACTTCTGTTTAACAACAACTGCCTCTGGTTGCAAGATTAGCCTATGTTCTACCAATTCGGGGTCAATGCTGGGCATGTCGTCATAAGACCAGGCAAAAGAATCCTTGAACTCCCTTAGCATCTCTATGAGTGCCACTTCTTCCTCAGGAGGGAGACTGGAAGCTATAGTCAAGAGCCTGGGGTCTTCTTCTGTTCCCACATTTACTTCCTTGGTGGGTTCATCTACTGCCGAGGTGGGTTCATCGAATCTCCTCATACCACTTGCATACATCTCGGCAGCATCCTTTATCTCACAATCTCCTTTGCTTGCAGGGTCATCCTCAGCTAAGATCTCATATACTCCAAATCCATCGTCTAGCCCTTCTTCTTCGTGCTGAGCTTCCGTGTTCAGAACCACTGCTTCTTAGACAAACTCTTCAATAGCTAGAAGAGCACCACACCTTTGCACCAGATCTAGCAAATACCTACGGGGTATGCCACTACCCTTCTTCTTCTTAGACGGGGACGGAGACTTGCTAGCTTCTACCCTTGAATCTAAACTAGGCCTGATATTTACAGAAGGCTCTGGAGGAGTGTCCAGAGGTTTATTGAAATGGGAAGAGAGAGATGCAGCGGGGCCGCAGGAACCCTCCGATCGGTCTGGAGGAAGAGGCGGGCCACCCGAGCTGAGGGTGCCCGCAGCTGAGCTGGAGTGCAAGGAATAGAAGGCCCCACACCCAAATCGCCCAGAGTGACCATGGCGGTCAGCGGACGGAAAAAATGCAGTTTGAGCAGAAGGAGGTGCAGGGCGGGGATCGCCGGCAAGGAGAAAAGGGAGTGACAGGGATCGCCGTCGAAGCATAGAGGAGCGCGGTGGGGGGGGTGGCAGGGATCGCCGTCAAAGCAGAGAGGAGTGCGAGGGTGACGGGGATCGCCGTCGAGAGCAAGGGAGCTTGAGGGCAGAAGGCCACCAGTGGTGGACGATAAGGATCGCCATCATGAGTTAGGATGGGAGTGGAATCGATGCTTGGAAGGAGAAGAGAGGACGAGGATCGCCGTCCGAAGAAGGGGGATTCGGGAGGAGAGAAACACACATTTTTTTGTTTTTGTTTTTTGTATTGTTTTTGTTTTGTTTTTTTTAGGAAAAAAGAAACATTAGATCAGGGGGCGTCGAGAAAGAGACAGAACGAGCCATTGAGGAAGAAAGTGAAGAGAGGTGAAGGGCAGGTGAATGCTTTATAGCATCAGGGGAGAGTTGGAGAATAAGTCGGGGGGGAGACAGGGAATAAAATCAAAATATGGACAAGAATGGATGAAACAAATGGTTGGGAGGCCGGGAAAACCCCTGGCCAAAGCTCCTCTGTCAAATCAACTGGATTCATGTTCTCAATTTCTTCACCAAATCCAAGCAACTGTCGCTTGATGGTGGCTACTGGTGCTGATGGTGCTGCTGCCTGAGACTGCGAAATATCATCCTCGCTAAACAAGCGGTTGACTGCTGAGATGAGATCCTCTAATTCTGGCCCCGCTGTCTCGGCTTCTGGGGATGAGATGTTGCTATCCTCATTGAACAATAGACTGACTGCCGAAATTAGATCTTCAAGATCTGGTTCTCCTGTTTCTGTCTGCGCCTTCTTCTTCTTGCTGCGTCGCTGAGCTTCCAGGGCTTGATATGCTGACCTCGGTGCCTCTTCCACTGTGGTATTATACCCAGGTTGTATAGGTCCTCTGACAAAGTGGTCATATAACGTCCAGGTAAGAGGGCTACAGTCTGATTGTGAAGAAGATGATAATGCGGCCCATTCTGTGTATCCTAGGCCGTGTTTTGTAAACTTCTTTATGCTAGCAACTGCCTTAGTTCTTCCTTGGAGATGGGCTCCCAAACCTTTTACTGTCTGATATCCAATCTTGAACATGATATCCTAGCCTTTGGCATTTACTGATGCATCCTTTCTAATGGTTGTCACTGATGGAGACACAATTGGGCGATGGGAAGAGAAAGTATACGCCAAGGGGTAGTTTATATCAAGCATTGAAATAACGGGCCTATTGGATGGCCAGACTGATGGCATGTTCTTCTCTATAGCCTCCACAGTGTGAGTAGTCGTTGCACTTTTGACCTTGACTATACGCCCTTGGAATGGGAACTTCAAACATTGATGGGCTGTAGACGGTACTACCCCTAGTGCTTCGATCCACGGGTGCCCCTAGGATGGCCTTATAGGTAGGATCGATATTCAACACATAGAATTCTACAAACATGATGAGCGGGGCCAATTCTGCTTGCAGAGAGATAACCCCATGGTAGGCCCGCCGTGAATTGTCGTAGGCGGCTATAGTGGTAGGGGTAGGCTATAATTGGCACTCTGAAATGTTGCAGGCCCTTAAGATGCTCAGTGGACATACATTGATGGAGGCTCCTGTATCTACCAATGCTGCGTCAATGGCCACTTTATTTATCATGAGTGTCATGCACAAGGGCATCTTTCTGGCTTCAAGGGAGGCTAACTCACCATCAGAGAAAGTAATTATGGGTCCCTTGTTCACAATAGAGAGCACAGAAGGTAGATTATTGGGGTTCATGTCCTCACATACCATGACCCTTTGCAAGAAGGTCCTTAGGGCATCTTGGTGAGTTTGTGACCTCTTGACTAACTAAAGGATGGAGATTTTGGCGGGAGTTTGATCCAAATGCTTCAGAATATTGTATTGAGTCCCCAGGACAGGATCTATCTCTTCCGTGTCTTGCTGCTGTTGAGCGTTGGACTGCTGTGCCGGTTGGCCTCGCATAGACACGGATGCATTGGGTACATCTGGTGAAACATCTACCCGCTCCGCAAGGCGAGGTTATGGTGGAGTGGAGAAGGAGAGGTATCAAGGAGGAGGGGTTGGCTAATAATGGTGCTGGCGTAGGGGAGAGAGGGATGTTGTGGGCGAAGGGATAATGGGTGATATGACGGGGGAGTTGTAAGATGGGGAGGTGATTGTGGCAATGGTGGGTGTGAAGAGGCAGGTACAGTGGATGTAGGTGTGGTGGTAGTGGGTGGTGTGATATGGGAAATGACCAAAAGCTGGCCCACTTCGTGTCATCATCGAAGGCCCATGGAGCTTCTGGTGTGGGTGGTGGATGACTGGGTTAACTTGCGCGGGTGGAGGAGGTGGTGGAGCAGGTGGGGATTCGGAGTAGGCAGTGTGTGGCATAGGATTGCGGATTATGCCGAGGTCATTAGCAGCTGTTGCGGCTGTTGTGGCTGTTGTTGTTGCTGGTATTGTTGTTGGAAAGGCTGGAATTGATGTGTTGTTGTTGTTGTTGTTGTGGCTGCTGTCGCCTCTGCTGTTATTGCTGCGTCTCTGACCCTGCTAGTCCCTCAATGTCTTGATCAACCTCTTCAGATCTGCCCAGTCGATCTGATTATGCTCATGGAGATCATATATGATGTCCCAAAATTGGAGCAGTCCGACACATTGTGGCCGGATGGCGATGGTACACACAGTATTTCATCTGGTCCGCTGCCATATTCCAATTCGGCTTCTCAGGAGGGAGTCTAAGGGCATTTAAGGCATGAGGGCTGCAAAGATGTCGGCCAAGGTCTCAGGCAGAGGAGGATATTGGGATCTCTTGGGTCCGTTGGGTTTTCTGGGGGCATAGCCATTTTTGGTTGGAGGGACTTGGTGTATTGGTGTTGGTTTTGCTGAGGATTTTAGCCCTAAGGAGGTGGCTATTGGTGTTTCACCGGTTGGGGTTTCGGGGGGCTGGGGCTACTGAGGTAGGGGGACCTACCTGTTGGGCCTTGGGGATTATTCACCGCAACCACTGTTCATTAGTTTGGATCCCTTCGGTAACTAGGCCCTGAGGCTTCTTAGGGTAACGAGACTTAGGAGTCTCGAACATGGAGTCGATTGGCGAGTCCTTGAGTTGGGTTTGGATAAAACAAGCTCGGCTATATAGTTGGTGCATGGTAGTAATGTCGTTCATGGCTAAGATGGCTCAGTAAGTTGGAGTGGCATTGGAGATTAACAACTTGACCTTCTCCTCCTCTAGCATGGGGCAACGGACCTTGGCAGCCAGTGAACGCCACCAGTCGGCATAGGCTGAGAACTCTTCATCAGGTTTCATCTTTTCGGCCACCAGATCAACAAAAGAATATTCAGGTCCAACCCGATCTTGGAACTGTTGTAGGAACCTTTCTTGGACAATTTGGAAGTCTTCGGCTTCCTCAGGGGGTAAGGAATAAAACCATTCAAGGTCCGGACCATCTAAGGATTTTCTGAACAAGTATGCCATGAGGTGACGGTCATACTTGTACGGCGCAGACTCATATACAAAATCCTTCAAGTGAACATAAGGGTCCCCTACCCCAGAGTACCGTCGATAAACAGGGAGCTCTGACTGCGGTGGAACCCCGAGATATTGGAAGGATGGGATGGAGATGTCAGCTACCTTCCGAGGATCTATTTGTCTCCTGAGGTCATGGAGCTCCTTCTTCATAGTTGCCCACTCCGTGATAAAATCGGAGGGGGTCGCGACATGGTGGGTAGGAACAAGGGAGCGGGGTTGCTCAAAAGAATGAGACCTCTCACGGGGCAGGGGAGCAGGTTCGGCTGCATAGTATGTTGAGGTTGGAGGGGATCTGGGCCAGACCTCTCGTGCTGGAAGGTAGCTTAGTTCTGAAAATTGGATGGCCCGAGGACGGAGGGGTGTAGGATCTACCCCTGAGGAAGATATGTGTGGTTGAAGCAACATGGGCTGAGGAAACCACAGGCTGGGCTGAATTGTGAGCAAGTGGAGATAGGGGTCGCTTGCCTTTGGCAGCGGCCAGGAATTAACGAACTTGGTCCGGAGTCAAATGCGGGAGAAGCTGACTAAACTGAGAGTGGGGGTCATCTGTCTCTGGAGGAGAATGGGGCGGGACCGACTCCCAATGATGAGAGGGGGTTGGATGTGCCCTGAGAGAATGGCCACAGAAGGTTGGGCCACATCTTCGAGGAGCCCAATGGGCAGGACATCGTCGGCAAGGACCTGGAATTGATCCATGTCGAACAAAGGATTATGATAAGATACAAAGATTGGAGGGGATTGACTCAATCTTCCTAGACAATGATGCATGCACCTCCCTTACAATTAGGGGGTGATACCAAGACACAGACAACACCTAGACTCTAGCACAACAAGAAGGACTGAGAGGAGAAGGGATGAACCAAAGCACTCAAGTTGTCATGATTAACATCTGGATTTTAAAATTTGCACTTGACTTTTAAATGAATTGATTAATGGGATATCACTCAGCCAAGTGGGACCCTGATAGGTGTGGACTCGAGTCCTCAGGTGTGACTAGGGATGGGATACACTCACATGCGAGGGGTGGCTCAAACTATGGGTGCGACGGGTACAACCGGCCTGGTGAACCGCAACGTGCGTACGATCGCGAGGACTTACAGAGGTCCTCAGAAGGCGGCCTGAGTCAACCTACGAGTGCTCGCAGGTGAGAGGGCTCACTCAACCGAGGGGGAGAACCTAAACAATGGGATTAATGGCGTATGCACGGGCCTAAGTGTCCAAAGTGTATGCAAAGTGGCTAATGACCAAACAGGTTGACCAACAAGGTCTCGGACAGAGTCGGGCGGCAGGGTAGACCGCGACCCTATCGCGACAGGGCGGCCTATCGCTATATGAACAGAACCCCAAGAACAACAGTCAGTCACAAATGCGAAGCAAACAGACTAACCTAGCAGATGATATAAACATATAATCACTAAATTAATCTTGCAGAGATCATGAATCACCCAGAAACCGATACATGGATGAAAGGAATAACAAACAAAGCGTACCTGTAGATGCGACGCTCATCCACAGCGCGACATTTTCGCGTCCTCACAATACCCCGCGACAGAGCCCGAAAACTTACAACATAAAGAAAAGGAAAAACGGAACCCTAGCAGGACTCTAGCATTCACAAACACGAAAATACATGGCAGAGAAGCATAGAACAGGCATACATGAACTCATAGAAGTAGGATAAGGTAGATAGAAGAAGAAATATACTGACCTGTTATCGCGTCCTCCTCGAATGATGCAATCGTATCGTGTCCCCGCGATACGCTGCGACACTAACAGAGAGCCAAATATGCAGAAAACAAAACAAAAAAATACTAACAGGGCTCTAAGAAGATAACTAAGGAAGGAAACATGGTAAGCAAGTAAACTCAATCCACGAGGGTAGCACTGAAGGTCCCACCGTGATCGCCAAAAGGTGTATCACGGGGATTGTGCAACCCCCCCCCCCCCAATACACAAGCAAGTATTAAATCTAATAGTATGGAAAGAGGAATGTGATCGCCACCTAGATGTTGCCTAATAAACGTGAAGATGTGGGCTAACTATGCTAGGAAAGGGATAGAGAACAGAAGTGGACCTGGTTATCGCGACAGGATACCTGTCGCGACAATATTGATAACGTGTCGCCCTTGGAGGATGCATCTCATTGTCGCGTCGTCCTCCTCCATCGCATTCTCTTCTGTGCAGGAGGATGAGGATGGGACCTTCTTCGTCCGCCAGCTAGCTAGAGGACAAGAGCTCCTCGTGGAATATTGCTTGGGTGCCTGCCAAAACAAAGAGAAAACAATAAAAACCCTATTAGAACAAGTGAAGTGTTGTATCATTCAAAAATGAAAAGAAAAGAGGTAGCATGGTGGGAACGAACCTGGGGGTGGTTTTTAAAACCCCTAGGGTGTATGAAAAAACGTGGGAATGGGGAAGGGATGCAACCTATCTAGAAATGAAATAAAATGCATGAAGATAAAGGAAGAAGAAAAGGGAGAGGAAGGAATGGATGAGCCCCATGTGGGGCGACTCCCTGGCTTGTAATGGCGTCCAAGTCTCGTGCAAAAGCTCCTGGAAGAAGTTTGGGTCGCCGTCCTCACGTTCCACACTCCATGGATGGAAAATGAGCAAGCTTTTGAGGTGGGAATGTGAGGAAAATGAAAGGAAATGGGAGAGAGCTGCGAGGCTAAGTCCCAGATTAGAGGAGATTCGGTAGCCCTTCGGGGTAGCAAATGGGGCTCTCCCATCATGAAGAGAGGGCCTTGCTTTTATAGACTTTTGAGAGATATTATCCCCTTAAAATGATTAATAATTCAATTAAGAGATAAATCCCATTAAAATTCATGTGGGAGAGTCCTATAGGCCTTTCTAAAGAGTCCCCTAGCCCAAACCTCGCCCAAGGGGTTGGGATATTATTTGGAGATAGGGGATAAAGCCAGAGGAGGGAAAATAGGAGGTAGTTGTAGAGGCCTGCATGCACGGCTGCAGTCGCGTCGTATCGTAGGGACGCAGACTGCTAACATGACGGCCCTAGGCGTCGCGACAGTATCCCACGTGCATGAATATGCTGGGCTGTCGTGGCGGCCTTGTGGCGTCGCGACACAGGAACGCGACGCTACGATATGTCGCGTCAAGAAAAATTAATTATTTACGAATTATCAGCCAATCACAGGAAAGATAGGAGTTATTTAGGCCTAAGGACTCTCTCCAAGTGACAATGGGCGGGATTTCATGGAAATTTGAGTTGTTAATGGGCTCAAAACAAGGCTATGATGGGCTCCAGGTGGTGACCAACTAGGGGCTTACTAGGATAGCAAGAAATATAGTTCAACTTACAAGTCAGAATCGGGTGTCTACAGCAGGTAGCAAGAAACAATCACAACGACAAATGGCACGAACAGGTCCACCGACCCATACAAGGAAACGTCGGCACAAGGGGAGCTAACCAACTCAACCCAAAAACAACTCAAGGGAAGATGAGTCCACCAGAAGGTCACAATGATGCGCACCCTGGCAACACAACACTACAGTGGAGCATCACCATCCCGAGCAACCAACGGAAAGCAGGGGAAGGAGACACACACCACAAGTCTCTTCCACACACGAGACGAAAAATCCACAGTGCAAGGCTAACACTTCCACAAGAAACACAGCCATCCAAACACCCACGGCACTCACCAGACCACCATCTGCAAGAGCACGCAAGGCTCGAGAAACGATGCAAACCACCTGCACCATGGGGACACACAAAGTCCCACCAACATAGTCGAGAAGCTCGGAAACGAACAGCAAGGCAACCTGGCTAGCGGAATGGCTGGACACACGGTCAAAGGCACCATACCTTGACCGACAATGCCCAAGAAGACTGTAACACAGATAGTCCAACTGGCAATAGTGACAGCTCATCTCTACAGAGAGAGAGAGAGATAGCAGAGACAACCAAAACAAACATAGGGCAACTTTGGGGAGAACCTCCACCAAAAGCGCCAAGAGCCATCCTGGGAGAACCTCACCAGAACGTAGCCCAACCAAACGGCACACTTCGAACCATAGGGGCAACACAACGGTGGCCCGAAACGAACACAGAGCACTCCTGGGAAGAACCTCTGCCAGAAACGACAAAGGGTGATCCTGGGAAGAACCTTCACCAAAACGCACAACCCAACGACCAAACAATATAGACCATCAGAGAGAACACTACAGAAAGCAGAAGCAATGCAAGCCGGTCTTGGGAGAACCTCCACCAGAACCACCAAGGCACCGTTCTGGGAAAAACCACCAGAATGCACCAGCCAAAACAACAGCATACCTCAAACCCTGAGGCAGAACAACAACAGCAGAAACGAGCACAGAACAGTCTTAGGAGAAACCCTCACCAAGACAACAACAAATGGTTCTAGGAAACCTCACCAGAACACCGGGCAACCAGGCGATGCACCTCAACCCAGAGGGCAATGCAACAGTAATCAGAAACGAGCATAACACAGTTCTGGCGAAACCTCACTTCTGCCAGAACCAATAAAGAAAGACTCCGGAAGCACCTCACCAGAGCTCACAACCAGCCAGTGCCAGGCCAACAACAACCATAGGAAATTGTCACAATGCTCAACCAACGATGCAACACGACACGCAGAACACTTGCTTAGCTCAAGCAACAACGCCGACCAAGTAGAGCACAGCGCCCAACAATGCACAGACAAGAGACCACACACAAGACCAACACAGCACACGCCCCAAACAACAGGGGACATCCGACAAGGCAAGGACACTTCGACCGGTTCAACAGACAACAACCCTGCATCGGTGAAGGCCACACAACACGCAAGCTCTCTTAGTCACAGCAGCACGCACACCAAATGCACCGAAGACGACCAGGAGCACCGCACCTGGACTTACCTGCAACCGTCCTCCACATGGGGAAGATCAATGCCAGCGAGTCCAGTGCCAACCGCGCCACCACGGCATGAACACACCGAGCGACCACACTCGCAATGCAAGTGACACACCAACAGCTGCAACCCACCTGCAGCACACACAAGAATCTTGCAGGGAAGCCGCACGCTTGCAAAACAATTGAAAGCACAAGCCTAACACTAGTCGAACAGTGTCAACAGCGTACTAGTACCTTTCATTAGGACAACTATAGTTATTAACTCTTCACAATTCTCAGTAGACCCTCTCTCTGATACCAACTGTAAAGACCCGACCTCCCGGACCCTCGCCAGGGACCCCAAAGTTAGGGTCGCCACCCACGGATCTAAAGACCCAGAAGGGTTATAAGAAATAGACTAGTAAGATATGTACTAAATTTAAATAACTATAACAAGATATAACAACTTTACAATGTGTCCCAAGTAAAAGCACAGGTACAATAAGAAAGGTGCAGTCCTTAAGGGGCATACCCCAAGAACTTGTAAAGCACAACTCTCAACTCACTCAGGTACAAGAGCTCACAACACTCGCTCACACTGCTGCTGACAACACACGGCGCCACAGCTGCCTCCGCAAGCCATCCGACACCGAGCTCCCGTGACGACGAGCCCCTAACTGAAAGAAGTAGGGGGGTGAGCCTCACAATCAAGGCCCAGTAGGGATTACCAGTCCCTCAATGGCCAGAGCAGCAGGAACTCTGAAAATAGGAAACTACCCTAAAAAGCTGCAAAGCGAGGAACACCTACAACAGGGTACTACTAAGCAGCGGAACAGAACAATGGAACGCCATGACCACCAACCAAGGTCGTGACACACACACGACTCCCGCAGAAACTAATAGAGTTGGGCACAAAGCGGAAGCAACCCTCGGCACACCCTCCGAGACAACGCAACAACCAGGCGAGAATGACGTCTCACCACAAGCACGGCCACCTCGGACCTTCACAAGGTCGAGGGCCGACAAACAGAACAACCCCGAACCCCGGACACACCACGAGGTCTGAAAGCCACACACGCCGGTGCCACCATGGACTGGCACCCAAGAACGGGACTACGAAACTGAGAGGACACCGAGTGGAAACCACCAGAAGCACGGGTCCACACAAGGCCAGACCAACGACGCCACAGAGACTAGACATAGCCAGGCTATAACCACCATGTAAGCTCGAGCAACGAGTCGTACTTGGAAATATCATGAGGAAACACCGTCACAACAACAACAACCAAGCCACTACTGCTAGCAGCCAAGAGGGGACAACGCCGTCCACACCCTTTGCTCGCCAGCCTAGCTCCTACCTCCCCCTCTGCGGAAGAGCGAGGCAGAGACACTACAGAAACACACAAACGCACGCAACACCACAGCCTGGCCAAGCTGCAGCCCCACGCCTAGCACCACTACGTGGCTTTGAAACCAATGCAGAGAGAGGCAGTGAGACAAAGGATTATCTAGGCCATGCCGAGAAGAAAACAACTCAACAACCTCGGTGTCCTGCCCCAGACAAGAGAGCTCTACAAACGACTCAGCGCCGCTATCCAAACCTCATTTTCCCCTCAGCTCTAGAGTCTGCCAACTCGGCTGCCAACTCGCACACGATCGTAGCCCCGAACGCTCCCTCAAAGGCTCCCGAGGATGGGGCTCCCAGGGAACAGAGACAACCTCTGAACGGGACAGGCCCTCAAGTGCCAAGCACCAGACGAACAGGCGGGGCAAGCACAACAAAAACCACGCCAAACTGCTGGCTTGTAACCCACAACAAGCCCAGCAAGCGAGAGGCATGACGGACCTTCAAGAGGGTCGTCGGCCAATCAAGGCACGCACGAGCAAGCCAAAACTCAGAACACTACCAGAAGGTATGGAAAACCCGTCACTCTGCTAATATTCGATTGACATCCGGTCAATCAATTATTAGGCAGACACGACCCTCCTGGCACTGCTGCCAGGACACGGCCATGAAGGTGTCACCTTCAGTCACTGAATGTATGGAGGTAACCTGTCGCGTTCCCCACCAGAAGGTCCTAAGGGCAAAGCCTGCCTTGGGGCACATGCCAACACACCAACCGGGGCCACGGAAACACCCGAGACAACATGGGTACTATTGCAACCTCCAAGGCCGTCGCGATACCATCGCGATGGGAAAACGCATAGCGATAGAGATCCTTATCGTGATTGGCCAACGCATTGTGATAAGGTTGTGCCCGACCGGGCAGACTCCTCTTCTGGTGTCACGACGCACATCGCAGTCACGACACTAGCAGAGAGGGAGACCGACGGGATGCTCCATCCCAGGGCTGCCCACAAGCCACACACATACCACACGGGGGACATGGAGAAGCAGTAAACACTAACTACAAACCCCAAGGGGCTCCCAATCCACCCGGATCGAGAAGAGTTCAAGCAATTCCTACCTTAAACGAAGAACAAACCCTAATAGGGTCGTTCACGTCAGATTGGCCACCTCCTCCTCGCTCCACGCAAGCTCCATGATGCCGGGACACCACTCACGGCCCTCCTCCTTGCCTGAAACACACAAAGGGGAGAGAGGGAGGTAGAGCACCACCGGAGGGGGAAGAAGGGAGGGGAAAGAGGGAGAGAGGGGGAAGGGGTCACCGGCCAAGGCCTTATGCCTGCGGCACCCAAGACGCGACCGGGAGACACATCGCGTTAAGGATCTTAACATGACAGGTCAATGCACCGCGATAGGAACACGTCCCCTGAGGACGCCGCGACAACACGACAGGTCGTACTGACACACCTGCCACCCTGACAGGCGTCAGACGACCGAAATGATAGAAAGCTGTCATGACCCGTTGACCGGGTGCGACATGAAGACGTGACGGAGAAGCCGGGTGCGACAAGAATGTGACACCTGAGCTCGTCACGACAAGGATGACTGTCGCGTGGGACACCCATGACGCGACACTAACGCGTCACCCAACCTAGACGCATTAGTGGCCAGTCATCCCAAACATCAAACGGAAAGCTGGGAAATCGGGTCTTACAACAAGTCTCAAGGGAACAGCCTCATACTACTAGCAGCAGCTAGCATCGGTCACCAGCCCAACCGAGAGGCCACGCGAACGACGAGAACTAGAGCAACCTTATGCTCGCGGAGAATCCTCAACACACGGAATAGTGTCCACCGCCACCTCTAGGTCTCAACTAGACCTTCCTCGGGGTCCGAGAAGGACACTAAACGCACGCAGAGAAACCTCAACATGCAGAAATGACATCCACTGCCACCACTAGGTCTCACCCAAACCTTCCTCGTGGTCCGACAAGGACACCAAATGGACGTGGAGCCACAAAACTGGGAAACTACACGCTCCGCAATGCGACACATCGCACCAAAAGTATGGAAGACGTCTGAGGTTATGTCAAAACCGGGAACCTCACAACATCGACACCCATGTGATCGAGTACTAGCAAGCCAATAGGCCTCACTGTCACCAGACGAACCGACAGGAGACTCTGCCATTGGCTTCTAGACTCACCAACGCCACGCATCACCAGAGAACCAACAGAGAGTTGGCAGCACACCCGCCACGTGCATACAAGGCTCAGTGCGGGTACCAACATGCCAACCACCAAAAAGAAGCACAACCACACAGGAACCAAAACAACTACAGAGGTCGAGGTCAACACATCGACCTCTGAGGGACCCAAACCGAAGCAGTGTACCACAACTGAACACACTTGCTCCGAAAGCGAGAGGGAAAACCCGGACACAAGCCACGACCAAAGCCTGGCATACCACCGATAGGGCTACCTAGAAAAAGTAAAGCAGCTACCCCACAGCAGTAACGGTACAACCACAAGGCACAAGCCAGCACAAAGTGTTCTAGAGGTGGAAAGCTCAACCCCTCCAGCACCGACCGAAGTTGTGAAACGACACACAAAGCTCATGAGTAGGCATACAACACAACACATAGCGCTAAACTCAGCACCAGGAGCCACCCAAGGTATAACCCAATGCACCAAGGCTGTAGACGGCACAAAATTGAAACACTCGAGCACGAGCACACGGTGCTACCACAAACACAAAAACTAAGTAAAGTGCAACACAGGTGCACCAGCAGCCAAAACAACACGGGCTAACAGAAAGAACTCTCCACAAGAGACCTGCCCAAAAGCCACACTCAATGAACCACAAGCCTGGAAGGGCACAATATGCCACACGAGCCCCATCCCTTGAGGCACAGAAACACGAAGCATCGAAAAACACACAAGGTGCAGCACACGCAACTGCACCAACGGCCCGAGATGACATAGGGCCCACCAAAGGGGACTCTCCACCAGAGACCCGCAAGAGAAATGCACAGAAAGCCAATAACAACTTCAAGAGCGCAACAACCTCGTCGGGTCCAAAAAAGTACACATAAAACAAAGAGCACCGACTCTACCGCATGGGGAAAAAAAGACCACAGTGACTCCCTAGCGCGCAAGGGCAAGAAGCACCACCTCCATCACGACCGATAGAGAGGCCAAATACCAAAATGATGGCATGAAAAAGCCTCCAAGGCATAAGCCAAGGCACGATTGAGCACACATCGGAATAACACTTGCACGAGCAAGCCAACCAAAAAAACCAATGCATAGCTGAACAACACTCATGCAAGCAACCCAACAAGAAAATAATACTACCTCACACCAAAACAACAGGGACCCAATGCCCCAAATTGTCCAGGCTGGCAGCAAGAAACAATCTCAATGACAAACGACCCAAATAGGTCCACCGACCCACGGTGCCACAAGGAAACAACAATACGATGGGTGCAACCAGCTTAACCCAAAAACAACTCGAGGGAAGATGACTCCACCAGAAGGTCGCAACGATGCGCACCCTGGGGACACAACACCACAGTGGAGCATCACCACCCCAAGCAACCAACAAAAAGTAGAGGAAGGAGACATGCAACGAGTCACTTCCACACACGAGAGAGATAAAGCCACAATGCAAGACTGACACTTCCACAAGAAGCACAACTAGCCAGACACTGACTACCCTCACCAGACCACCATCTGCAAGAGCACGTTGGAAGCAAGAAATGAAGCAACCACCAGAACTACGGGGACATGCAAAGTCCCACCAGCACAACTGTGAAACTTAGAAACGAACAACAAGGCAAGCTGGCCAACACAGTAGCAAGACGCATGGCCAAGGGCACAACACCTTGACCAAAAATGCCCAAGCTGACTGCAACACAGACAGTCCAGCTAGCAACAACGACAGCTTATCTCTACAGAGAGAGAGAGCAGCGACAACAAAAACAACACGAAGTAGCTCTGGGAAGGACCTCCACTAGGAACGACAGAAAGTTGTCCTAGGAGAACTTCACCAGAATGGACAACCAAACCAAATGACACACTTCAAACCACAGGGGCAACACAACTGTGGTTCGAAACAAACATAGAGGACTCCTGGGAAGAATCTTCACTAGAAAAAACAAAGGGCTATCCTAGGAAGAACCTTCACCAGAGAGCACAACCCAAATGACCAAACAACATAGGCCTTTAGAGAGAACACTACAACAAGCAAAAGCAATGCAAGCCAGTCCTAGGAGAACCTCCACCAGAACGACCAAGGCACAGTTATGGGAAAACCCCCCAGAATGCACCAACCAAATCAAAAGCATACCTTAGACCCTAAGGTAGCACAACAGTAGTAGAAATGAGCACAGAATAGTCCTAGAAGAAACCTCACCAAGACAACAACAAACAGTTCTGGGAAACCACACCAGAACATAGGGAAACCAAGTGATGCAGCTCAACCCAGATGGCAATGCAACAACAACCAGAAATGAGCAAAACACAATTCTGGGGAAACCTCACTTCCGCCAGAACCAACAGAGAAGAACTCTAGGAGCACCTCACCAGAGCTCACAACCAGCCAGCACCAGGTCGACAATAACCACAGACAAGTGTCGTAGAGCTCAACTAGTGACACAACATGGCACATAGAACATCTGCTTAGCTCGAGCAATGACGCCGACTGAGCAGAGCACAACGCACAACGGAGCACAGACAAGAGAGTCCATACACACAACCAACTCAACACGCACCCCAACAACAGGGGGACAGCCAACTAGGCAAGGACACCTTCGACTGGTTCCACAAACAACAACTCTGCACCGGTGAAGGCCACACCACCCCCAGGCTCTCTCAGCCACAGCGGCACACATGCACCCAAAAGCGCTGATGACGACTAGGAGCACCGCGCCTAGACTTGCCTACAATCATCCTCTGCACGGGGAAGACCACTGGCAGCGAGTCCATCGCCAACCACGCCACCACGACACGAACACACTGAGCGACCACACTCGCCATGCACGCGATATAGCAACAACTGCAACCCTCCTGAAGCATGCACACAAACCTTGCAGGGAAGCTGCACACCTACAAAACAAATAGAAATCACAAGCCTAACACTAGACGGACGATGTCAGCAGCGTACTACTACCTTTCTTTGGGACAGCTATAGTTATTAACTCATTACAAATCTCAATAGACCCATGCTCTGATACCAATTGTAACAACCCGACCTCCCGGACCCTCGCCAGGGACCTCGAAGTTCGTGCTGCCACCCACGGATCCGAAGACCTGAAAGGGTTAGAAGAAATAGTCTAGTGAGATATGTACTGAATTTAATTAACTATAACAACATATACAGTTGTACAACGTATCCCAAGTAAAAGCACAGGTAGAAGAAGAAAGGTGCAGTCCTTAAGGGGCATACCTCGAGAACTTGCAAAGCACAACTCTCGACTCACTCAGGTACAACAGCTCACAACACTCGCTCTCACTACTGCTGACAACACACGGCACCACAGCCGCCTTCACAACCCGTCCGACACCGATCTCCCGTGACGACGAGCCTCTAGTTGAAAGAAGTAGGAGGAGTGAGCCTCGCGAACAAGGCCTAGTAGGGATTACCAGTCCCTCACCGGCTAGAGCAGCAGGAACTCTGAAAATAGGAAACTACTCTAGAAAGCTGTAAAGTGAGAAACACCTACAACTAGGTACTACAAGGCAGTGAAACAAAACAATGCAAAGCCACAACCACCAACCAAGGTCGTGACACACACACATGACTCCCATAGAAACCAACGGAGTCAGACACCAAGCAGAAGCAACCCTTGGCACACCCATCGAGACCACAAAACAACCAGGTGAGAACGACGTCTCACCACAAGCACGACCACCTCAGACCTCCACAAGCTCGAGGGCCCACAAGCAGAACCACCCCAGACCCCGGACACACCATGATGTCGGGAAACCACACATGCCGGTGCCTCTACGGACTGGCACCAAGGAATGGGACTACGAAACTGAGAGAACACCGAAGCGGGAACCGCCAGAGGTACGATCTAACAATGCCAAACCAAAAATGCCCATGGAAGCTAGACACGGCCAGGCTACAACTATCGTGCAAGCTTAGGCAATGAGACGCACTTCGAACACCGTGAGGACACGTCGTCACAACAACAACACCCAAGCAACTGCTACTGGCAGCCAAGAGGAGGACACACCGGCCACTCCCTTTTGCTCGCCAGCCTGGCTTCTGCCTCTAACCTCCCCAGAAGAGTGAGATAGAGCCGCCACAGAAACACCACAAGAACGCACACACCACCGCAACTTGGCCAAGTTGCGGCCTGACGCTTAGCACCACTATGTGGCTCTGGAACCAATGCAGAGAGAGGCAGTGAGAAGAAGTTTTGTCTGAGCCACATCGGAAAGAAAACACCTCAACAACCTAGGCATCCCGCCCCAGACAAGAGAGCTCTACAAATGACTCGGCACCGTTGTTCAAACCTCGTTTCCCCCTCCGCTACAAAGTCCCACAACTACGCCGTAGACTCGAGTACGCTCATAGCCTAGATAACTTCCTCAATAGGCTCCTGAGGATAGGGGTCTCAGGCAATGGAGACAACTTCTGAACGGGACAGGCCTTCAAGTGCCAAGCACCGGGCGAACAGGCGGGGAAAGCATAACAAAAACCACGCCGAACTGCTGGCTTGTAACCCAAGACAAGCCCAGCAAGCACAAGGCATGCACGGACACTCAAGAGGGCCGTCGGCCATCCAAGGCACACACGAGTAGGCCAGAACCTTGGAACACCACCAATCGGTACGAAAACATCGCTCTGCTAATAATTGATAGACCATCGGTCAATCGATTTTTAAACATACGCGACCCTCCTGGCACCGCCGTCAGGACACCGCCATGAAGTTGTCACCTTCAGTCATTGAACGCAGCGAGGTAACCTACCGCTTTCCCCACCTGGAGGTCCTAAGGGCAAGCCTACCCTGGGGCACATGCTGACACCCCAATCGGGGCCACCGAAACACCCGAGGCAACATAGTTATTGTTGCGTCCCCTCTGGCCGTCGCGAAACCATCGCAACAAGGAAGATGTCACCACGAGAAGGATCGCCATCTAGGCCATAGACGGGGCAAAGCGTCACGAAAAGGTCTCATCCGACTGGGCAGATGCCTCTTCTAGTGTCACAACGTGCACTGCAGTCGCGACACCAGCAGAGAGGCAGACCCACAGGATGCTCCATCCTGGGGCCACCCACACACCACAGACACAACACACATGAGGAGTGGAGAATGGAAAAGCAATAAATGCTATCTACAAACCATGAGGGGCTCCCAATCCACTTAGATCGAGAAGAGTTCAAGCAATCCTTACCTTTCAATAAGAAATGAACCCATTGGGGGCCCTTCACGTCGGATTGGCCACCTCCTCCTTGCTCCACGCAAGCTCGACGACGCCGGGAACACGAACACGACCCTCCTCACCTAAAACACACAAAGGGAAGAGATGGAGGCGGAGGTCCCACCGGAGGAGAGGAAAGGGAAGAGGAAGAAGAAAGGGAAGAAGGGTCGCCGGCCAAGGCCTTAAGCCTCCGGCACCCATGTCGTAACGGGGTGACGCGTCGCGTTAAGAACCTTAACGCGACGGGTCAACCAACCGCGACACCAACGCATCCTGTAGGGATGCCGCGACATTTTGACAAATCGTACTGACACACCTATCACCCTGACAGATGTCAGATGACCAAAACCATGGAAACCTGTCATGTCCCATTGACCGGGCGCGATAAGAATGCGACAGGAAAGCCAGGTGTGACAAGGATGACTATTGCATCAGACACCTCCGAGGCAACACTAATGTGTTGCCTAGACCGAATGCATTAGTGGCCAATCACCCAGAAGCCAAATGGAAAACCGAGAAGCCAGGATATTACACTGTCTGCTGGGCAATAGTTAGTTAAATATACATACATGTTTGCTTCTTATTTCAACAGGAGATTAGCTATATGTTTAAACACCTAGGAGAGATTTTATGATGCCTTGATTTGCTTAAGCTCTATAACTAGCTATCCTTGTACGCATGTTATCTGCTTTGTGCATTTATTATTCTCCATGCCTATTCTATAGTTTCTATTTAGTTCTATCTTCTGAGTTCCCTTAGAACTCATGCCTTTGTTCAAACCCATTTTAGATGCTTCATCCTGAGGAAGGTCCCTCTCAAGCCGACCTCCTTTGCTATGATTGTACTTTAGGCAGGTTGTTCTAAAGGTTAAATAGTGTTTAAGTTGTGGCCATGCCACCTTTTGTATTAATGACGAAGTTATTTATGGCATGTAAAAAATGAATAGTTGTGGTGTTGTGTCTATGTCTTGTGGGTGCTGATGTTCGATGCAATGTTAACTAAATGTCCTTCTGTGCGCTGCTCTTGTGATTGGTCTGCATAGGTACCTAACATAGGATAGAAGACTTCCCATAACAATGTGTGTATGAATACTCCGTTTGTGTGTAAGTGTCACCCCTTACCAGCCGGGAGAGGTGTCACGCCACTACATAAATCATCAATTGCTTCATTTAAACATTGATTGCCTTCAAACATCAATTGCTTCACTTAAACATCGATTGTCTTAAACATCGATTGCTCTTCACTTAAACATCGATTGTCTGAAACATCAATTGCCTTTGAGCAACATTGATTGCCTTTATGGATCGATTGCCATTAAACATCGATTGTTTCTTAAACATCGATTGCCTCAAACATCGATTGCCTTCATGAACATCGATTGTCTTTATAAAACATTGATTTCCTTCATAAACATTGATTGCTCACATCGATTGCCCTTCTGAAACATCGATTGCTTCTAAAACATCGATTGCCTCTAAAATATCGATTGCCCTTGTGAAATATCGATTGCCTCCACATTTCAAATGTTTCAAAATGTCTTTGGCACCCAAATGAATATTTTAATGTACTTCATATATTTAACCTATTATTTCTCTGACTGAAGATCTTTTTGCCTGTCTCATAGGATCTCTTCCTTCCTGTAAGAAAGAAAAACATCTACCTACTATTTCTAGCTATTAGTAGGAAATATGAACAGAAGACAAAAGTGGTAAGGGTCATTTGACAGAAGACTTCTACAGTTTAAACGTCTGCCTTGCATTTAATGCTACAGGTCCACTTCTACTCATAGTCAACATCTTTGATCTGCTACGGGCATCCTTGGAAGCATGCACCATCTGGAACATCTTCCTTCATACCAAGTAGCTAGTAGACACATGAAAGAAGCTATTAGACTCAATCGAAGGAAAGTAGTAGAAGAAGAGAGCTAAGAAACTCCAACGACCATCTGCCAACGGATCTCTTCAAGCTGCTCCATAAAAGGGATGAAGCAAAGGCTGAAGAAACAACAAAATGAATGAAAAACTTGAAGATCTTTCAAGGAGTGTACATCCAGTGAGCATCCAACTCTACACACTCAAAGAAAGAGAGGAAGAGCTCGAGCCCATTCAAGCTAAAGCATTCAAACTGACTTCCTTCTTCCTCATTCTCTCTTTTTGTGTCTTTGTGTAATTGAGAGAGAGAAAGAGAGAGCTGTAAGCCTAAGGAGAGTCTTGTCTTGTAAACTCTTTTTTTCTTAGGCTAAGTCTCAGATTAAGCATTTCATTATTATCTTGAGCTTGATCTAGGGGCTTCAAGTCTTAGCTTCTGTGTTCAGAAGTGTTCCTCTTCGGTGTTACTGTGCAAGCGTTCCCCTTGTGTTAAGGGAAGAACCTCATTAGGGTTTATACTAGGAGGTTGGCTTCTTGACCTGTAAGAGAAGTGAGTTGCCTTCTTACTTGGAAAGAGAAGATGACCAGGTTTTGTTTGGTTGTGTAACCGCGCTGGGGTTTGTTCCAGTAGGTTTGCTTCTGAGCCTGTAAAAGAAGTGGGTTGTCTTCTTGCCGGGAAAGAGAAGAAGACCAGCAAGGGCTAGGTCTTGTATGTCCTTGAGGGGGACTGTACCCTTGGTTAGTGAAATCCCAAGAGTTTGCTTAGGGACTAGACGTAGGACTTCCTTTTGGAGGGCCGAACCAAGATAATTCTTTGTGTTCCTTGTGTGCTTGCTTCCGCGTATTCAATTTCCATTGCGTACGCTTATTCATACTAACCAAATGTTTTCAAGTGGTGATTTGTGTTTTTGGTTTTCAAATTACCTACTCACCCTCTAGGTTATTCTTATTGCCATAGCAAGTGGGCCAACAACTTTTCTATGACCGATCTCAGATCTGGCTACCACTAGTTGAAGATTTCCGAAGAAGATATATTCACAAGATGACCTTCAAGAGAAGGTATGGGCATTATGAATTTGTTGTCATACCTTTAGGACTAACAAATACTCTGCAGCTTTCATGCAGCTAATGAATGATGTGTACCGGCCATATCTTGATAAATTTGTAGTGGTGTTCATTCGTGATATCTTCATCTATTCTAAGACTAAGGAAGATCATGAGGAGCATTTAAAGATAGCTTTGCAATTGTTAAGGGATAATCAACCATGCGCTAAGTTGAGCGAATGCAAGTTCTGGTTAGAGGAGGTGTCCTTTTTAGGGTATGTGATCACTGAGGATGGATTGCAGTGGATCCATCTAAAGTGGAGGTTGTAATTGTTGGATCGAGATGGCACTATAGATGTCCTAGAGGGGGGTGAATAGGACTTCTTACGCTTTTAAAATTATCTGAAAATAGATGACACTAAATAAAGTTGTTAGTATTTAGTGTGGTGTGTGTGAACCAAGTGAAAACTTGGCAGAAACAATCACACAATTGCACAAGAGATGTTATCTTGATTCGGCCCTTTCCACATAGAAGTCCTACATCCAGTCCCCAAGTAATCTCATGGGATTTCACTAAACTTCCAAGAACACTTGGACTTTTCTTAACCTGAGAGGTATTACAAACCCACTTGCACCCAAGAAAGTCTTCCCTTTACCAAGGGGTACAAAGACTACCTACATCAGTAGGTCTTCCCTCCACAAGAGGGGCACTATAGGGAACAAACCCCCTGCGAGCTATCTAACACAGAAATGAAAAACACTTGTGTGTCTTCTCAGACGAATGAACAAACACAAATAATCAGAAAGAGATACAAATAAGAATTGAAGCTCTGACTCTTTCTAAATCTGAGAGGGTGGACTGAAAAGATCTATAGTTACAGAATGCCACCCAAGAAGAAAAGACTTCTAAAAACAAGAGAGCTTGGAAGTCGAGGATTGAAGTAGTAGCTCTCTTTCTCTTTTCAGTAGAAGGCTTGTGATGACACTTTTTGCTTGCAATTTTTGATTGGAGTTTAGTATATCTGGGTTGATTTCTTTTGATTCAAAGTTCAGCTTCTATATATGAGCTTCAGAGACTTGATCTTCTCGTTTGAAACTAACCGGTAGAAACTAGACATTTGACGGATAGCCATTGATCCTTGGATGTTAACACCTTGAGACTTCTGTTATAACCGGCAGTCCTTTAGTTCTTAGAGTCCCAACGTCATCTAGCTATGTAGGTAGCTTCATGGCTTGATAGACAGCTTCATTAATGTTTTGTAAACTCCATGCTCAAGACTGAAAGCTAAGCATGCTTCATTAATGTTCTGCAAGCCTGGAAGGACAAGAAGGACACAGATACCTCCATAATCTCGGAGGTAGGTGAGATAAAAATATATAAAGCATGAAGGAGTTCAGATAGACAGAAGTTCAGAGCATTTAAAGATAGACAGACAATTGTATGGGGAATGCAAGGACTTTTTCCCGAAAGTCATGGAGTTCTGACAGTGGTAGGTGAGCTCTGACAGATAACCCATGCTGCTTATACCTACCATTGTATTTACTACATAGCAACTGTCAAAGGAAAAGAACTAAACTTCTGACAGCAAACAAGAGACCACATTATATAACTATTTTAAATTTTAACAAAGATATTTTATATGGTTATTTTGAATATATTTTCTCCTGCCTAACAGAATATTTAAATAGTGATAGCACGAAGAATTTTATTCTATAAGACATATAAGTGTCATTCTTTTTATAATGGATCCCATAGGAATAATGAAAGCCAATGAAATAACCAAGATTATGGTTTCATGGATTCTGTGGAATGACATATTACACAAATATTATTTAAGTACTCAAGAGTTGATATATGATACTTTGACTTTCAAGGAGTCGAAGTCCAAGAGAATAGATGCATACAAATCTTCGACTATATAGAAGTCGCAGTGAGTCATTGATTGAGAACAAACTTTGACTTTTTAAGAGTTGGAGTGATAAAGGTTTGTTCATCAATCGATGTCATACTTCGACTTTTAGGTAGTCGGAGTGCAAAGAAAATAAGCAATAGACTTCGACTTTCAAGGAGTCGGAGTGAAGTACTTCAACTGTATGGAAGTTGCAGTGAGATATCAGACTTCGACTTCTGGGAAGTCGGAGTAGAACAAGATATCATACTTCGACTTTTCGACAGTCGAAGTAAGGTCCAGTCAATAAGACTTTGACTTTTAAAGAGAAGTAAGGTTCAGTTGATAAGCAATCGATATAAGGACTTCAACTTTTTGAGAGTCGGAGTCAAGCCAGACTTCGACTTTTCCAAAGTCGGAGTACTACCTGTTGTTCATCAATTGATACAATACTTCGAATTTTCTAAAGTCGGAGTCTAGAGTCGGAGTCAGTATAATATACAGTATATGCTGTGGACTTAGAGAAATTTCGTGAGATAGTGTTGATACTTAGAATTTGTGTGTGCATATATTTTGGCGAAGATATAGTATAATATTATATATATATGAGAGCCTTATTATTGTCATATTATTTTTATAAATTGTGGTATAAGTTAATAAATATATTTAGAAGATATTAAAAGGTTTTGTCATAACAAAAACATTATGATTAAATGTTTAGCAATAATTTTAGGGATAGTTGCTCAACAATTCTCCCCCTTTTTGTTAATGACAAAACTTTTAAATAGACAGTGAAAGCCAAATTTGGTTTTGTAAAAAAAATGTTTAAATGTTTCTGTCCTATATATTTATTTCTTTCTCCCCCTTTGTGGCATTAACAAAAAGGATAAGAGACATAGAAAGAGAGAACGTACACACAGATTGCTAGAAACAGATGTATATTGATATCTGTAAAGAACATTTTACATTCAGGAATGAGAAGAAGAACTAGGAAGATAGAGAGAAGGAGTTATTTGAGCAAAGAATGGCTAAAGAAGAACCCAAAGTTTCTTCTCATTTTCATGGAAGAAATTAGAAAATTTGCAGCTATCTATGTCATAGGAGGGTCCTACAGAAGGGATTTTCCTATAAGACTTAACATAACGGCGATGATACCAGTTGACTCTCCTATGGCAGAGATCATTGCGCAGGGTTCCCTTAAGATGAATAAACTTCTTCCTAGCTACCTGGTGCAGAAATTCATGAACAGTAATGTTCTAGTGGAGACCCTAGGAGTTAGCTGCTTCCTTGGCTGGATAGTACACAAGATTCCTCTGTGTCCATTTGTGAGAGACAGACTTCCAAAGTGTCTCATATGCCTTACAGAGATAGACAGAGGGAGATAGCTTGAGCTTTTGGCATTCAGCACTCTCTTCTGGATAACCTGCTGCCCATTGATCTTCATTTAACCTCTCAGATTCTGCAAAGATGTGCTAGAAATCTTTCATGTACTGAGAGTTCTTGGGTTCATGCATCAAGGAAAAATGGAGGAAGGATAGCTTGATGTTGTACTTGATCTTGAATATGGTTGCTATCCTGATATGCTCGTTGAATACTACTTGGGCAAACTATTTCTTGGATGAAATGACACCTACTAGATTTGGATGCAATTTAGAGGGCAGTCCAATAGTCATTGAATGAGTAATTTCTCTTTGCCCTTTAATAAGCATCCCCCATTGCCCTTTATTCACATCTGGAAAACCCATCTTGAATCTTTCTCCATTAAAGTGCTTCATTCTATCATAGCTTGTTTGGAGCTCTTTAAGGAGGCCACCAAATAGGTCAAAGAACCTAAGATTCAGGTGAAGGGGAACAGTCAGAAACTTGTTCCTAGCCTTAGAAGTAGAGAATTGTTCGGCTTCATTGGGGTATAGATTAAAAAATTCTTTAGAGGAGAGACTATAGCTTTTCTGTGTAATCAGGTTCACATCAGCCAAAAGGACCTCTGAAGTTTTAAGTAGGGTAGGTAGCTAGTCCTCAAACTTGTAGGCTACCATCCCATGGACCTCAAGAAAGGCTTTTATAGAAAGGAATTCTTTGAAGAGATTCATATGATGCCCAGAATGGTAGATGAAAGCATACCAAAATGATGGAAGAAGGGAGCTAGGGTTGCCTTTTATTTGAGAGCATGCTCTAGATGATAGTGCCACACTAGGTACTATCTGAGTAA
Source organism: Colocasia esculenta (assembly GCA_014218235.1). NCBI lineage: Eukaryota > Viridiplantae > Streptophyta > Magnoliopsida > Alismatales > Araceae > Colocasia > Colocasia esculenta. The sequence goes on from CM024757.1 coordinate 91,874,456, forward strand.
GAAAAGGTGTAGAGCTAGCTGAAGGAATTGAGGATAGAGGGAGAGAGGAGAAGAAATGTGGAGCTAGGGTGTGAAGAGTGGGAGTTTTCACAGTGTGAGGTTTAAAAGTATACTTCAAAGGAAATGAAGAAATTGAAGGATTTATTGGAGTTGGAGGCTGTACTTCTGGTTGAGAAGTGGAAGGAGGAGGATCAGAGGAGACAGAAGGAACATGTTGAGAGGGAATTGGAGGAGTTGGTTCAACTGGTGGAGGAGGTGTTGGGTCACTAGCAGGAGGAGGAGTTGGAGCAGTAGGAGTAGAAATTGTTAAGGGCTGAGAGGGAAAGACTGGGTTACCAGACTTCATCAGCTTCCTTCTAACCCTTCTCTTAAGGTTTTGACCTTAGGATTGACTTCCTCCATGGACTGATCTAGTTGCTCCAAAGGCTGCTTAGATGCTTGCTCCTGCTATTCTTGTTGCTGTTGAAGAGTCTGATGTGGCACTACTACTGGATCCACACCTGACTGATCTGCATTCTTCTCTGGTTGTGGAATCACATCCTCAGGTTGTTGCTGCTACTGCTGCGCTAGTTGAGTAGGAGGAGGTGTAGGATCGAATAGAAAGGATGAACAGATCTAGAGGGGGGGGTTGAATAGATCTATCACCAATTAATGCGGAAGCTTAAGTAATTTAAAATTACTTTGAATTAGAGATCCATTCAAACAAACAATCTAACTGATCTGATGTGTAAACGTGTGAATGTGTATACAATGTGTGAAGCAATTAGACAAGTAGAGTGAAAGCAAAATCCTATGCAAGCATCTAGAGCAGAAGAACAAATCGAACCATTGCACAAAGGATTTTTGGGTGGTTCGGAAATCACACCAGTGATTCCTACATCCACCCCTCACACAATGGGGCCACACTACTCAAACCTGAGTACAACACACATTGGAGCATGACGACTCCAGAACACCCTTGAGCATGACGGCTCAACACACAACCAGAGCACGACGACTCCAAAACACTTTTGAGCACGACTGCTCAACACACAACTATGAGTGCGACAATGCACAAACTAAGCACGACGGTTCAAACCACACATATATGAGCACAACAGCTCAAAACACACAAGCTAGATCGAATCCACAAGAAATCAGTTCTTCTTCTTCCTCTGCTGCTCCTCTTCTCAATCTGCTCCTTTTTCAACACTTCACTGCTTGGCCTTGATCCACACGTCCTCTTAGATGAAATGGCTGGAAGGCTGGAGGCTTTTCTTCTTCAGATCAGAGATGATAGCTTTTATAGCCTCTGTGCAGTCTCACATATGTGAAAGAGATGTGCACAGAAACCTAGAATGCACCCTGGGCTGCCACGTGTCCAAAAGGCCTTTACCTCATTGCCACTTGGATAAAAGGGCACTTTGGTAATTATAGAATCTCCCATAAAGATCTCAGAACGAAATCACAGCCATTGGATATCATCCTCTGCACGATTCTGGGTTTGCACAAAAAGTGAGTCGACTTATATTTCCATGAGAGTCGACACTACTGGCCAAACATCAGTTCAGGCTTACTAGCATAACACTAGTGTCGACCTGAACAACAGTTAGAGTCGACCTGATCAACAGATAGAGTCGACCTCTTATGTATTCCTTCAGATCAGGTTCATTGGAATGATACTAGTGTTGACCTAACTTTCAACTAGAGTCAACACTACTGACATTTGCTCTTCAGAAACTTGCTGGGCAGCCTTTAAGAGTCGACCTGTCTGTCAACTGGAGTCGACACTACTGTGACTTTTTCTTCAAGAGCTTGCTGGACATACCTTGAGAGTCGATCTGTCTGTCAACTAGAGTCGACTCTACTTTGACAAAAACATTGTAAACCTGTATGAATGAAGAGTAGACCATCAAAACATGTTATTAACAGTAAGATATGAGATATTAAATATCAAGAACATGTTGTTTGAGCATTATTGTAATATATTCAATATGTACAATATGTTCAATATGTCATCATCAAAATCAAGGTATGGGTGATGTCCATTGGTCATCATTAAAAATTAATCTTTAAGAAATTCCAATACACACTCAACACAACAGGAGGAACTTGAGAGGTGCTTGTGCCCTGTTGGCATACCATCTGTAGAAGCAGATCCTTCATCTGCTGCACCTCCTCTAACATTAAATGAACTTAACATCAATTTGTTATATCTGCATTTGAAGTGTAGACAACATCTCTTGTTGTTTAATGATTAAGTCCATCACATTATCCACAGATCTACTAGTCTCCCCCTGAGACCTTGGCCGGGTCTCAACAGGTGGTGGAGAGACATGGTGGTATTCCTCATCAAAGAATGGCTCTACTTGAGTGAAACTGGGAATGTCCTCTTCTTGAGCCACTACCTTGCCCCTTAAATCTCTGAGCACTTGATTGATTGTATCATCTGGAATATCTTGCTCTTGGGAGGGAGCAGTAGCATGGACTTCTTCATCTGCCACTGTTTCTTCTTCTCTAACTTCCTCTCTTTTGATTCTTGGAGATTGAACTTGAAGAAAGGAGGAACTCTGTAACTCATCCAGAAAGATATCATGGGAACAACTGGGTACATAGTCCTTAGACCAAATATTTTAGGCCTTATCTTCCAAAATATAATGGCTTCTTCTCAAAATAGACAGCCCAATCTTCTCTTTCACAGAGACAAAAATCTCATCATTCAAATCCACTGCAAATCTTCTAAAGATTAGGGTCAGCAGGGGTCCATAAGGGAGAGACTCTTGCAAATTCTTAGACCCTGCCATCCTTTCCAATATAATGGAGGGAAGGTTGACCCTATGCCTCTGAATGGCCCAAAACAACAAACTGTTGTCTCTGGCAGTGATGGAAGAATGGGTTCTTGCCCTAGGGGTGATGATGGTTGTGACTATGGCGTGAAGGATCCTCCTTTCTACTGAGAGCTCGATGATAAGGAGCCAAAAGAGGAAACATTAACATGAGGAGAAATAAGACTCTTATGCGTGTCTTCTCAGGATGGGAACTGCTTCCGCCGGGGAGCCCGGAAATTCCTCGGCCTGGTCCGCCTACCCGGCCTGAGTGAGGCCATGAAGAACCAATTTCTGTAGGTTGGGATGCTGTGGTTATGAAAGTTAGCGGAATGGTTGTACTTTGTTTTGTTGTTCTGGAGTAACTCTGTCATGTAATGTCGACCCCTCTGCGTAGGGTGTCCAGCTCATGCGAATTTGAGCCCCCGATGTCCATGTATCCCCCTTTTCCCTTTATGTTCTTCACACATATATATAAAACTATACACCTGATATCGACACTAGAGGTTCACTCCGATGTCATATCCATTCAAAAAAAAAATTGATAAGGAGCCCTTTCATGGAGAGAAACCCTAGACTACCAATAACCCTTAATCTCTGCTTCTCCATGAACACTGCCTCACTGATTTTGTGTCCGGAGTTAGGGCAATCCAATAACTCAACCAACAAGTCTTCAGAAACTATAACTATTGTACCTTTCACTGAGCCTGTAACTGAACCATCTGCTGTAACTTGGAGGGAGAGGTAAAAAGCCTTCACGGCACTCTTAAATGTCGGTTCACTAATCTGATAGATCCTCGACCAGCCCATAGCGTCTAGGGTTTCTGCCACCCAACTAAGCCTACCAGTCAACTGGGTGAAATCTACAACCTTCCCTAGGCAAATGGAAGCCTTGGCTGAAGACAAAGGCTGGAACTGCTCAGGGGTGAAGAAGGTTCCTTTCGGAGCCCTAGATGATGCCAACTAGACAAAGACAAGAAAAGAATCTAAGAAGGATGGTAGAGAAGATGTAGAATAGGTTCACAGAGATTATAGAACCTACCCTTCTTCAGAGAAGTGGTGAAAATCTACAGAAGCTTCCAAGGTGGTTCCGTCGGGGTGAAGAACACGCGCGGGAACGAGGAGGAAGACGAAAGGAGAGTCAGAGACGTTTCAAAAGGGTGATTTGGAAGAAAGAGGGAAAGGTCCTAATATAGAAGGAGGATATGGAATGGACCGTAGGTGAGGAGATGAACTGTTGGGATTAAATGAATAAACCATTATAATTAATTCCTATTTAAATGAAAATTTATAAACCATTTTTTTTGAATTAAAGTTGACTCCGACTTCATAAACTTCGACTTCATAAGAGTTGTAGTGCCGAAACTCCAACTTCAGAGAAGTCGAAGTTCCAGGACTTCGAAAGATTTTTCAATGAATGGAACATACAATGCAGTAAATAGTAAGTTTTTTAATCAGGGTTACACATACCTATTTCTTTTCTTATTGAAGTAAATCTGTCTTGAAGGAGAGATTTAGTAAATATATCAGCTAATTAATTATCTGTAGAGACAAATTCAAGTAAAATATCTCCATTACTTACATGGTCCTTGATGAAATGATGTCTGACCTCAATGTGCTTGGTTCTTGAGTGTTGAATAGGACTTTTGGTCAAATTGATTACGCTTGTGTTGTCACACAGCATTGGAATTTCATGAAGTGTATGACCATAGTCTTTCAGTTGATGTTTGATCCACAGCAGTTGAGTGCAGCAACTTCCAGCTGCAATGTATTCTGCTTCTGTTGTAGACAAAGCTATAGAATTATGTTTGCTGGAAGACCAAGAAATTAAGCATCCTACAAGAATTTGACAAGTACTACTGGTGCTTTTTCTATATATCTTGCATCCAACATAGTCAACATCACTATATCCAATCAATTTAAATTCAAAACATCTGGGATACTATAAACCTAGTTTACCAGTATTTATAAGTTATCTAAAAATTCTTTTAACAGTATTAACATGAGATTCTTTAGGATCAGCTTGAAATCTAGCACACAAACATACACTAAACAATATATCTGGTCTACTAGCAGTAAGGTAGAGTAATGACCCAATCATGCCTCTATAAATCTTTTGATCTACTTTCTTACCAATTGGATCACTATCTAACTTAATACCTGACATCATGGGTGTTCCTAAGGGCTTACACTTGTCAAAACCATATTTAGAAAGCAAATCTGAAATGTACTTGGTTTGACAAATGTGAGTACCTTCCTTGGTCTTCTTGATTTGCAAGCCAAGAAAATAGTTAAGCTCACCCATCATGCTCATCTCAAACTCACTTTGCATAAGGTTTTCAAAGAATTTGTAGATTGATTCATTAGTAGAACCAAAAATAATATCATCAACATATATTTGTACAATCAAGATTCATTTTGAAAATTTCTTAATAAATAGGGTGAAAATTCATGTGATATAAGATAAGTACTTAGTCTTTCATACCAAGCTCTTAGAGCTTGTTTCAAACCATATAATGATTTCTTTAAACGGAAAACATGATTTGGATACTTAGTGCCTTCAAAACCAGTTGGTTGCTCAACATAAACTTCTTCTTTTATGAAACCGTTCAGAAAAACACTTTTAACATCCATTTGAAATAAATTGATATTAAGAGAATATGCATATGCTAATAAAATTCTAATTACCTCTAAATAAAATTCTAATTACCTCTAATCTAGCAACTGGAGCATATGTTTCATCAAAATCAATGCCTTCCTCTTGGGAATATCTTTATGCTACCAGTCTGGCCTTGTTCCTGGTGATTACTCCTGATTTATCCATTTTGTTTCTGAAGACCCATCTGGTCCCAATAAGTGGATGGTCAGAAGGTCTAGGGACAAGAGTCTAAACCTGGCTGCGTTGGAACTGGTTAAGTTCCTCTTGCATAGCTAGGATCCAAGATTCATCTACCAGTGCATCATTGATTGTCCTAGGCTCAATTTGAGAAACAAATGCAGTGTAATCACAGGGAATATTCATACCTCTTGTTCTTACCCTGTCTTGAGGATCACCTATAATATTTTCTCTTAGATGATCTCTGTGATACCTCAATTCTCTAGGTAGTCATTCCTATGTTTCTTCTTGTTGTTGCAGTTCTTCTAGTGGAGGATCTTCCTTATCTTCATCTTTTTCTTCAAGAGAAGTTTGTTCCAGATCCCCGCATAATTCTTCAACATCTTCTTCTTCATCTATTTTCTTAATAGAAGGGTTAGTTTCATCAAATAAAATATGAACTGATTGTTCTATAGTTAAAGTTCTTCTGTTAAACACTTTGTATCCTCTAGGTTTTGAGATATATCCTAGTAGAAAACCTTCATCACTTTTAGCATCTAATTTTTCTAAATTATCTTTTCCACTATTCAAAATGAAACACTTACAACAAAAGGGTCAAAGGTGACTGATGTTTGGCCTTTTCTTCTTATAGAGTTCATACGGTGTCTTCTTCAAAATTGGTATGATCATACACCTATTAATGATGTAGGAAACTGTGTTGATTGCTTATGCTCAAAAGTTTCTTGGTAGATTGTAATTTGTATGTATTGTTCTAGCCATGTCTAGCAGTGTTATGTTCTTCCTTTCTGCTACTCCATTTTGTTGAGGTGTTCTTGGTGTAGAGAAATTGTGTTCAATGACATTTTCTTCACAGAATTTGACAAACTCTTCATTTTTGAATTCTCCACCATGGTCAGATCTAATACTGATTATTTGAAACTTCTGGCTCTTCTGTACTAGTCTACGGAACGTCAGAAAGGTTGAAAAAGTTTTTGATTTGGCTTCCAAAAATGATACCTAAGTGTACCTTGAATAATCATCCACAATTACATAGCCATAAACTTTTCCTCCAAGACTTACTATTCTTATAGGTCCAAACAAGTCCATATGAATAAGTTCCAAAGGTTTGGAGGTTGTCACTAAGGTCTTGGACTGAAATGAAGTATTTGTTTGCTTTCCTTTTGCACAGGCTGTACAGATTCCAGATTTCTTCATTTTAAGCTTTGGAAGAACTTCAACTAGATCATGCTTGATTAGTTTCTTGATCACTGATGCACTTGCATGTCCTAGTCTTCTGTGCCATAAATCAGTCTCTTCACTCTTGGTAGTTGCAAGACATAAGTTAACTTCTTTCAATTTTGCTAATTGTAGAGTGTACAGATTTTTGACTCTTTGTGCTTCAAAGACTGTTTTTCCATCCTTTTGAATAATACATTTATCATTCTAAAATTTTCCCAGGTGACCTTTCTCATACAGTTGACTGATGCTAATAAGATTATGCTTTAGTCCTTCTACATACATAACATCTTCTATCAAATCCTTTTCCTTCGTTCCTACTGTTCCACATCCTATCACTTTGCCTTTTCCATTATCTCTATAGGTGACTTGACCAACCTCATCTCTAAAACTTGTAAACAACTTTCTGTCACTTGTCATATACCTTGAGCACTGCCTATCCAAATACCATTTGGATGCTCTCAGGCGACCCTGTAAACAAAATTAAGTTGAAACTTTTGGTACCCAAATTTTCTTGGGTCCTTGATGGTTAGTCTTTGGAATCCAACGCAAGTGTCTAGTTGTGCAGGTGCTGACTGTGTGTCCTAGTTGGTTACAGTGACTACAACATAAATCATATGCATTCTTTACATGTGTAGTGTTTTTAGATTTTAGTTTTTATTTCTAGACATGTTGATTGACCTTCCTAGGATTTTTAATTTCCTTTTCTTTCACAAATTTAGGAGTTGGGTATTTTTCAGGATAGACAATATTGTCTTCATTTGTTGGAGGCGTATAACCTACTCCATACTTCTTTTTACCTATTTGAGCACCTTTCAATTTTACAACCAGAGATGTTTTACAGTTAGTAATTTTATCTATAGTAGCTTTTAGATATTATTTTCTTCTCTTAATTTTTATTCATCTTTCAATTCTTTTAGATTTGATTCAATTTCCATGATTTTACTATTTTTAACTTTTAAATCTTCACACAGTAGTTCATTTGTTCTTTTTGTTTCAGTTAAATTTTGTCCTAATCTTTCTAGTTCATTTTTTAGAAAAGTATTAGATTTTTCTTGATTCAATAAATTTAACTTAACTATTTTCATCTGTTTAACTACTGTTTTATATTTCTCATACAATTCATTAAATGCATCTTCTAAACTATCAGAATCAGATTCAGAGCATGATGTAAAGGAGGTTTCAGAATTTACCTAGTCTAGTCCTCCCATAAGGGCTAGAATGGCTTGTTCCTCTTCTTCTGATTCTGAGCTTGAAGAGTCTGAACTTGTAATGTCTAGGTTGATTGCACTCATAGCAAGTTGGTTCTTTCTTCTTTTCCTTTTTGAAGTATCTCTTTGACCCGAATTTCTTCTTCTTGGAAGAATCCTTTGGAGTTTTCTTGGTAGCATGGCTTCATCATCACTATCTTCTAATTTCTCTTTTGAATCCTCAAAGGAAGAAGAATCTGCAGGTTTCAAAGCATTTGTCATTTTCTTTTTCAAAGAGCCTTTAGAAAATCTTTCCATATTGACTTCATGAGCCATTAAAGAACCAATCAATTTGTCAATAGAAAGTTCTATTAGATCATGTGCCTCTTCAATAGCAATGACCTTAGGGGTCCAGGCATGAGTTAATGATCTTAGAATTTTTCTTACTGTTTCTTCATTAGTAAGAATTTTACCTAGTGAACTCAAACCTACTATTATATTTGAGAATCTATTATACATTTTGGTTATATTTTCATTAGGAAGCATTTTGAATTAATCATATTGGGAGACAAGAATATCTATTCTAGTTTGCTTTACTCTATCAGTTACTTTTAGTTTATCCCACATCTCCTTAGTAGTTCTACAAGCAGATAATCTGTTAAACTCTCTTTTGGATAAAGCACAACATAGATAATTCTTGGCTTTATAATTTAGGGACATATTTCTTTTGTCAGCTATAGATAATGTTGAAGTTCCATTAGCAAGTATAGTAAAATCACCTTGTTCTATTATCTGCCACAGATTAAAGTCTGTACCTCTGATGAAGCATTCCATTCTCATCTTCCAGTACTGGTAATCCTCACCATCAAAGAATGGTGGTCTAGTGACTGACTGACCTTCGTAGTTGTGAGCTTCAGATGCCATCTCTTCTCAAATCTTTCGATTTTTCTGATAAGACCTCGATCCGGTACCACTTGTTGGATCGAGATGGCACTATAGATGTCCTAGAGGGGGGTGAATAGGACTTCTTGCACTTTTAAAATTTACCTAAAAATAGATGACACTAAATAAAGTTGTTAGTATTTAGTGTGGTGTGTGTGAAATAAGTGAAAACTTGGCGGAAACAATCACACAATTGCACAAGAGATTTTATCCTGGTTCGGCCCTTCCCACATGGAAGTCCTACATCTAGTCCCCAAGTAACCTCTTGGGATTTCACTAAACTGCCAAGAACATTTGGCCTTCTCTCAACTTGAGAGGTATTACAAACCCATTTGCACCCAAGCAAGTCTTCCATTTACCAAGGGGTACAAAGACTACCTACACCAGTAGGTCTTCCCTTCATAAGAGGGGCACTGTAGGGAACAAACCCCCTGTGGGTTATCTAACATAGAAATGAAAAACACGTGTGTGTCTGCTCAGACGAATGAGCAAACACAGAGAATCAGACAGAGATACAAATAAGAATTGAAGCTCTAACTCTTTCTGAATCTAAGAGGGTGGACTGAAAAGATCTACAGTCACAGAATGCCACCAAAGAAGAAAAGACTTCTAAAAACGAGAGAGCTTGGAAGTTGAGGATTGAAGAAGCAGCTCTCTTTCTCTTTTCAGTAGAAGGTCTGTGATGACTCTTGTTGCTTGTAATTTCTGATTGGAGTTTAGTATATCTGGGTTGATTTCTTTTGATTCAAACTTCAGCTTCTATATATGAGCTTCAGAGACTTGATCTTCCCGTTTGAAACTAATCGTTAGAAACTAGTCGTTTGAAGGATAACTGTTGATCCTTGGATGTTGACACCTTGAGACTTCTGTTATAACCATCATTCCCTCAATTCTTAGAGTCCTAATGTCTTCTGGGTATGTAGGTAGCTTCATGGCTTGATAGACAGCTTCATTAATGTTCTGTAAACTCCATGCTCAAGACTGAAAGCTAAGCATGCTTCATTAATGTTCTGCAAGCCTGGAAGGACAAGAAGGACACAAATACGTCCATACTCTCAGAGGTAGGTGAGATAAAATATTTAAAGCTTGAAGGAGTTCAGATAGACAGAAGTTCAAAGCATTTAAAGATAGATAGACAGTTGTATGGGGAATGCAAGGATTTTTTCCTGAAAGTCGTGGAGTTCTGATAGTGGTAGGTGATCTCTGACAGACAACCCATGCTACTTATACCTACCATCATATTTACTGTATAGCAACTGTCAAATGAAAAGAACTAAACTTATGACAGCAAACAAGAGACCACATTATATAACTATTTCAAATCTTAACAAAGATATTTTATATGGTTATTTTGAATATATTTTCTCCTACCTAACAGAATATTTAAATAGTGATAGCACGAAGAACTTTATTCTGTAAGACATATAAGTGTCATTCTTTTTGTAAAGGATCCCATAGGAATAATGAAAGCCAATGAAATAACCAAGATTATGATTTCATGGATTCTGTGGAATGATAGATTACACAAATATTATTTAAGTACATAGGAGTTGATATATGATACTTCATCTTTCAAAGAGTCAGAGTCCAAGACAATAGATGCATACAGATCTTCGACTATATAGAAGTCGCAGTGAGTCATTGATTGATAACAAACTTCGACTTTTTGAGAGTCAGAGTGATAAAGGTTTGTTCATCAATCGATGTCATACTTCGACTTTTAGGTAGTCGGAGTGCAGAGCAAACAAGCAATAGACTTCGACTTTCAAGGAGTCGGAGTGAAGTACTTCAACTGTATGGAAGTTGCAGTGAGATATCAGACTTCAACTTCTGGGGAGTTGGAGTAGAACAAGATATCATAATTCGACTTTTAGACAGTCGAAGTAAGGTTTAGTCAACAAGACTTTGACTTTTAAAGAGTCGGAGTAAGGTTCAGTTGATAAGCAATCGGTATAAGGACTTTGACTTTTTGAGAGTCGGAGTCAAGCCAGACTTCGACTTTTCCAAAGTCGGAGTACTACCTGTTGTTCATCAATTGATACAATACTTCGACTTTTCTAAAGTCAGAGTCTAGTGTCAGAGTCAGTATGATATACAGTATACGCTGTAGACTTAGAGAAATTTCGTGAGACAGTATTGATACTTAGATTTTGTGTGTGCATAAAGTTTGGCTAAGTTATAGTACAATATTATATATAAATGAGAGCCTTGGTATTGTCATATTAATTTTCATAATTGTGGTATAAGTTAATAAAATTGATTTAGAAGATATTAAAAGGTTTTGTCATAGAAAAAATATTATGATTAAATATTTAGCAATATTTTTAGGGATTGTTTCTCAACAGTAATGAATTGGGAGAAACCTACTAATGTGACATAAATAAGAAGTTTCTGGGATTAGTAGGCTACTACAGAAGATTCATCAAAGATTTGTCCAAAATCGTTGTGCCTCTAACTAGATTGACTAGAAAGGAAAATCCATTTATATGTACAGAAGAGTGTGGGAAGAGTTTCTGCACTCTGAAGGAATGTTTGACTACGACTCCTATCCTTACCCTACCCACTGAAGGGGGAAGATTCGATGTGTATACTAATGCATCAGGTATCAGATTAGGTTGTGTACTGATTCAGTCAGGAAAGGTGATAGCATATGCCTCTAGGCAACTGAAGATACATGAAGTTAATTACCTTGTCTATGATTTAGAGTTAGCAGTGGTGGTGTTCGCATTAAAGATTTGGTGACACTATCTATATGGCTAACAATTTAAAGTATAGTCAGATCACAAGAGTCTGAAGTACCTCTTTTCGCATAAAGAACTTAACATAAGACAACAGAGATGGTTGGAGTACTTAGAAGACTTCAACTTTTCCATACAATATCACCCAGGAAGAGCTAATTCCATAGCGGATGCTTTGAGCAGGAAGCCTGTGGTGTCACTAACCAACATAATAGGGAGTGGTGATTGCTAAAGTAATTCACTAACCTAGACTTGAATATAAAGGAGGAAAATGATTGTGTGTTGATCACTAACATCAGCATACAATCGGATCTTTTCACAGAGATTAGAGAGCAACAAGGCAATGACCTTTTCCTAGTAGAGATCGAGGAGAAGATTGATCAAAGGCCGAATTTTGCCGTAACTGAAGATGGCAGATTGGTATTCAAGGGAAGAACCTACGTATCAGATAATGAAGAACTAAAGAGGAAGTTGATGACTAAAGCTCATAGATCCAGGTATACAATCCATCCTAGAGCCACTAAGATGTATCAAGATAAAAGAACTTATTGGTGGATGAACATGAAAAGAGAGGTAGCTGAGTTTGTGGCATTTTGCTTGACTTGTCAGCAAGTTAAGGCAAAACATCTCAGACTAGTAGTTGTGTTACAACCCTTGGACATACCTGAGTGGAAGTGGGAAAAGAGAACAAGAGACAAATGAAAATAATAAGAATGGAGCACAACTCCAGATAGATCATGATCGCCAGAGACATGTTGGTCTCGAAGTAATATAAATAAAAAAAGAGAAGCAGCAAAGTTCAAAGAGGATTGATCGCGGCAAATACCTTCTAGAGAGGAAGATGTGCAGGTTCGCTTCTTATTCTACGAGCACGACCGGTCATGGTAGAAGGTTTCTCTTTGATGATTACCATGATGAAAGGCAACACAAGAAAAAGATAAACAATGGATTAGCCAATTAAGTGTAGTATCAAATTCTCAAATAGAAATCAATCAAATGAAGCTTGGAGTAGAACTCACCTTTTTGGTTTTTTAAACCCGTATGGAAATAGTGGGTGTGTAATGTATGCATGGATTGTGTAAAGAGTGATTTGTGTGTGTTGATTAAAAGAGAATTAAAAGGAGAATATGGAGTGCTCACGGATGGGAGATTTAGAGTGAACTAAAGCGAATAAACAATGATGAAAAGAGGGAGATGGATGCTTCCTCAACGGAGGTGGTGCAAGGAGTGCCAGATGGAACTTGATGAAAGCTTCAAGTGGAAGAGGAGGCGGCGTCGGCGGTGCTGCAACTCCCGCTTGTTTAAACGATGTGGAGAGGAGAGGTGTGCTTCAAAGTTGAGGCGGCAGTCTGGCAGGGCTTCGCCACGAGTTAGCCTCTCGCAACTCACTAGACATGGGTAACCTTGTGAACCAACAGACCAGAGGTGTATTTATAGGGAATTGGGGCTCAAAGTTCGAAGTGGAGTAAATCGCATCAGGGACAATGGACGTATGTGGAATCGCGTCAGACCAACTGGACATGTTAATGAATTTCCAATTATAATCAAATTCTGATAGAAATAGAAACTTGAATCAGGTCTAGAAGATAGGACATGTTTATGCATTTTCAAATTTTGTTTATGGAAACTTGCTATAAGGGAATTTAGAAAGTCTAATCGTGTCAATGGTTCAGGATGCATTTCAGAAAAGGCAATATGTATTTCTAAAAATTAAATAAGGAAAATTTTAAAGAGAAATATGGAAGTGCCAAAATCATGTCGTATCAGACTAACACTTGTCAAAATGCTTATTTTAGTCATCAACTGATTGTTACAGAAATGCATCAATGTAAACTGCCGCGTTCATGAGCACACCAACTCGATTATCAAATAGCGTCCAAGCTAATGCGACAATGATATTCATCAAGCATTGGTTGTTCACCTATCGATCGAGAATCGTGTCAGGGTACATGATGTGTTAATGAGTGTTCATCAATTGATAGGGGTGTCCACCAATCGATAGGGAAATCACGTCGAGTTTACCAGATGCATTAATGATCAATCGATGGTTGTGTCCACCAATCAATAGGGAAATCACATCGCGGTTACATGATGCTTTATTGAAAAAGGGTGTCCAGTTGGTGTGACGTGTTCATGAAATGATAATAGGATCCACTAAAGCTGATGCGATTCAATTAAGGGTAATAAGATGCTCTAGCAAGCCATTAAATATAAGGGGAAGCATTCTGAAAAATGGAGGATATCCACAAAGATGGGCAAATGTACTCTCGGAGCACAGAAGAGGGCCACTTGTGGCATTACTATTTAACATAAGATTTGCTTACTATGGTGTCAAATTTTGTGTCTCTACAATGACTTGTCAATGTGTATATTCTCCGAGTACAATCGAGAAAGTAAGATGAGAAAGAAAGTGCACAGTAACTTTAGGAAACTTCAATGCTATAACCTGCTTGTCGACTGTGTGGGAATCCAAGATTAGAGGAGACTTAAGCTTTGGTAGAGGAATCACTAGCCTGACAAAAGGAATATCATACGGAGAGTTCATCCATTGCCAAGAAAAAGGGTTTCCTAACGTGCAAAAGTGTGTACACATCTATGCGTATGTCGCACTGAATAAAACTTGAATATGTAAATTTAAAAAAATCTGATTTTCCATATTATGATCATACGACTAGTATGTGCAAATCAGATGTTTGATTAGCTTTAACACGTTGCATGTTATGGTTTTTAACGAAGGACAATACGAGAACACGATAGAATATGATCATCAAATTGAGAACAAAATCAAGACATTAGCACTATTCAAAATCATGGTTCTCTCATTAAAGCTTTTATATGGGTTGTTTAATGCAAGAGGGACTAAAAAGGACTCGAGTTGGAGCTAACAAAAATGACTCACAAGACACGGAATTGAAATAGTGTGGATTGGAACTCAGGCACAGAAGGCAACATGGGGGTCTATCACCTTCTAAAGAAGAATGCGACATCTAGGGCTGCCACCTTAAGAAGGCAACCACCCTCCCTGTCAGCTTCTCAAGCAAAAGGCGATAGGTCAACATGTCACAACAGTAGGGCCTTGTTCTGCTTCCAGAACTGATTCGAGACCTGTAGGGGATTGAAAGGCACAAACCCTACCATGTATACAATGGAATAAAACCCAAATACTCATGTTTGACTCAATAAAAATTGAGGAAAAAGACATGATAAGACAGTAGACATTTAGAGGTCTCTATGGTGATGATTAATTGAAACCTAATCAGGTACAAGGTAGATTTTACATGGATTAAAGAAAGACTTTTTAAAATGTACATAGTGAAGATGTCGGTCAAAATACTTTCAAACCACATAATGAAAATTAGGGAAAAAAGAGGGAATCATTGCTAATATATAAGATACTACAATAAACCTTTCATGTATATTTAAGGGATTTAAAAGATCTCAAATCAAGAACACGTAATCTTGCATGAACACGAATATGAGACTTGTGACATTTAATTTGATGCATATGCACGATGAAATTTGGGGAAAATGGAGGAAAATATTGTTGACACTGTTATGTTGAGTGTGTATTTAATATTTTGATGATGATTTTAATGATGACTAAAATATTTAGTAGTGGTTGATGTATAAACACTCATACTTTGATTTTGATGACGATATATTGTACATATTATAATGATGACTAAACAACATATTTTTGATACTTCATATTTCATATTTTGATGATGATGACATGTTTTGATGGATCACACTTCATATATATAGGTTTACACAACTTTGCCATAGTTGTATTGACACAAGTTGTCCATTAAGTGAGCTTATGAAGAACAAACTCTCAGTTGTGTCGACACAAGTTGTCAATCAGGTCGACAAACATAGTATGTCCAGTGAGCTTATGAAGAACGAAGTCTCAGTTGTGTCGACACAAGCTGTCAATCAGGTAGACACACAGTATTCATCCAGTGAGCTATATTTGAAGAAAACACTGGAGGTCAACACAAGCTCTTAATCAGGTCGACACATGTGTCCTCCCAATAAGTTGGAACTCATACTTAATTAGTTGCGTCGACACACATGCAAATATGCATCGACGCACCTCGAGTGAAAACTCAGAAACAAAAAGGGTATGATTTCCAAAGGGTGTGACTTAACTGTGGAGATTATGGGAGACTCTCTTATTACTAAAATACCCTTTCATCCAAGTGGCAAAGAGGAGAAGGACTTATGGACAAGTGGCAACTTTGGATGAACCATATGTTTATGTGCACATGTCTCCCACGTACAAGGGAGTGCACTAAGGTTATAAAAAGCCTACTGTCTCATCTGAAGGAGGCATCCATCACATAGGACATGGGGAGCAAGGCCAAGCATAGAGAGAGAGAGAGTTTGAGTGTTGAAAAAGTAGCAGATCAAAGAGAAGAGCAGCAGAGGAAGAAGGAGCAATCGTGCGAAGGAGGAGTCGCAGAGCAAGGAAGAACCATCAGATCTGAAATAGAGCATCGTGAATTGAAGACCTCCAACAAATCCTCTCAAGAGTCTTCAATTCAAGCTTCTAGCAGATCATCTTCAACGAGGAACATCCAATTCATCTCTCTTTTACCTATTTCTATTAGAGTGTTCATCTCAATTTGTTTTTGAGTGTTAGTGAAATTTGTACAAGTGTTTCATTCAGATTTCAGCGTGTATGTGTTTGAGTGGATATGATCTATGCTAGAGGATCTGATCTTATAGGAACTTAATCTAGCTTGTGTGTGTGTGTGTGTGGTTTGAGCCGTCGAGCTTTTGTGTGTGTTGTACTCAAGTTTTTGAGTAGTGTGACCTCACTGTGTGAAGGGTGGATGTAGGAATCGTTGGTGTGATTTCCGAACCACCTAAAAATCTCTTGTGCAGTGGTTTGAACTGTTTTCGGCGCTATATGCATGCATAGGGATTTCGCTTATACACTACTTGTCAAGTTTCTCACACACTAGTCTACAATTTAATGACATAAGCATATCAGATCAGTGTGGTTTTCATTGAATTGATTTATAATTTGAAGTAATTTTTAAATTTCTTAAACTTCCGCTGTGATTGGTAATAGATCTATTCAACCCCCCCCCCCCTTCTAGATCTATTCTCCCTACTTGTTCCATCCTACAATTGGTATCAGAGCAGGTTAATATCTGATTCTGATCTGATTTGATTGCTTCTATTTGATCTTTTAAAACATCATCTAATTTGCTTGAACTGCCTGATTGCTTGATTACTGAAATTTCATTTGATCTGTGTGATCTATTTGCTTGCTCATTCACTGGTTCTTAACTTAATCTATGGATTCTCGAGGTTTCATAGCTAAGGGTCATTCTATCAATAGACCACCAAATTTTGATGGATCTGATTACACTTACCGAAAAAACCGCATGCAAGTTTTTCTAAAAACTCAAAATTATGAAATCTGGAAAATAGTTGAAAAGGGTCCTTTTGAAAACGATGAGAATGAAGCGAATTGGACTAGAGAGCAAATTAGGAGAGCAACTCTTAACTATAGTGCCATAAATATGCTTTAGTTTGTTGTTCACCCTAAGGAGTATTCAAGAATATCCATGTGCAAATCCGCTAAGGAAATGTAGGATAAACTTGAATTAATGTATGAAAGAACATCTCAAGTTAGGGAAACCAAAGCAAACATACTTGTTTCTGAATATGAACTGTTTACGATAAAAACTGATGAATTAATTTTTGAAATGTTTGCTATGTTTATGATAATTGTTAATAGACTAAGGACATTAGGTAAGGAGTAAACTGATGCTGATTTGGTAAGAAAAATTTGTGCTCTTTATCATCGATTTGGCATACAAAAGCAACTGTGATTGAAGACTCTGATGAATTCTCCAAAATATCTTAGATGAACTCATAGGATCTTTAATGACATATGAAATAAACCTAAAAAGACTGAAGAACACATGCTTAAAGCTAAACTAGTATCACTTAAGGCTTCATCAAGTCACAAAGAGAAAATCCAAGAGAAATCTAATTCTGAAGAGTCTGAATCTGATGAGGATGAGATTGCCCTCATGACCAAACATTTCAAAAAATTCTTAAAATCAAGAAGAGGAAAATTCAATGGAAAGAATAAATACTTTTCTGGAAAAAAGAATTCTTCTTCTTTAAACAATAACATTCGCAAAAATGAAAAGACTGATGAGTTTGTTATTTGTTACAGATGCAACAAGCCAGGACATATGAAAGGTGAGTGTCCTGAGCTCAAGATGGAAATGCACAAGAAATACAAAAAGAATATCAAAATGAAGAAGCCAAAAGCAATGCTAGCAACTTGGTTGGATGAAGATCAAAGTGAAGAAGAAGGAGAAAATTCCTCAAGCTCTGAAGATGAGGAATTGTGCTTTATGGCAAACAACAATGATAGTAAGGTAAGCTCATATTTTGAGCAATACACTGTTGATGATTGGAAAGATGCATATGCTACCTTGGTTGAAAAATATTGTGAAATAAGAAAATAAAATAAATGTTTGAAGAAGAAAATTGATAATGCCATGCATGATACTTCTTTAAGTAGAAGAATATCTGAACTTGAAAATGAAATTTCTAAACTCAGTGATAAAAAGGAAGAACTTCTGAATGAATTGGATGAGTTCAAGATTACATCTCAAAAGGCTAACAGTGAGTTGGTAAAGTTTTCTGAGAAAATGGAAACGCAACAAAAAGAAAAACAACAAGCAATTGATGAAATTCAAAAACTTAATAAATTGCTGACTGAAAAGGATCAAGTGATAAAACAATTTCACAAATAGAAAAGAAAATATTGATGCCTTGTTAGGACTAAGAATGAATGCCGAAAAGTATGTACTGACATTTACCATAGAAGGAACAATGAAAACTAAAACTGCTGAAAAGAATGAAAAATCTTTAAAATTTCCTTTGATAAAATTTGTCGAAAGCAATAATCCAGAAAACAAAAATAAACAATTGTCAATGAAAACATCTGAAATAATAAAAAACCAGAATAAAAATGATGTGTCCAATCAAAAGAAACCAATCAGGTCGACACATGCTATAGAGAGGTCGACACAGGTTAACCATAGGTTAAAACTTGTGGCCACTTTGTCGATGCATGCTCAACATAGGTCTGCCTATCTGTTTCTAAAAAACAAAAGAATGTTACATCAAAATTCAAAAAAAAAAATGAAAAATTCTGAAAATGTAAAAACATATCTTCATGATGTTGATTGCAGGTCCAGGGTATCATATCAATCAAATTGGATCAATTCTTGGAATCAATGATACAAAAGTCCTCATTGGTATAACTCACATTTATTCTATCCAAAATTTCCAAGATATCAACATAACTTTTGATCTAAATTTCCACACATGAACAAACATGTCAAAATTCATAATTTCCCCGTTTCTAAAAGAAAAAACATGGGTGTTTACTTTCCAAATAATAATGTTAAACTACCAAAAAGGGAAGTCATTTCAAAAGTAAAACACAAACAAAAAATGACTCAAATGTGGGTTAGAAAAGATTTACTATTTCTGCTCAATCGAACTAATTGTCCCAACAATGTTGGGTACCAAAACATTTTCTTCTCTAATTTGAATTGTGTAGGAAGGCCGTGCACCCAACTCAAATGTGTGGTATCTTGAGAGTGAGTGTTCATGATACATGACTGGTGACAGAACCAAATTTTCATGTCTGATTGAAAAGGAGGATCAGTCACATTTGGAGGTAAAAATAAGGACAAAATAATTGGATCTAGAATGGTTGGTAAATCCTCTTCAAACTCAATTGACAATGTTTTGCTTGTTGATGGTTTAGACTATAATTTGCTGAGTATAAGTCAATTGTGTGACAAGGGTCATAGGGTCATTTTTGAATCAAATTTTGGTAAATAATTGACTCTTCATCTGAGAAAATAAAATTCTTTTGAAAAAGAGAGAACAATATGTACATGATAAATCTTGACAGAAATTTTGCTGAAAATATCTGTTTAGTTGCAAATAAAACTGATGTTGCAGGGACATGGCATAGAAGATTAGGTCATGCAAGTTTCAACACTTTAAATAAACTCGTAAGGCTAAATCTAGTTAGAATCAAATTTGTGGGATATGTGCTCAAGGAAAACAAAGTAGAATTTTTTTAAAAAAAATTTAATGATGTACTTACTTCTAAGCCACTAGAATTACTTCATATGAACATTTTTGGGCTAACAAGAATTCTTAGTCTTAGTGGTAAACGATATGGATTTGTCATCATTGATGATTTTAATAGCTATACTTGGGTTATATTTCTATCCACAAAAGTAATACTTGTCAAGAATTCAGGAAATTTTGTAACACTACCTTAATAGGAGTTTCACACAAAATAAAGTACATTTTAACTGATCATGGGGGTGAATTTGAAAATAAGGTTTTTTCTAATTTGTGTGCTGAGTTGAGCAATTTTCACAGATTCTCTTATCCAAGAACTCCATAACAAAATGGGGTTGTGGAAAGAATGAATAGAACTCTTGTGGAAATGGCAAGGTCTATGCTCTTGGAAAGTAAATTGCCCAAATCTTTCTGGGTTGAAGTTGTTTATAAAGCAAATCACATTTTGAATAGAGCATTGGTCTGACCAAAAATAATAAAAATCTCATATGAACTTTTGAAAAACAAAAAGCCCATTATGTCTTACTTTAAAGTTTTTGGTTGCAAATACTTTGTACAAAACAACAATAAAGAAAATCTTGACAAATTTGATGCTAAGAGTCTTGAAGCTATTTTCCTTGGTTATTCTGAGATTTCTAGAGTATTATAGAGTTTACATTCTTAAGAGAAAAATTGTGGAAGAATCTCCACATGTAGTCTTTGATGAAAATTCTTATAAATCTGATGACTCTACATCTTGTAAGACTCTACAAAATGCAGAAGAAGATGACTTCATTATTGAGTCTTCACCAACCGTTGAGGAGTATGAAGGAACATCAGAAAATCTGAATAATGAAGTACCTACCATAAATGGATCAGTAATATTGCTCCAGAATTACATTAAACTGATGAGGTAACATATGAACCAAGATGTTAAAAGATCATCCTATAGAGAATGTAATTAGCAATTTGCATGATAGAGTTAGAACTAGTTCTTCTTTTCAGAATGTAATAAATGAAGACCTCTTAGCACTAATTTCCCAGATTAAACCTAAGTCTATTTGTAAGGCCTCGAATTTTGTTACATTATTGAATTGCATGTAAATAATTCATGTTGTGTATGTATGTATGTATGTATCTACGTATGTATTAATTAGTATACTTATGTGTGTATGTGTATAATTTAGGTATAAATAATGTATGTATTGTATGATGGTAGTGTGTACATGTTAATACATACATATGACATGTATATAGGTGTAAGACGTGCATGGTTTCTGCATGTTTTAGAGTTCTGGCCGAAGGCCAGATTAGCGTCAATATCAGTAGACGTCGATGTTGTGTCGGCGTCAACCCCATGGACGCCAACACTAAGTCCAGCGTCCAGCGATGTGGACGCCAATTTCTCTAACCTGCATGCGTTGCAGACCCAAAATTCTGGAAGCAAGCCACCCCAATCATTGGGGAGCTATCTCCAATGGTCTGAAAGGGGTATCACATCACCTCCTGCGTGGGTGAGAGGTCTTCGGCTATATACAAAGCCATTTTCACAACCCTAAGCCTTCTCTTTGCCCCTTTGCAAGAGAGGAAGAAGAGAAATGAGTGAAACCCTATTTTCGGACTGTGAGAAACCCTCACCTTTGCAACCCAAAATCTAAAGTTCTGAAGCTTGATCCGGCCACCTGCTGCATCAAGGAGCTTGCTGGATCATCGAGGAAGGCATCCCCGACCTCGGATTGCGCTGGAGCTTGCTCAAGAACCGGAGGAAGGCCATCTTGGAGGCTGGTTGGGAACTTCTTGGGACAGCCCAAGGAGAGCTTCACCAAGCCTTTTGATCCCTTTAGAGTGTACCTAAAAGGCAAGTACCCTACTCATAGTGTTCATGTATGTGTCTAGGATGGTTTTACCATTTTTATGTATTTTCCCTCGTGTCCTAGACCCCCAAATTCACCCCATCCTTAGAGCTCGGGTCTGTGTTTTGCACAGACCTGACCTTAACGGCAATATCCCTTGCCGCTAAGATCATGCTTAGCGTCCAGCGATTATGCCGCTAGCATTAATTAGCGGCCATAGCTTGCCGCTAAGTTCATCTGAGCAGAATAGCAAGCTGTTCTGCCCTTCTATATGATTAATTTCGATATGTTTCACGATGAGGATATAATGTAATCTCTTATATGCTTTGTGTACTAGCTAAGGTGATGGATGGGAATGTGAATGTACACTTATTTGGTGGATGGTAGAGCTTATTTACATATTTGAAAGCAAGTGGAAGAATGTTCATATGTATGTTCTCACCATTATCCTGATAATCCGTAGTAAAATTGTGTTGCCCTAATTTTGTTAGACCATGTATGTGCAACCCTGTCTGTGCTCTGAATTTTTTGAATTTTCTATGCTTGTATGATTTATTGAATTTCTTATTTTGGGAAATAGAAATCATGCGTAGGTCACCATAAATCTTCCGTAAATTGTGTATTGCCTAATAAATTCGGGAATAAATCATGTGGCTCTATGCATGCTAGGGTTCAGATAGTGAGTTGTTAATTTGTGATTGGTGTTCAACTCCATGTTAAATCGAATTGCGGATAGCATGTGGAATTAATGTTAGATTTTTTGTAATTTCGTTTTAGCTTAGAAAAATATGAAATTTTGCATGAAGAACCCTATACCCGAAATTAGCATGTGGTTAAAAGTTCAGGTCATTTGGACCAGTATATGATGCAATATGAATTTTCCATGTAAAAATGTGAAACTAATGCATGCCGTTGTAAAAATGATTTGATTTTGTATATAGCAACCTGATTAGTGAAATTTCCTGAGTACTAAATTTCTGTAATTGTAGTGTCATGTCAGGAAAACAGAGCACCATGTGTGTGAACGAGTGAATGAGTGAGATGTGAGTGTCATGTGCTAAACTAAGTGCTTAAATCAAAAAAAAAAAAAAAAAAACGTGTAATGTGTAAATTGTGCCAAGTGTGACGTTTCCACGGAGGGCAGTGGAACCGTATCAGGGAAAAGTCCCCCTGAGAAGGTTCAATGTGTTGTGACCCTAAGGGCATTAGGGGGAAATTCTGGAGGTGGACAAGTACCACTGGTTAGGGTGGAGATTTGTTCTCCCAGTCTGCGCAGTCCAAGAGTCGCCATTGTATTGCCTAGATGGCGTCTATGTGATGTGATGTGTTGTGTCCTTCTTTGGTGGTTTGGACTATGTGTCACGGCACTAAATGTGAATGTGTAAATGTGTATGTGTTCATGTGAAAAATGTGAATGTGAACAATGTGTAAAAGTGCATGTGTAAAGTGTGAAATATGCGAATTTGAAATTGTGTAAAAATGTGAAACCAAAATGTGAGGATGTGAGTTTGTAATCCATGTTATGACAATCTGAAATCATGCTTAAACAGTAGCTTTACTATGTTATGATCATATTTATGTATGCAAAATGCCTAGAATCCATGCTAGGGATAATTGTTAAGCATATATAAACAACTTCCATACTTGGTTGTTCACATGTTGTGATTTAATCGTTGTTGTAGCTCTCATGTGTTAGATTATGGTTGCTAAAGCATGTAAAACCAGCAAGCTTAAAGCATAAAAAAAATGGTTACGTATATGCGTAGGAATGTGTAGATTCCATGTTAGGTATGTTTCCTTTCATGTATGCTCGGGAATTCATGTTAATGGCTTTCATGTCTTAGTTGTTGAAGGTAGAATTTTTTTTTGTGAGAAATGAATAGAAAGCATGTGATAGGTGATTCTATTTCTGAAATCTAAAAGCATAGCCCATGTGTTTAAATTGTAGATTCACCATAATAGGTTGTAAAATTAAATGTCAAGCACGCTACATGTTGTGTCTTGTGAATGTGTATGTAGAACCTACTATGATATGTGCATGTGCGGTATGTGTAGAATTACATGCGGAGTCTTTTAGACTTACTACTTGCTTCGGCGTACAGGTGTAGTTGGTGACGAGACACTTGTGGAGGAGACGTTGGAGACCGACTCCGAGCGCGGAGATTAGAGTGTTGGAGTACTTGTGACATTTTGTGATTTTCATAGTATGTAGATTGAACATTGTACTGGCATTATCATTGAAGAATGTATAAGTATGGACATCTATGTATTTGATTTTCAACAATTTAAATTATGTGGATTTTTAGTTCTCTAAATGTTATCGAATCATGTATGTTAAATGTGGATGATGAATGAATGAAGACAGTGGTTCTTTTACTTTCACTACTCTGTTCTTATATTCACGTGTATCTCAGTTGAATGTCATTGTTGGGTAAATGTCCCACTGTGATGACGCTCGCTATACCGACGTGGGTTGGTATAACTATACCGGTATAATGAGGGTCGTCGCACTATTGATGAAGCACTAACCAGTGAAGACTGGATCAATGCAATGCATGATGAACTCAATCAATTTGACAGAAATAAAGTATGAGAATTAGTACCTAGACCTAGTGACCAATCTCTGATTGGCACTAGATGGGTGTTCAGAAATAAACTGAATGAAAATGGACAGATTGCAAGGAATAAAGCTATACTAGTTTCTAAGGGGTACAATCAAGAGTTTGGTATTGACTTTGAAGAATCATATGCCTCTGTAGCTAAACTAGAAGCTCTGAGAATCTTTCTTTCTTTTGCATCATCCTTGACATTTAAAGCTTATCAAATAGATGTAAAAAGTACCTTCTTGAATGGTTACATCAAGAAATATTTTGTGGAACAACCTCCTGGATTTGAAAATGAGAAATATCTGTTGGATCGAAATGGCAGATACACAGTCCTAGGGGGGGGTGAATAGGACTTTTCTTGCTTTTCAAAAATTCTTCCGAAAATCACAACACTAAGTAGATATGTTAGTGCTTGGTGTGATGTGTGTGATTCAAGTGACAACATGGCGGAAACAATCACACAGAAGATTGCACAAGAGATTTATCCTGGTTCGGCCCTTCCCACATGGAAGTCCTACATCTAGTCCTCAAGCCAACCACTTGAGTTTTTCACTAAACTGCCAATCAAATTGGCCTCCTCTCACCCTTGAGAGGAAATTACAACACCCACTTGCTCCACAGCAAGTCTTCCCTAAACAGGGGTATACAATATTGCCTTATACCGAAGGCCTTCCCTTCACAAGAGGGGTAAAGCAGAAAAACTTCTGCAGAAATAACAATTAAAGGAGAAAGAAACCTTGTGTGTTTGCCTCAAGGATGAGCACAGAACACACACTTTCCAGCAGGATTGAATGAAGAGAAGTGCAGTCTAAATCCTAGCTGAAGGTACTTGGGTGGACTTCAAAAGAAGGAGCAATTACAATTGCCACCCAACAGACAGATCTTCAGAATAGAAATTCCTGAAGATGTGCTCTCACACAGAGGCTGAACAGGAAGACTTAGAGAGCTTGCAAAATGATCTTTCAGAGAAATCGCTTGAAAGAATTTTTTCACACTCGAATTGTTGTTCTTCATGAGCTTTTCTCCATCTCTTTATAATCTTCCAAAACTAGCCGTTGAGGAAGATAGCCGTTGGAGTAAGATGGTTGTTGCATACTATCCGTTTGAGGAGAGTTTTGGGGATCCTTTGGATCTTGGGACTTATATCCAAAGGGCCTTGAACTTTTTCCTCTTCCCAAAGTCTTTAAAGGCAGGAGCCGTTGTCACAGCTAGAAGATAAGCTATTTGAGACTTGAGCTGAGCAACCCATGCTTAAATCATGCGCTCTAATAAATGCCTGTTTGAAAGGACAAGACAAAGACAAAAGCATATCCATACCTTTGTGGTAGGTGAGTCAGTGGAGTACAACAAATAGCATGGAACCTAGTATTCTTAGTCCTTTCAGAAAATAAGGCAGACAGACAAAAAGTTGAGGTATAGGTCTGTCAGTGTTAGGTGAGATGGTCAGATACCATGCGCCTGATTTTTACATAAATGCTTTGAGTCTTTCTAGAAGGAATAGATTCAGGCAAAGGACATCAAGGCTGTAAGAACTAGAAGTATATTTCAGAGAAATATTATTTACAGGAATGTAAATATGCGAATGTACTGAATTTTTGTCAGAGAAAATATATTAAAATAATAATCTTGTACGATCTTAAATGCATATGATAAGCAACATGAAATTTGTCATAGATTTTATGCTTAAGAAGAATTTACAACCAGGAATGACAATTAGAACTGACAGAGGTACTACAGCTGACAGTGTAGTCGAATTCAGTAGAACAGGTAATTCGACTCAGGAAGTAAATATGATTCGATTTAGGAAGAATAGTGTAATTCGACTCAAGAAGGAAATCGACAGTCGAATGAGGTGTAAAGTTATGAGTCGAATACAGTATAAAGACATTCAACTGTATGAGTCGAAGTCATGAGTCGAATACAGTATAAAGACATTTGACTGTATGAGTCGAAGTCATGAGTCGAATACAGCATAAAGACATTCGACTGTATGAGTCGAAGTCATGAGTCGAATACAATATAAAGACATTCGACTGCGTGAGTCGAAGTCATGAGTCGAATACAGTATAAAGACATTCGACTGTATGAGTCGAAGTCATGAGTCGAATACAGTATAAAGTTGTATACTTAGAAAATTTTGGTCTTTCAGGATATTGAAGCTGTCTAGAAATTTTGTAGTATATCTATATTTTTGGAAGATATATATATTTGGGAATTTATCATGGTAGACGCAAAATATTCATTTAAAGATTTGTCTTATCAAAATACTTAATTTTCTGAAGACTTAGAGAAAGTTGCTCAACAATTCTCCCCCTTTTTGTTAATGACAAAAAATCTTTAAATGGTAGCTGATAGCCTGAATATCATATAAATTGTTTGATACAAATTTTGCAAAAGAAACTGAGTAGCTACCTTGTCTTTTCTCCCCCTTTGTGGCATTAACATAAAGGATATCAATGTAGGCAATGCAAAAGACAGGAGAAGATAGTAAATGCTTTGACCAAAAAGATAAGTGTTTGAGTTAAGCATTATACAACTTTCATAAGTAAGAAAAACAATACAATGTTTTCAGTTGTTGCCAGAGCTAGGAAGATAGAGAGCTAGGGGAATTTTAGCCAAGAATGGCTCTATAAGATTCCAAAGCTTCAGCTCATTGGTTGGGAAAATGTGGTCAAACATTGAAGGGTCTACATTGTAGATAGGACCGGTGAAAGGCAATTTCTTCAGAGACTTGATGTGGCGTCTTCTGTAAAAGGCGCGCTTGAGGTTAGCCTTTTCTGGATCCATTACATATTTGATTTGAAGGGGAGTAAACTTCTTAGTGACTGCCAGTGATAAGAACTCATGTAGAGTGATGTTCCAATGGAGACCAGACGAGAGAGCTGCATCCTTGGCTGATAATAGTACAAATATCTGTGTGCCCATGTAAGGCCTATGTGCTTTCTCAGGTCGAGGAGGCTCTTAGAGTGATACTCATTCAGAGTGAGTTTCATTTTCTGGCACTTAACATGATGATCTAGATAAGCTTTCTCCCATTGATCAGGAGTGAACCGTTCGGATTCAGCGAAGCTTAGTTGGAGATCAAGAAGGTTCTTCTGTAATTTGGGTAAATGAAGAAAGATGAACCTCTGAAAGCTGAGCTTGGACTTGTACTTGATCTTGAACCTTGTAGAGATCCGAAGGAATCTGTTGTAGAGGGTATTAGCAAAGGGACCTCTATAGAGAACTGCTCCTACAAGGGGTGGATGGAGATCAGGTAATAATGCTGCTGTCATTGAGGGAACCACTGGACGTTGACCTCTGATGAGCATATCATATTGGCCTCTAAAGACATCATGCAGACCAAGTTTGAACCTCTCAAATTTGAAGGCTTTCATGGCAGTAAATTTGGCCTGAGATTCTCTAAGAAGAGTGGCAAAGAGGTCATGAAACCGGAGAGAGATATGTGTATAGATTTTGAGATGGTGGTTTCGTGATTGGGCTTCTTGAAATCTCATGGCTTCTTTAGGGTAAAGATCAACAAACTCTTGAGGAGTCAGACAGTGGCTCTTCTAAGAAACAACCTGAAGTTCAGAGATTGAAACCTGGGAAGTGTTGATCAGAGATGGAAGCCAGTGTTCAAAAGTGAAACCTGGCATGTTGTGGATTTCAAGAAAGGCTCTAATTTGAAGATATTCCTTGAATAGAGCCATGAACTGAGAAGAATGGTAGACAAAGGCATACCAAAATGGAGGAAGGAGTAAAGCTGCTTTGTCTCCCAAATTAGGACCACGGGAAGCTGGTAATTGGAGACTGGGAACCATTTCAATGATTTGTAAATGGGTTTGCTGAGAGCCAGGTTTGGGAATAGTTGGCAGAGATGAATAAAACTGAGGAGGTTGGGTGGACAGGGTTATTGCTACCTCCTTGAGTGGCTTGGGTTGCTATTGCAAAGGGTAGATAGAAAATTGGATATCTTTGAAGTGTGGATCTACTGGGATGCTTGGGGAAGTCATATCTGGAGAGGATACCTCAAGAATTGAGGTGGAGGGAGCAGAGGATGAGGGTGCTGCAGGAGTGGTTTCTGGAGGATTAATGACAGGAGGGGCAGGTGAGTTAGGCCTGGAAGAAGAAGAAGGACGGATAGGATGGCCATCTTTCACTAGCCTTCTCTTAACCTTTCTCTTGAAAGTGAGAGACTCAGAGGCCTGAAGAGGTCTTTTTCCTAGGGATACCTCTTCCTCAACTGCTGCTACACCTGGCTGCTGATCAGCCACTGACTCCTGCTGCTGCTCCTGCTGCTGCTCTTGCTGCTGCTCTTTAGGAGGTTGATATACAACGATTGCTAGTGGAGGCTTGGGAGCTTGCTCTTGCTTCTTCTGGGGTTCATCGGATATGGGCTGCTGGTCAGCCTGGATCTCTTGATCATTTTCTACTACTTGCTCAAGCACTTGATCTTCAGAGACTCTCTCTTGAGTTGACTCTTGGTGCTGTGGCTCTTGAGCAGTAGCTGCTGCTTCTTCTTGTTGCTGTGAGGGAGAAGGTCCTGTTGGCTTAGGAGTGCCCTGCTGGCACACTAGCTGAAGCATAAGCTCTTTTATCTGCTTCACCTCATCAGCTTAACTGTCAAACTTGACATCGATCAGTTCAACTTGCATATGAAGAATAGATAGATTTTCTTGTTGGGATTTAACAAGCTCCAGAATTGAGCCAAGGCTGTTGCTACTCTCCCCTTGAGACCTTGGCCGGGTCTCAAAATGAGAAGGGGAGTATGAAGGCTCTCTCTCTTCAAACAAGTGTTCCATAGGTGGACAGGAACATCCTCAGACAGAATTCCATTACCTCTGAGATCGTTCAAAACTTCATGCATAGTTTCAGAGAGAGCATCTTGCTCATTAAGAGAGGAGGAGGTTGGAAACTGAACTTCTTCATTTTGAACTGGTGGAGGGATAGTTGGTGAAGGAGGCTGAACAAACACATCTGAGATTGCTGGATCTGTTGGGGCTTCAATTTGAATACTTGTGATAGGAATGTCTTGGGTGAGCACAGAGACTAACTTCTCATCTGGATACACTTCATGTTCACACTCCGGAACAGAGTCCTTATACCACAAGTTCTGCTTCTTTCCAACTAAGGAGTAGTGACTCCTTCTAAGAGTAATGAGCTCAATCTTCTCTCTGGTGCTTACAGGCACTTCTCCAGACAAATCCACAGAAAATTTCTTAAAGATCATGGTAAGCAAAGATCCATACGGGAGAGACTCTTGTAGGTCCTTTGCTGCTATCATTCTTTCCAAAATGACTGTTGGAAGGTTGACTATGTGCCTCTGAATAGCCCAAAAGAGTATATTCCCATCTCTGGTTGTGATGGAGGAATGGGTAACTGCTCTAGGGGTTATGATATTTGTAATGATACAGTGAATCAACCTCTTTTCTGCAGATAGCTCATTGACTTGCAGACCTCTCTTGCACAGAGTCCCCAGATTCCCAATAATCCCTGACTTCTGTTTCTCTAAGGGAATAAACTCACTGAGACAGTGTTCAACATTAGGACAATCCAAAAGCTCCACAAGATATTCCTCAGAAATGGTGATTCTGATTCCTTTAACATACCCTACTATGGTGTTTCCAGTTGAATTCTTCAGGGAAGCATAAAAGGACCTTACTGCACTGGCTACAAAAGGTTCTGAAATCTGACAGAGCTTGGTTCACTCCATTTCTGTAAGGGTTTCCTCTACCCATGCTAGACTGCCACTCAGATGAGAAAACTCAACAGACTTTCCGGAACATATGGGAATCTTGGCTAGTCTTTGGAGTTGGTCAGAGGTGAGTTGGACAGAGTCTTGAGCCCTAGAAGATGCCATCTAGACAAATGGACGAAAGGGAAACTTAGGAGACCTTCAGAGGAGGAGGAGATATACTCGAAAAGAGTTAAATATCCTACCTTTTTCTCGAAAGGATGAGGTCTAGCAGAGGGCTTCTGAAGTTCCTTCGCCGGAGAGCAAGAAGGCGCGAAGAAGAAGACAGAGCACTTGAGGAGAGATTTCAAACGGGTGTTTCCTTAGAGAAACGAGGGGATATTTATATAAGTGTCGGATGACGACCGTCTCTTCATGAAAGTGTAGGGTTGAGTGTGAAAAACAAATCATTTCCCCTTATATTTTGATGATGACAAGTTGTGATTTTAATGCATAACCATTGGAACATGTAAAATACATCACCTTAAATTACAATATTCAAAAAGCATGTTTCCAAGCACATTTATCATTGATATTCATGATAATATATTTATCTAATGATTATGTGCTTATTTTCTTAGGAACAAACATTTTCTGCAAAGGTAGTGTCGACACAACCAACCTTGTGTCGACACAATGGTTCAGAACAAAGGCAGAAATGTGAAGAAAAGTCCATCTCAGGTCGACACGAGTCCAGAGCAGGTCGACACCACCCCATCTCAGGTCGACACCAAATCAGGCAGTGTCGACACTAGATGCCTTTCCCAGAAGGCTAATTTTGCTGTCTGGGTCAGCAGGTTGACACCAAATGATATCAGGTCGACACTAGAGAGCCTTCCCAGAAAGCCTGTTTTGTTGTCTGGGTCATGAGGTCGACACCATCTGATCTCAGGTCGACACTAGAGACCTCTCCCAGGGAGTTGTTCTGCCAGTCTGGGAGAGTGTGTCGACACACCTCATGGGTAGGTCGACACACTCCGGAATCTCTGTGACTTAAGATTCCTCCTGGACACGTGGCACCCTAGGGAGATGTCAGATCAACATTGGATCATGTGCCCACGTACCCCAAGGGTATCTTTCAGATATTTAGGGTATAAATACCCTCCTTAAGGGCACTCATCCCAAGAGGATCTCAGAAGAGCCTCCAGAAACCTCCAAGCGGCAGCCAGAGAGTCTCTCCTCCTTGTTCTTGCTCTCTCTTGTGCTTCACACCTCAATTCACCCTTCTCCAAGCACAAGGATCGAAGTCCGATCAACATGAAACACTAGCATCAACTTCAAAGGAGCAGTTCAAGTAGAAGCCTGCAATTGTGAAGCTCTCAAGGAAGATCCCAAGATCAAAAGTGCAGAGCATCAGCCAAGGGACTTCAAGTGATCAAGTTTCTTCCATTTCGGCCTCTACAAGGGAGTTTTTCTTGAAGAACAAGAATTGTCAATCTCGAGTCTAAAGTCCTTCTTGTCTCTTCCTGGCTATTCTAGAAGTTGTGCATAATATGTTGCACCAATCTTCTTGAATTGGCCTTAATAGATCAGATCATTGCTAGAGGATCTGCATCTTGTTGTTTTTGTTCTAGCATGTGGTTGTGAGCCTGTGTGCTCAGGTCTTTGAGTCGTCGTACTCAAGTGTGTTGTTGAGCAGTCTTGCTCAGAGTCTAGAGTAGTCTTGCTCTAGGTAGTGTGTGAGTTGTCTAACTCATTTGTGGAGTTGTCAGGCTCCAGTGTGGGTTGTGTAACCCAGGTTGTTAGTGGATCCTCACTGTGTGTGAGGGGTGGATGTAGGAGTCACATGGTGTGATTTCCGAACCACCTAAAAATCTCTGTGCATTGGTCTCTTTGTGGTTTGAAATTACTCTTCGATAGATGAATGCATAGGATCGTTTGAATCTATCTAATCAACCTGTTTTCACTCTCCAATTGTTTTAACTCACTTAATATCTTCTCAGATCTGTGAAATTTGCTTTTAATCTAACTCTGATTCAAAGGTTTTTCAAAACTGGTTTAGCTTTCGCATTAGTTGGCCAAGATCTATTCAACCCCCCCCCCCCTTCTAGATCTTGTCCACACCTTCTATCAATCCTTCAATTGGTATCAGAGAGGGTTTACACTTGATCTGATCTGATTTGAGCAGTTTCTGAGTGTTCTGTGTTGCTTGTTTGCTTGATTGTTCATTTTGCTGAGTGTTTCTTTCCTTGCACCTTCTGTTTAATTAAATGGATTCCAGAGGATTCATAATGAGGGCCATTCCATAAATAGGCCACCATTCTTTAATGGAACGGACTATTCATATGGAAAAATAGAATGCAAGTTTTTCTAAGAGCCCAAAATTATGAAATCTGGAAAGTAGTGGAAGTAGGTCCCTATGAAAACCAGGGAGAAGAAGAAACTGGACTAGGGAACAGATAAGAGAGCAACATTGAATTATAGTGCCATGAACATGATTCAATGTGTTGTTCACCCCAAAGAGTACTCAAGAATCTCTATGTGCAAATCTGCCAAAGAGATGTGGGATAAACTTGAGGTACTCTATGAGGGGACATCTCAAGTTAAGAAACCAAGGCTAACATACTTGTCTCTGAATATGAGTTGTTCATGATGAAATCTAACGAGACAATCTCGAAATGTTTGTCAGGTTCATGATCATAGTCAATGGACTGAAGGCCTTAGGTAAGGACTATACGGATGCTGACTTGGTAAGAAAAATCCTGTGTTCTCTCTCTTCAATATGGCACACAAGGCCACAGTCATTGAAGATTCTAAAGACTTGTCCAAAATTTCTTGGATGAGTAATAGGATCCTTAATGACATATGAAATTAATCTAAAGAGAAATGAAGAACACATAATCAAAACCAAGCAGTAGCATTAAAGGCCTCATCTAGTAACAAGGACAAAAGTCAAGAGAAAAAAAGTTCTGATGAGTCTGAGTCCAATGAGGATGAGCTTGCCCTCATGACCAGGCAATTCAGAAATTCCTAAAATACAGAAAAGGGAAATTCTCAGGAAAAAGAAATTCCATCAGGTAAAAGAAATATTTCCTCTTCTAATGTTAACTCAAATAGGAATCAGAAATCTGATCTTAATGTCATTTGTTACAGGTGCAACAAACCAAGACATATGAAGGGAAAATGTCCTGAGAACAAGAAGGAGAAGCACAAGAAAATTCACAAATTCAAGAAGCCGAAGGCCATGGTAGCCACTTGGTCTGATGAAGACTCAAGTGAAGAAGAAGAAGAAGAAAAATCCTCAAGCTCTGGAAGTGAGGAGATATGCTTCATGGCAAACAGTTCGAATGGAAAGGTAAGCACCTCTTTTGAAGATTTTTCTGTTGAAGATTGGCAGGATGCTTATGCTGAATTAGTTGAAAAATATACTGAAATGAGAAAAGAAAATAAGCATCTCAAAAAGAAAATTGAAAACATTTATCATAACCAATCTTCAAACAAAAGAATTGTGAACTTGAAAATGAAGTGATAGAATTGAATGAAGAAAAAGAAAATCTTTTAAATGTGATTGATGAACTAAAGCTAGCTTCTCAAAAGGCCACCAGTGAATTCAAAGACTTATCTAAAAAGCTGGAAAACGAAAATCAAGATAAACAACAAAAGATTGAAGACATTAAAACTTTGAAAACCAGCTAAGACAAAAAGATAAAGTCATTGAAACATTCACAAATGACAAAGATAATTTGGAGGCCTTTGTGGGAACAAATATGAAATCAATCTCTCATGGACTAGGATTCAACAAACAAAAACCAAGAAAGATAATCTGGTGAGAAAAAGGATAAAGCACCCTTAATTAAATTTGTCAAAGGTCCTAGTCTTGAAAACAGTGAAATCAAACAAAAATCAAGCAAAACACCAAAAAGTCCAAAAACTCAGAACAAAAACAAGGCAACCAGGTCGACACAGTCATCTGACAGGTCGACACCAGTCCACAAGAAGAAGGCTTCTGTGGCTGTTGTGTAGACACCAGTCAAGGACAGGTCGACCTGCTCAACATCCACCAAGACAAACCACAAAACAAAAAATTCAAATAAAAATCTGAAAAATAAGAAAAAGTAAAAGGAAGTCATTAATGAAGAACCTTGGACCTCCAAGACAGCATATCAAGCTGATCGGACTAATTCTTGGAGCCAATGGTATCATAACCCAAGTTGGTATCATCCCTAAATTTTCTATCCTAACTTTCTGATGTACCAAAAAATTCTTGGATTCCACCTCCTCATTTGAATTCTCATGCTCAATGAAAAACACCCCTCCTACCAAAAACAAAAATACTGGTGTTTTCATCCAAAGAAAAAGAAGAAGAAAGTGAAAAAGACAGAGAACACCAAAGTAAAAAACAAAAGTCAAAAACAAGTCAAATTTGGATGAGAAAAGATTTGTTAACATTGTCCAAACTTTCTGATGGTCCCAACTCTGTTTGGGTACCAAAATCTTCTCCACTAATTAATGTTGCAGGAAGGTCGTGCACCAAATCAAATGTGTGGTTCCTTGACAGTGGGTGTTCACGACATATGACTGGAGATAGAGCCAAATTTTCTTTCCTGCTAGAAAAGGAGGGTGGTTCAGTGACATTTGGAGGTAAAAATAAAGGAAAGATCATTGGATCTGGAAAGGTTGGTCAAACTTCCTCAAACTTGTTGATAGTGTTTTATTAGTTGATGGTCTTGATTACAACTTGCTCAGTATCAGCCAACTATGTGACAAGGTCACAAAGTTGTGTTTGAATCTGATTTTTGCAAAATATTGATTCATCAACTGATAAAGTCAATTTTTTGGTAAAAGGAGAACAATGTTTACATGATTGACCTTAATAAAAACTTTCTGAAAATCTTTGCTTTGTTGCAAATAAAGATGAAATTGCATGGACTTGGCACAAAAGACTTGGCCATGCATGTTTCAGAACCCTGATAAATGTTAAGCTGAATCTGGTTAAGGGTCTTCCTGAATCCTTTTCAAATGTTGAAAATCAAGTTTGTGGGACTGTGCCCAAGGTAAACAACCAGGAAATCTTTTAGAATTTAATGAGGTACTCACATCTAGGCCACTAGAACTACTTCATATGGACCTTTTTGGCCAAACAAAAATTCTAAGTCTTAGTGGCAAGAGATATGGGTTGTAATCATTGATGATTTTACTAGATTTACTTGGTCATTTTCTTGTCCCACAAAAGTGATACATGCCTTGAATTCAGGAAATTTGACCACTGCCCTAACAAATATTCATATAAATCAAAAATATTTTGACTGATCATGGGGGAGAATTTGAAAACCAATCCTTGTCTGATTTATGTGCTGAACTTCAAATTTTCCACAAGTTTTCTTCACCAAGAACTCCAGAACAAAATGAGTTGTGAAAGAAAGAACAGAACTCTTGTGGAAATGGCTAGATCCATGCTCCTTGAGAGTAATTTGTGCCCAAATCCTTCTGGGCTGAAGCTGTAAACACAGCAAATCATATTCTCAATAGGCATTGGTCAGACCAAAAATCAAGAAAACCCCTATGAATACTGAAAAACAAGAAGCCAATTGTTTCTTATTTCAAAATCTTTGGGGAAAATGTTATGTACACAACAATAGTAAAGAAAATCTTGACACGTTTGATGCTAAGAGTCAGGAAGCCATCTTCCTGGGTATTCGAAGTATCAAGAGCTTTCAGAGTGTACATTCTCAAAATCAAAACTGTTGAAGAGTCTCTCATGTTATTTTGATGAAAATTCCTTTTCAACTAACTCTTCTAAATCTTGCAGGGAAAATCAAGACAGTTAAGAGTTTGACTTCATTGTGGACTCTTCACCAACTGTTGAGGAGCTTGAAGACACTGGTGAGATCTTGAACACCAATTC
Organism: Colocasia esculenta; assembly: GCA_014218235.1. Classification (NCBI taxonomy): domain Eukaryota; kingdom Viridiplantae; phylum Streptophyta; class Magnoliopsida; order Alismatales; family Araceae; genus Colocasia; species Colocasia esculenta. Next base: position 91,910,328 of record CM024757.1, read on the forward strand.
ACCATCTTCAAGTGGATCAGGTAACATTGCTCCAGATTTAAGTACCCCTCAACAGGTAATTTCTGAACATCGAATTTTGAGAGATCACCCATTAGATAATATTGTTGGCAATTTGAATGATAGAGTTAGGACTAGATCATCTTTCATGCTTGCTATTGAAGAAGACCACTAGCTCTAATTTCCCAAATTGAACCAAAGTCAATTATGAGCTTTATCAAATTCTGATTGGATTAATGCCATGCATGAGAACTTCATCAATTTGAAAGGAATCAAGTATGGGAATTAGTACCTAGACCTAGTGACCAAACAGTCATTGGCACTAGATGGGTCTTCAGAAAAACTGAATGAATCTGGTCAAGTCATAAGAAATAAAGCTAGGCTAGATGCAAAGGGGTACAATCAAGAGTTGGAATTGATTTGAAGAGTCATATGCCCCTGTAGCTACACTAGAAGCAGTTAGAATTTTCCTTGCTTTTGCATCCTCCATGAAATTCAAAGTTTATCAAATGGATGCTAAAAGTGCATTCTTAAATGGATATATCAAGGAAAATGTTTTTGTTGAACAACCTCCTGGATTTGAAAATGAAAAAATCCTAACCATGTTTTCAAGCTTCATAAGGCTCTATATGGTCTTAAACAAGCTCCAAGAGCTTGGTATGACCGTTTGAGTTCTTTTTTGCTTGAAAAAGGATATTCTAGAGGAACTGTGATCAAACTTGTTCACAAAAACAGTCACTAATCAAATAATTGTTGTCCAAATTTATGTTGATGACATAATATTTGGATCAACCAATAAAGGCTGTGCAATGAATTTTCCAATCAAATGAAAAATGAATTTGAAATGAGTTTGATGGGAATCTAAATTTTTTTTGGGATTGCAGGTTAACCAAACTCATGAGGGATCTTCATCAGTCCAAACCAAGTATGTCAAAGAACTTCTGAAAAGGTTTGACTTTCAGAACCTCAAGCACTCCAACACACCAATTGCTATAAATGCTAAACTAGAAGAAGACTCAAATGGTAAGTCAGTAGACCCAAAGACCTATGAGGTATGATTGGTTCTCTACTTTATCTTATAACTTCTAGACCTGATATTCAATTCAGTGTGTGTTCTGTGCTAGATATCAATCAAATCCTAAAGAAAGTCACATGCTAGCTGTTAAAAGAATTTTCAATATCTTGTTGGAACATGTGATTTAGGAATTTGGTATCCTGCTAATTGTAAGTTAGATTTGATTGCCTATTGTGATGCTGATTATGCTGTGTGTGTTGTAAATTAGATAGAAAAAGCACAAGTGGCTGTGTTTGTACCTAGGTGGTGCCTAATCTCTTGGGCTTCTAAGAAGCAACATTCAGTAGCTCTGTCAATGCAGAGGCTGAGTATGTTGCTGCTGGTAGGTGTGGAACCCAAATTTTGGTGTGAACATCACTTTCTTGACAACCAAGAGTTAGGTTGTGTTCCCATCTTTGTGATAACACAAGTGCAATAAATCTGTCTAAAAATCTCATTCAGCATTCCAGAACTAAGCATATTGAAATAGGCATCATTTCTTGAGAGATGAGGTAGCAAAGAAATCTTTTGAACTCATTTCATAGAAACTGAAAAGCAAATTGCTGACATTTTCACAAAACCCCTTCCTGACAGTAGATTCTCATCCAAGAGAGAACTTGGTCTTTGTAAATGTCCATTGGGATTGGGTTGAGTGTTAGGCATTTCCTGATGGGGAGTTCATGCATCATCATACTCTTTGCTTCCTTGATTCATCATATCTCTCCAACTTCACCTCTAATTCTTTTGGTCAATGAACACTTCACCTCACATTGTGTTGAACTTCTTGGTATATCAAATGGTGATTTGAAGAAGGACAAGTTCTGCTTGTCTGGACACTTTCACTATGCGAGAGTATATGTCTCCGCCAAGTACCAAGAAATGAATATGCAATTGTGAGGGGGAGCTTTTGTTGCTCAAAGAGAATTATATCTGATTTCAAAAACTTGCATATCTCTATTCTAAAGAAAAATGGTTGAAATCTTCATCTCAGGGGGAGCTAAGAATTCACAAGTTATATCTCTTGCAAATTCAAAACTTCTTCTTGCATTACATCAATTTCCTTGCATGTGTCCTCATTCAGGTGTCTAGACTCTCAAAATGATCCCTTGAGTAATCTACTACATTCATTGTAACTCTCACCTAATTCTTCAAACTACAGAAATTCAGATTTCTTTCTAAGACTGAAGAATAATGTGTGTCTTGATCTTAAACATGTTTTTGTTTGCAATTGAAGTTGGATACAAATAATATCTTTTTGTCAAAAACTCTCCAAAAATGTCCATTCAACAGAGCAATGGCACATGTGCTGAGAAACTGCACACCTTCACAATGAAGAAGTGCATGTAAGTCCTGAGGCACTAATGCTATCTCTGTTCAAAGGGATTAAAAATTAAAATCAATGCAAAACAAAATAAAATGCCCAATTTTTTATGATGACTGAGTAACTGAAAATATTGGCGTCTAACAAACGTATATTTTCATGTCAAATGGTCATCATTTACCCCTTGAGACTTGATAATGGATAAATCTTCAGTATCCAGGGACTATAGTGTGTAAAAAGCATTAGTTCTTGAGTGAACAAGATATATCTCATTTGATAGTTTGTTACAAAACAAAATATATATATCATTGGAGAATTTGTTTGAGAGAATCATTCTTATCCATCATCAAGTTGTTCTTAAAAATGTTTGCTGTCAACACACTTGTTTTTAAGTCTAAAAGATTTTTTTTATCTCTTTGGAATTGAAGAATATGGTAGTGTGAAGTTGATTGTTAAATGTTTATATCCCTCAATTATCATTTTCATGACTCAAGTCACTGAATGCTCATATCCTGTTGGATATTGTGTAAAACTTGAATTTGTTGAATTTTTGCAAAATTTAACAAATGAAATTTTTAGTATCTTAAATATCCTTGAAATGATCATTCCACCTATTGATTATCATTATAAAGATGTCCCAAAAGTCACATAATTTTCCCTACTCAAAATCCAAATTTTCATCAGGCCAGGTCGACACTAACCCATCTAGTGTCGACACACTTTTAGTCAGGTCGACACTACCCTCCTCTAGTGTCGACACTGACCCTTGCCAGACCCATTTAAACCGTGGGCACCGGTTAAGAACATGTTGTTCCTGCGGGATAGGTTATCCAAAACCCCCTTTCTTCTTCTCCAGGTCGACCCGACGGGGCATTCTTCTGGTTTCCGGCAAGGGTTTTGACCTCTCTCCATCTCTCTCTCCTCCATCTCATCTCCATTCAATTTCTCTCATTCCTCTCTCTCTCCAGCACCCGATTCCACTCTGCTCTATGGCACCAAAGCAGCATCCTCGCCGTGGAGCCAAATCAAGGGCCTCTGCAAGACCAATTCCAGCGGATGAGTTCCTTCCACTGAAAGGAGATCAAAGCGTCGACATGATCCTGCTGAGCAGCCAGGGTCTGTATCTGCTAAGAGAGGTAGGGCTTCCTCTTCAGGTCAAGGGTCCATGTACCCTAGGAGAAAAACCCTAGATTCCTCTCCTGACATCTCTGAGAAGTCCTCATCATTCATCCTCCTCATCAGAGTCCTCCCAGCCCTCTAGGAGACCCCTTCCAAACCCTCAGTGCGGGAAGACCATACTGAAACCAAGAGCAGAGTAGATTTGGATGACAAGAATTGATAGCTGCATTTCCTGAAGTCTTGGGCTTCTTCAACTTTCAGTCTTGGCAGTCCTTCATTCAGAATTTTGTATCATTTACCCTAGGCTTGTCCAAGAGTTTTATCAGAATTTGGAGTGCACAGATGAAGGGTACAAGTCCAAGGTTAAGGGATTGCTATTGACATGCCAACAGATATAGCTGCCTCAATTTTCAAAGTCCCATATGAAGGTGAAGACTACCATTTTTGAATTCAACCTCCATGAAGCCTACACCTTAATGACTGGTTGCCTGCAGATGAGACTGATATTAAGCAAACCCATGTCACCAAATTCAACACCAACACCTTTCCCCCTGTCTTGAGGCTTACCCATCACATGCTCACTACCATCATCACACCTCAAGGTGGGGAGAGATAGTTGACAGACATCAAAGGTTTGTCCTTTCTGTATGAGCAGGACATCAAGATCAACCTTCATGTAATCATGTACCAGATAATCTCTGAGACCACCAGGGCAGACTTGATAGATCTCTTCCATATGCAGCCCATTGACTGCAGTCTTCAAGCACTTTGGTGTGCCTCTAGAGAATGAAAAATATGAGAAAATCCCTAAGTCAAACATTTACTGCTTTAAGCATGTCAGAAATTCATGGGATTTAGAATAGTTGGTGATCAAGTGAGAAGAGGGCCAGCTGCAGTAGAGGCCTCTGTAGTCCAAGAGGATCAGCCTCAATGCAAGAGGAACAGCCTCAAATGCAAGAGGAACAGCCTCAAATGCAAGAGGACCAGCCTCAATGCAAGAGGAACAGCCCAATGCAAGAGGACCAGCCTCCCATCAATGAGGATCAGCCTCTATGGCAGCTCAAGCTAATGACCCAATTATTGCCCCTCATTCACCTCACCTTCAGCCTCCTCCTCCATGAACTTTGACACTGAAATACCATCTTTTTCCACAACATCCAGTTCATGCATCCTCATCCTTTGGTGGACCTTCTGTTCCACCAGAGTTGCTCTCTTTCCTAAATGACAAGTTTGACACATTGAACACATCTATTCAGACCATGTCAGAAACTTTGAGTTGAGGATTCAGAGATTGGAGAACACAGTATCTGCTAAGTTCATTGAGCAAAAGGCAGCCTCAGACTATGCTGCCCAAAGGTTCAACAGGTTGATTGGGACAATGGCAGATGCTTCAGTTGAGCTGAAGGAGCACCAGAAAAAGTTGGAGATAGTTCTTCAGGGAATTTTGGCAAATTCCCAAGCTGATGTCTTCAACACCAAGCAGACACTACATGAGATCACCAAGCAAGACTATCATTTGCACATTTGGTAGATAATTGGAGAGCATGAAGAATCTCTCTGCTCACATAGATGAAGAAATGTCTGCTCTCAAGCAAGAATTCAAAGTGTTGAATAGGCCTGGTTGGTCATCTGGTTCATCTTCCTCTTCACAGCCAAGGCCAAATGACTTCCATGCACTTCAAGCTTCAATGACAGAAAATTCAGAAAGAATGGAGCATCTTCTGCACACAAGACTCTCCACTCTTCAAACTCAAATGAAATATAGTATGACTTCAATGGAAAAGAGGCTATCAGATATTGAGCAAATTCTGTTACCCATTCCTCCTCCTCCTCCTCTCAGTAATGTAACTTCTTTTGATAATGTCAAAGGGGGAGAAGTCTGTTTGAAATTGTAATGTTCACATTTTAAATGAAATGAAATGAATAGAAATTTTTATGCCTGGATGTGATTGAATGTGATTGCAAATCTTTGAATGAATTTGAATGTGATGAATGCTTGTCAAGCTGCTTGACCTGTATTTCAAATGTGTATAAATCTCAATGTCACTAAAACATGTTCAAAGGTCCTTGACAAGTACAAATAAAAGAAAATGAAAATGCTTGAAATCACATTTCATTGAAATCTTCCAATTCCAAATGAACTTAATGTTGCCATCATCAAAAAGGGGGAGATTGTTGGGTGAGTGTGAAAACAAATCATTTCCCCTCATATTTTGATGATGACAAGTTGTGATTTAATGCATAACCATTGGAACATGTAAAATACATCACCTGAAATTACAATATTCAAAAAGCATGTTTCCAAGCACATTTATCATTGATATTCATGATAATATATTTATCTAATGATTTATGTGTTTATTTTCTCAGGAACAAAATTTTCTGCAAAGGTAGTGTCGACACAACCAACCTTGGTGTCGACACAATGGTTCAGAACAAAGGCAGAAATGTGAAGAAAAGTCCATCTCAGGTCGACACGAGTCCAGAGCAGGTCGACACCACCCCATCTCAGGACGACACCAAATCAGGCAGTGTCGACACTAGATGCCTTTCCCAGAAGGCCAGTTTTGCTGTCTGGGTCAGCAGGTCGACACCAAATGATATCAGGTCGACACTAGAGAGCCTTCCCAGAAAGCCTATTTGCTGTTGGGTCTGGGTCAGAGGTCGACACCATCTGATCTCAGGTCGACACTAGAGACCTCTCCCAGGGAGTTGTTTGCCAGTCTGGGAGAGTGTGTCGACACACCTCATGGGCAGGTCGACACACTCCGGAATCTCTGTGACTTAAGATTCCTCCTGGACACGTGGCACCCTAGGGAGATGTCAGATCAACATTGGATCATGTGCCCACGTACCCAAGGGTATCTTTCGGATATTTAGGGTATAAATACCCTCCTTAAGGGCACTCATCCTAAGAGAATCTCAGAAGAGCCTCCAGAAACCTCCAAGCGGCGGCCAGAGAGTCTCTCCTCCCTGTTCTTGCTCTCTCTTGTGCTTCACACCTCAATTCACCCTTCTCCAAGCACAAGGATCGAAGTCTGATCAATGAAGCACTAGCATCAACTTCAAAGGAGCAGTTCAAGTAGAAGCCTGCAATTGTGAAGCTCTCAAGGAAGATCCCAAGATCAAAAGTGCAGAGCATCGGCCAAGGGACTTCAAGTGATCAAGTTTCTTCCATTTCGGCCTCTACAAGGGAGTTTTCTTGAAGAACAAGAATTGTCAATCTAGAGTCTAAAGTCCTTCTTGTCTCTTCCTGGCTATTCTAGAAGTTGTGCATAATCTGTTGCACCAATCTTCTTGAATTGGCCTTAATAGATCAGATCATTGCTAGAGGATCTGCATCTTGTGTTTTTGTTCTAGCATGTGGTTGTGAGCCTGTGTGCTCAGGTCTTTGAGTCGTCGCACTCAAGTGGTGTTGTTGAGCAGTCTTGCTCAGAGTCTAGAGTAGTCTTGCTCTAGGTAGTGTGTGAGTTGTCTAACTCATTGTGGAGTTGTCAGGCTCCAGTGTGGGTTGTGTAACCCAGGTTGTTAGTGGATCCTCACTGTGTGTGAGGGGTGGATGTAGGAGTCACATGGTGTGATTTCCGAACCACCTAAAAATCTCTGTGCATTGGTCTCTTTGTGGTTTGAAATTACTCTTCGATAGATGAATGCATAGGATCGTTTGAATCTATCTAATCAACCTGTTTTCACTCTCCAATTGTTTTAACTCACTTAATATCTTCTCAGATCTGTGAAATTTGCTTTTAATCTAACTTTGATTCAAAGGTTTTCAAAACTGGTTTAGCTTCCGCATTAGTTGGCTAGATCTATTCAACCCACCCCCCCTTCTAGATCTTGTCCACACCTCTATCGATCCTTCAGACAGGTGTGATTGAGTTACGAAAAGACACGCCCTAATTGAGTGTAATTAGAGAATTTTAAGTTAAGACGTTTCAAGAACTTAAGTGAGTCGATTTGGAATTCCTACCGCATCAGTCGAATGCCAATTTTTAACATGAGTCGAATGCCTTGACTCTTCATGCAATCGATGCATAAGTCGATCTTTGACTAAAAAAAAATTTAGGATACATTTTCACAGAAAATAAAATTTTTCAGCATGATAATTTGGGAAAACATTAATCGGATTGCCCATACAATTTTCTTCTAATAGAGTAATCTATCTTCTGGTAGGGGCTTTGTAAAAAATCGCTAATGATTTTCTGTAGAAACACATTCAAGAGAGATGTTTCAAATTACTTAACAGATCCCTGATGAGGTGATGTTCTACCTCATGTGCTTGTTTTTTTTTAGTGGGAATTGGATTCTGGTTAAATTGATTGACTTGTATTATCACACAGCATTGATTTCTTGAACGTGATGACCATAGTCTTCCAATGGTGCTTAATCCATAGTAGTGAGTACAGCAACTTCCAGCTACAATGTATTCAGCTTTGTAGGATAAGGTACTGAGTTTTCTTTTCTGGAAGACCAAGATATCAAACATCCTGCAAGGAGTGACAAGTACCACTGGTGCTTTTCTGTCTAATTTGCATCCAGCATAGTCAGCATCACTATATCCAATTAACTTGAATTTTGAACATCTGGGAACCATAAACCTATTTACTTGTATTAATAAGATATCTAAAAATTCTTTTAACAGCAAGAACAGTGATTCTTTGGATCAGCTTGGAATCTTGCACATAAACAAACACTGAACATTATGTCTGGCCTACTTGAAGTGAGATAGAGTAGTGATCCTATCATTCTCTATAGATCTTTTGATCTTCCTTTTTACCAAGGGGATCACTATCTAGCTTAATGCCTAAACTCATAGGTGTACCTAAAGGCTTACATTTGTCAAATCCATACTTGATCAATAGATCTGAGATGTATTTGGTTTGACATATGTGAGTCCCTTCTTTGGTTTGCTTGATTTGCAATCCAAAAAAATAATTTAGTTCACCCATCATGCTCATTTCAAATTCACTTTGCATCACTTTTTCAAAGATTTGCATAGTGATTCATTAGTAGAACCAAAGATAATGTCATCAACATAAATTGTACAATTAGGATTTCATCTGAAAATTCTTGGATAAACAGAGTACTATCTACTTTTCCTTTACAAAATCATGTGATATAAGATAAGCAATTAGTCTTCATACCAAGCCCTTGGAGCTTGTTTCAAGCCATACAGTGCCTTCTTTAAACGAAAAACATGATTAGGATTTTTAGTATCTCAAATCCGGGAGGTTGCTCAACATAGAATTTTATAAAACCATTCAGAAAAGCACTTTTAACATCCATCTGAAATAAGTTAATATTAAGAGAGCAAGCATATGCTAATAGAATTCTGATCGCCTATAATCTAGCAACTGGAGCATAGGTTTCATCAAAGTCTATGCCTTCCTCTTGGGAGTATCCTGAGCCACAAGTCTGGCTTGTTCCTGGTGATTACTCCTGATTCATCCATTTTGTTTCTAAAAACCTATATGGTTCCAATAACAGGTGGTCAGAAGGTCTAGGCACAAGTGTCCAAACTTTACTGCGTTGGAACTGATTTAGTTCCTCTTGCATAGCAAGGATCCAGATTTATCACCCAGTGCATCATTGATTGTCTTAGACTCAATTTGTGAAACTAAAGCAGAGAAATCACTTGGAATTGCATACCTCTTGTTCTTATCCTAGATTGAGGATCAATTATGTTTTTCTCTAGGATGATCCGGTGGTACCTCAATTCTTTAGGTAGTCCTTCTTGTGATTCTTCTGGTTGTTGAAGATCTTCTAGTGGAGGATCTTCTGATTTCATCTTTGTTTTGTTCTTCTTCAAGAGAGTCTTTCAATCCTGCAAAGATTATCAACACCATCTTCCTCTTCTTCTATCCTTTTGATAGAGGGGTTAGTTTCATCAAACAAAACATGTACAGTTTGTTCTATAGTTAATGTCTTTCTATTGAACACTCTATCCTCTAGGTTTGAGACATATCCTAGCAGAAAACCTTCATCACTTTTAGCATTTATTTTCCTAAGGTATCTTTACCATGTTTAAGATAAAAACTTACAGCCAAAAGGTCGAAGATGACTGATGTTGGGCTTCTTATCCTTGTATAATTCATAAGGAGTCTTCTTCAGGATGGGTCTAATATACATCTGTTGATAATGTAGCAAGCTGTATTTACTGCCTTTGCCCAGAAGTATTTGGTAAATTATACTCATTTAGCATAGTTCTGGCCATATCTAGCATGTTCTGTTCTTCCTTTCTGCTACACCATTTGTTGAGGTGTTCTGGGAGCTGAGAAATTGTGTTCAATACCATTTTCTTCACAAAATTCCAAAACTCTTTATTTTTGAATCTCCTCCATGATCAGATCTAATACTGGTAATCTGAAATTTTTTATTCTTCTGAACAATTTTGCTGAATTTCAGAAAGGCTTGAAAAGCTTCAGATTTGGCTTCTAGAAAAGACACCCAAGTATATCTTGAGTAATCATCAACTAATACATAGCCATAGATTTTCCTCAAGGCTTGATGTCCTCATAGGTCCAAATAGGTCATGTGAATCAATTCCGAGGTTTGGAAGTTGTAACATTGTCTTGGACTGAAATGAGGTCTTGGTTTGTTTTCCTTTTGCACATGCTGAGCAATTTCAGATTTTTAATTTTCATCTTGGGAAGACCCTCAACCAGATCATGCTTTAATAATTTCTTGATTACTAAAGTGCTTGCATGACCAAGTCTTCTGTGCCACAAATCAGCTCTTCGCTTTTGGTAGTAGCCAACAAAGATTACTTCTTTTAATTCTACTAGTTGCAAAGTGTACAGGTTCTTTGCTCTTTGTGCTTCAAAAACCTTTTTATGTCCTTCAAAATTACACACTTATCATTCTGAAAACTTACTAAATGACCCTTATCACATAACTGACTGATACTGATTAGGTTGTGCTTGAGACCTTCTACATACATGACATCCTCAATTAAATCTCTTCCTTTAGTACCAATAGTTCCACACCATAGCATTTTCCTTTTCCATTGTCACCATAGGTATTGACTAGATTCTTCTCTAAAACTTGTAAATAGCTTCTTGTCATATCATATGCCTTGAGCATCCACTATCAAATACCATTTGGATGCCCTCAGCTGACCCTGCAAATAAAGCTAAGTTTTAACTTTTGGTACCCAAATTTCTTGGGTCCTTGATGGTTAGTTTTAGGAATCATCTTAAGTTTCTAGTAGTGCACGTGCTAACTGTGTGACCTAGTTGGTTGCAATGTGTACAACATAAATCGAAGAATTCTTCTTGTGTATATTTCTATGTATTTCTGTTTTGTTTATAAGCATGTTGATTTACCCTTTTGGTATTTTTTATATCATCCTCTTTTACAAATTTAGGAGTTGGATATATCTAGGATAATAATATGTTCTTCATTTTGTGGGGGTGTGTATCCTACTCATATTTCCTTTTTCCTTTTCTTGCACTTTTCAGATTTACAAATAATGAAGTTTTGGAAGTAGTTATTATCTAAGTGGCTCTTAGATAACTATTTTCCTCTTGCAATTTTTCTCATTCTTAGTTCTCTAGATTTGATTCTAATTCTAATATCTTGTTATTCTTATTTTTCAAATCTTCACATAAAAGTTCATTAGCTCTTTTGGTTTCAGTTGAATTTTTCTTTAACCTTTCAACCTCATTTTTAAGAAAGGTATTGCTCTTTTATTGATTCAACAAATTTAGCTTGATTATTTTTGTTTGTTTTACAACTGACTTATATTTTTCATAAAGTTCATTGAAGGCATCCTCTAGACTATCTGAATCAGATTCTGAGCTGGAAGTAAAAGATGTTTCAGAATTTACCTGTTCTAGTCCTGCCTTGAGGGCTAGATTTGCCTTTTCTTCTTCTTCAGATTCTGAGCTGGAGGGTCTGAGCTGGTAGCATCTTCGTTGTCCCATGTTGCTGCCATAGCTTTCTTTTTGAACTTTTTGAATCTCTTTTCTTTTCCCTTCTTCTTTTCAGATTTTTCCTGCTTGGTCCTTCTTTTGAGTTTGGGACACTCAGATTTGTAATGCCCCGGCTGGTTGCACTCATAACAGGTTGGCTCTTTCTTTTTATCTTTCTTGAATAACTTTCTTGAGCCAAACTTCTTTTTCTTAGCCAATATTCTTTGTAATTTCCTTGAGAGCATAGCCTCATCATCACTGTCATCATTTTTCTTTGGAGTCTTCAGATGAAGAAGAATCTGCAATCTTTAGAGCATTTGAAATTTTCTTCTTTGAATAGCTTTCAGAAAATCTTTCCATGTTTATTTCATATGCCATGAGGGAGCCTATTAACTTATCAATGGACAATTCAGTGAGATCATGGGCTTCCTCTATGGCTGTAACTTTAGGGGTCCATACATTGGTTAGAGATCGTAGTATTTTCTAACAGTTTCTTCATTGGTTAGGATTTTCCCTAAGGCACTTAACCTACAATTATGTTTGAGAATCTATTGTACATTTATGTTATATTTTCACTTGGAAGCATTTTGAATTGTTCATATTGAAATACTAGTATATTTATTCTGGTTTGTTTAACCCCGTCAGTTCCTTCATAGGTTACCTGTAATTTATCCCACATTTCTTTTGTTGTCTTACAAGCTGAGAGTCTATTGAATTCTCTTTTAGATAAGGCACAGCAAAGATAATTTTTGGCTTTATAATTTAAGGACATATTTCTCTTATCAGCAATAGATAAACCAGCAGAGGTGGAAGTTGCTCCAACAATTTCATAATCACCTTGTTCAATTACCTGCCAAAAGGTCGTAGTCTGTACCTCTGATGAAGCATTCCATCCTCATCTTCCAGTATTGATAATCTTCACCATCGAAGAATGGTGGTCTTGAAAATGATTGGCCTTCATAGTTGTGAGCTTCAGATGCCATTTCTTCTCAAATCTTTAGATTCATCTGAGAAGACCTCGCTCTGATACCACTTGTTGGATCGAAATGGCAGATACACAGTCCTAGAGGGGTGAATAGGACTTTTCTTGCTTTTCAAAAATTCTTCCGAAAATCACAACACTAAGTAGATATGTTAGTGCTTGGTATGATGTGTGTGATTCAAGTGAGAACTTGGCGGAAACAATCACATAGAAGATTGCACAAGAGATTTATCTTGGTTCGGTCCTTCCCACATGGAAGTCCTACATCCAGTCCTCAAGCCAACCCCTTGAGTTTTTCACTAAACTACTAATCAAATTTGGCCTTCCCTCACCCTTGAGAGGAAATTACAACACCCACTTGCCCCACAGCAAGTCTTCCCTAAACAGGGGTATACAATACTGCCTTATACCGAAGGCCTTCCCTTCACAAGAGGGGTAAAGCAGAAAACCTTCTGTAGAAATAACAATTAAAGGAGAAAGAAACCTTGTGTGTTTGCCTCAAGGATGAGCACAGAACACACGCTTTCTAGCAGGATTGAATGAAGAGAAGTGCAGTCTAAATCCTAGCTGAAGCTACTTGGGTGGACTTCAAAAGAAGAAGCAAGTACAATTGCCACCCAACGGACAGATCTTCAAAATAGAAATTCCTAAAGATGTGCTCTCACACAAAGGCTGAACAGGAAGACTTAGAGAGCTTGCAAAATGAGCTTTCAGAGAAATGGCTTGAAGGAATTTTTTCACACTCGAATTGTTGTTCTTCATGAGCTTTTCTCCATCTCTTTATAATCTTCAAAAACTAGCCGTTGAGGAAGATAGCCGTTAGAGTAAGATGGTTGTTGCATACTATCCATTTGAGGAGAGTTTTGGGGATCCTTTGGATTTTGGGACTTATATCCAAAGGGTCTTGAACTTTTGCCTCTTCCTAAAGTCCTTAAAGGCAGAGCCGTTGTCACAGCTAGAAGATAGCTATTTGAGACTTGAGCTGAGCACCCATGCTTAAAACATGCGCTCTAATAAATGCCTGTTTGAAAGGACAAGACAAAGACAAAAGCATATCCATACCTTTGTGGTAGGTGAGTCAGTGGAGTACAACAAATAGCATGGAACCTAGTATCTTAGTCCTTTCGGAAAATAAGGCAGACAAACAAAAAGTTGAGGTATAGGTCTGTCAGTGTTAGGTGAGATGGTCAGATACCATGCGCCTGATTTTTACAAAATGCTTTGTCTTTCTAGAAGGAATAGATTGAGGCAAAGGACATCAAGGCTGTAAGAACTAGAAGTATATTTCAGAGAAATATTATTTATAGGAATGTAAATATGTGAATGTACTGAATTTTTGTCAGAGAAAATATATTAAAATAATATCTTGTACGATCTTAAATGCATATGATAAGCAACATGAAATTTGTCATAGATTTTATGCTTAAGAAGAATTTACAACCAGGAATGACAATTAGAACTGACAGAGGTACTACAGCTGACAGTGTAGTCGAATTCAGTAGAACAGGTAATTCGACTCAGAAAGTAAGTATGATTCGATTTAGGAAGAATAGTGTAATTCGACTCAAGAAGGAATCGACAGTTGAATGAGGTGTAAAGTTATGAGTCGAATACAGTATAAAGACATTCGACTGTATGAGTCGAAGTCATGAGTCGAATACAGTATAAAGACATTCGACTGTATGAGTCGAAGTCATGAGTCGAATACAGTATAAAGTTGTATACTTAGAAAAATTGGTCTTTCAGGATATTGAAGCTGTCTAGAAATTTTGTAGGATATCTATATTTTTGGAAGATATATATATTTGGGAATTTATCATGGTAGACGCAAAATATTCATTTAAAGATTTGTCTTATCAAAATACTTAATTTTCTGAAGACTTAGAGAAAGTTGCTCAACAATATCCTGATCATGTTTTTAAAATCAATAAGGCTCTTTATGGTCTTAAGCAAGCTCCAAGAGCTTGGTATGACAGCTTGAGTTCATTTCTTTAAAATAAAGGATACACAAGAGGTAATGTAGACCAAACCTTATTTGCAAAAATTGTCCATAATCAGATCATTGCTTTTCAAATTTATGTTGATGACATAATTGTTGGGTCTACAAATAGATAATTGTGCATTGAATTTGCTAATCATATGAAAACCGAATTTGAAATGAGTTTGATTGGTGACTTAGAATTCTTTTTGGGAATGCAGGTACATCAAACCAATGAAGGGATATTCATAAGTCAAACAAAGTATGAGAAAGGACTTCTGAAGAGATTTGACTTTTAGCACCTCAAACATTTAAGTACACCAATGGCAATAAATGTAAGATTAGAGGAAGATTTATCTGTTAAGTCTGTAGACCTAAAGGCCTATAGAGGTATGATTGGATCTCTACTTTACCTCACAACCTCTAGACCAGATATTCAATTTAGTGTGTGCATGTGTGCAAGATTTCAACCCAATCCTAAGGAGAGTCACATGTTAGCTATTAAAAGAATTTTTAATTATCTTATTAGAACATGTGAACTTGGAATATGGTATCTTGCTGGTTGCAAATTAGATTTAATTGCTTACTGTGATGTTGATTATGTTGGTTGTAAACTTCATAGAAAAAGTACTAATGGCTTGTGTTTATATCTAGGGGAATGCCTAATCTCTTGGGCTTCTAAAAAAGCAACATTTAGTAGCTCTATCCACTGCAGAGGCTGAATATATTGTGGCTGGTTGTTGTGGCACTCAAGTTCTTTAGGTGAAACACTAGCTCCTAAACTATAATCACAAATTGGGTTGTATTCTTATTCTATGTGATAATACTAGTGCAACCAATTTGTCTAAAAACCCAATTCAGCATTCACGAACAAAACACCTTGAAATAAGGCACCATTTTTTAAGAGATGAGGTTGGTAAAAAATCATTTGAGCCTCACTTTATTGAAACTGAAAAGAAAATTGCAGATATTTTCACTAAGCCTCTTTTAGAAAATAGATTTTCATCATTACGAAGAGAGCTTGGTTTGCAAATTTTCACATCATTGATATCTTCTCTTTTTTGCAAATAAAAGTTTTCTTTTGTTCTTGCTAATAATTTCCTACTTCTCACATTGCATTGGGATTTTTGGTATATCAATTGTTGGGCGGGAGCCGTGTCATTCAATAAAACATTCTTGATGGTTTTTCTTTCAAATCATTCAATTCTTCATTCATCAATAATCTTCATATTCACCTTGTGAGGGGGATTACATGAAAGGGGGAGTCATTGTCAATTATTCACTCACTTTCCTTGACACTGGTTGTCTATCATAAGCCCCAACAATCAGAATTTTTGAGTCCTTGTGCTATTTTTATATGAGACATAAGTCGTATTTAGTTTAATTTCAAAGATTCACTTTAATATCAAGGTTGTGCTTTTTTAATGCTGAATGTCTTTAAATGACTTGCAAAACACTTGTAGGAACATGTGTGGCTTTAATGTTTAACATGTGCATGTTTAAGCTTCATTTTTATCACATGTTAAGAATAATATCTCTACATTCATAGCGATGATTTTTCTCATCAAAGCAAATATATTCCTACACAATATCAAAAGAAAATGATCAACACTCTAAAAAGATACAAACAGAGCAATGCAAATTATTGTACCACTAAGTAATCACGCCATCTCACCTAAACAAGTGGTTTGTCTCAAGTCAAAAAGTGGAAAATAAAATTTTCATCTCTGTGTAAGATAATGAAAGTTAAACCACTGAGTAATTAGGAGGTCTTGCATCTGGTAAATGTGATCTCCTGCACTGAAAAGTGAAATTTAACTAATTTTTTCATGTATTTATTTTCTAATAAAAATGAAAGGAATTCTAAATAGATAGGACAGAAAGCACAAGACCTACATGGCGTTCATGAATACTGAGTTTAGACCTATTATTCTACATTGATAAAGCTAATAACCTCCTTGTTAAACATTTTTTCCAACTCATATAGGTCACTTTGACTCACATTTGCATCATTATTTGAACTACATTCAGTTCCTTATATTTTGCTATATATTGTGTTGAGTGTGTCTTTGTGATTAAACTTTGTTGTACTATCGCAAAGTACCATAATTTCTCTCATTTGTCAATATCACTTTGACTCACTTATTTTGATCATTCTTGAACATTCCTTTCCACAAATTCCTTCCTTGATTTCATCCCACTTATTTTTCACGTGCATCTTTTGATGCTGTCAAAAAGGGGGAGAAAAACATGAGCATATGGGCTTATGGGGTGGTAAAAGAATGAGTTTTTTGGGAGAAAACAAAATGAGGATAAAAAGTATGAGCATTTATTTTGTCATCATCAAAAAGGGGGAGAATTTTGTGTTCAGTGTGTATTTAATATTTTGATGATGTTTTTAAAGATGACTAAAACATTTGGTTGTGGTTGATGTCTAAACACTCATACTTTGATTTTGATGATGATATATGGTACATATTGTAATGATGACCAAACAAAAAGTTTTGGATACTACTTCTTTCATATTTTGATGATGATGACATGTTTTGATGGTTCACACTTCATATGTACAAGTTTACACAACTTTGTCACAGTTGTGTCGACACAAGTTGTCCATCAAATCGACACACTTATTTTGTCTAGTGAGCTTATGAAGAACAAAGTCCCAATTGGGTCGACACAAGTTGTCAATCAGGTCGACACACATAGTCTGTCTAGAGAGCTTAAGATGAATGGAGTCGCAGTTCTGTCAACACAAGCTGTCAATCAGGTCGTCACACAGTATTCATCCAGTGAGCTATATCTGAAGAAAAACACAAGAGGTCGACACAAGCTCTTAATCAGGTCGACACATGTGTCCTCCCAGTAAGCTAGAACTCATACTTAATCAGTTGCGTCGACACACATGCAAACATGCGTCGATGCACCTCGAGTGAAAACTCAAAAACGAAAAGGGTATGATTTCCAAAGGGTGTGACTTATCTCTGGAGATTATGGGAGACTCTCTTATTACCAAAATACCCTTTCATCCAAGTGGTAAAGAGGAGAAGGACTTATGGACAAGTGGCAACCTTGGGTGAACCCTAGGTTTCTGTGCACATGTCTCCCACGTATAAGGGAGTGCACTGAGGTTATAAAAAGCCTCTTGTCTCATCTAAAGGAGACATCCATCACAGAGGATGTGGGGAGCAAGGTCGAGCATAGAGAGAGAGACAGAGTTAGAGTGTTGAAAGAGCAGTAGATCAAAGAGAAGAGCAGCAGAGGAAGAAGGAGCAATCATGCAAAGCAGAAGTCACAGAGTAAGGAAGAAGCATCAAATTTGAAATAGAGCATCATGAATTGAGGACTACCTCCATCAAATCCTCTCAAGAGTCTTGAATTCAAGCTTCCAACATATCATCTTCAACGAGGAACATCCAGTTCATCTCTCTATTACCTATATTCTATTGGAGTGTTCATCTTAATCTGTTTTTGAGTGTTAGTGAAATTTGTATAAGTGTTTCGTGCAGATTTCAGTGTGTATGTGTTTGAGTGGATCTGATCGATGCTAGAGGATTTGATCTTATAGGAACTTAATCTAGCTTGTGTGTGTGTGTGTGTGGTTTGAGCCGTCGAGCTCTTGTGTGTGTTGTACTCAAGTTTTTAAGCAGTATGGCCTCACTGTGTGAGGGGTGGATGTAGGAATCACTAGTGTGATTTCCGAACCACCTAAAAATCTCTTGTGCAGTGGTTTGTACTATTTTCTGTGCTAGATGCATGCGTAGGGATTTCGCTTATACACTACTTGTCAAGATTCTCACACACTAGTCTACAATTTAATCACATAAGCATATCAGATCAGTGCAGTTTTCGTTGAATTGATTTATAATCTGAAGTAATTTTTAAATTGCTTAAGCTTCCGTTGTGATTGGTGATAGATATATTCAACCACCCTTTCTAGATCTATTCACCCTGCTTGTTCGATCCTACAGAGACATAGAAGATAGTACAGTAAAATTCTCTTGTAGAATGATTGAGGAATTAAGGACATTTCAAACCATGAACATGTACCCCATATGAGCACAAAATTGAAACTAGAGGGCTTAACTTCGAAGTGTATGCAAGATTGGAATTATGGAAAACATTATGAACATGTTATATGCATGGAGATAACTTACGGACGAATTTAATTAGACTTTGGCCCGAGAATACCTACCTTTGGTCATTTTTTTGAAGAGTTGATAAATGACAATGAAGAAAAAGTTGGTTTTGGGGATGGAGATGCTACCCACGAGTTCTTCCACGTTCTTCAGCTGCCTAAGCCTCTCTTGCAACCTCCAGCTTGTGTTAGGGTTTGCCTAAGAGAGAGTATAGGGCGTATTTATATACTAGGTCAAGGAGGGTTAAAATTAGACAACTTCCTAAAGGGCAACAAGAGGGCCTTTGGTTTTCTCTCTATGAGTAATTGCCATGTTTCAATTATAATTTAAGTGGGTAAGTGACAAGAAATTCGTCCCCCTTCATTGGGCTAGGGTTTTGGCTCTCTTATGGCCCATTTTATAAGAATTTAAGCTTAATTAACCTATACTATTAGTGGTTATTGGGTTAGTATCTATTTTAAATATTATTCTCACTAGTTTGTCTCCCATTAAGTTTAATAAACTCTATTGTACCTAAATATCACATTTTGTTTGATGGTCTTTTGAGTTACACACATGAGATAAATGAATTATCATCATAATCGGGTTTAGCAACTTTTAAAATTTTGCTAAGTCAAACATGTGTAATTCGCCTAAATTTCTTTATCATTTGTTGTGATCTATTATTTAGTTCATGCCTATGAAATTTTGTCCGATTCTGCTTTACTTTCTTATATATCATAATAGCTTTTATCGTTATTAGGTTTAATTATCTTATAGGTTTAATGTTTATCACCCTAATTATACTTGATGCAATCTAATCTCTTTATTAATCATTATAATATATTATTTAGTTGACACATAAAAATTTTCAGTTAATTTCGATCTAGTTTTCCACATGTGATAATAGATTTTCTATTTATTAGAATTTTATAAAAATCTAGATTACTACATCTTCCCCCACATAAAAAGAATTTGGTCCTCCAAATTCATATGATATGATATGACCACCAAATTATTCCTAATATTTTTCTTGATCATTTCCTCCACCTAGGTTTGTTCTAGTAAGGAAGTAATACGAAGCTAGACTAAGGGTTTAGTAAGGGTACCTTGTCCTCCTCCATTGATAAGATCCACCTCCACATGGGCTTGCAATCGTCTGTGACACAATGGTTGATTATTCTTCACGGGGCAATTGGTGACCCAATGCTTTTGGCTTCCATACGACAAGCAACAACCAAGTTTCATCCAATAGTTCTCAACCCGATGCTCTGCCTTTTCACAAAACTCACAGACTTCTTTGTGATTTTCTCCTTCTTTCACTCTCTTGTGTTTACAGTATTAGTTCCTCCATTGCCATTGGAATGAGCAGTCTATTCTCCTTTGAGTGCTTTCTTCTTATTGATCTTTTCAAGATGTTCTATAGTGTCTTCTAGTACTATTTAGGCTCCAATACCATGTCTGAATATACTATAATGTTTAGTAGGGCCAACGTTTCCAAATAGACAGGCCTCAACCCTTCTAAGAATATTGCCTTCATCTTTTTTGTACTCATCAAATGTGGTGCATAGGAAGCCTGTCTTCCGAATTGTGCTTCACATTTTGCTACTAACATTATTTGATGCTTTAAATTTGCAAATTCCTTTGCCTTCTTCTCATGTATCCTCTCGAAAAAACATTTTTTGCAGAAAAGCTCTAAAAATTCATCCCACTCTATATCAGTATTGAGTAAATGGCAATTGGTATCATCCTGGTCGCCAGAAGGACTTTCTCCTGGACTAAACATTACACGACTCTACAGATTTGTTCCATGGCCTTCACCCAACTTTCAGCTTCATTGGGATCTGTGATTCCATTAAGCCAAGGAGGATTCATTCATTGAAAGTTACCATATAAGTCTCCTACCTCAAATCTTGCTCCCGTTTGAACCACATTATTAAGGGCTTAAGTTAACCCCTTTATGGTCCTTTGCAATTCTTGCATTTGTGCACACTTCCCAGCCATTACCTCTAGATTCTTGTGAGTAATAACAATTAATTAATTTATTTTTAAACATATGGTGATTTACATATATCTAAGCTCTTAGCATAACCCTATGCTCTACCCAATCTCAGTAGGTGCTTAAAGTGAACATAACTTAATGTTGGATACAAAGCCTATAAATCCTAGATCCTCACGACCAAGATCCTATAACTTAGGGTCATAACTTATCCTCTTATGTATCCTAGGACTTTAGGAAAGCTTAAGCTCTGATACTATACTGTCATGCCACTACAAGAAAAAGCGGGATTACCGACGGACATTTCCGACAGATTATTTTCCGTCGGTAATTCCGACGACAATATGTTAGTCGGAACATCCGTCGGCCGTTCCGACGGCAATATTTCCGTCAGACATATCCGTCGGTAATGAAAGCATACCGACGGATATTCCGACAGACATATTGCCGTCGGAATATCCGTCGGTAAAGCTCCTATACCTTGTCCCGCGAAACCCCCCTCTTTCCCTCTCCCGCTCCCTCTCTCTCTCTCTTTCCCTCTCCCTCTCTCTCTCTCTCATCTCTCTCTCTCTCTCTCTCTCTCTCTCTCTCTCTCTCTCTCTCTATCTCTCTCTCTCTCTCTCTCTTCTCTCTCTCTCTCTCTCTCTCTCCTCTCTCTCTCTCTCGCCACCGGTCGCCGGTCGCTGGTCGCCGCTGCGCTTCGCCGCCGCCCCTGCACTGCTCGCCGCCGCTCGCCGCCGGCGCCCCTCTCCCCGGTGAGTCCCACACTGCCCCCCTCCCCCCTGCGTGATGCCCCCTCCCCCCTGCACCGGCCCCCCCCCTCCCTCCTGCACCCGGCCCCCCTCCCCTTCGCACCTGGCCCCCTCCCCCCTGCGCGATGCCCCCCCCCCCCACCTGGCCCCCCTCCCCTCCCACCGGCCCTGCCTGCACACACCCCCCTCCCCTTCCCACCCGGCCCCCCTCCCCCCTGCGCGATGCCCCCCTCCCCCCTACACCGGCCCCCCTCCCTCCTGCACCCGACCCCCCTCCCCTTCCCACCAGGCAACTATTGGAATGAAAGCCCTTGACGTCACTATCTTTTCTTAATACCCATTCAACCAACTCCAAATTTCTATGATCAACGCAGTGCCCCCTCTTCAGTTATTTACCTGGCTGCAAACACTTTTCTGTCATATACTGCACGACCATGCTTGGTCTGTTGTCTTGGTGTGTGCTAGAGCTATGCTAAAATGCTTTAGTTGGTGTGATTAGGCTAGAGCTATGCTAAAATGCTTTATGTTCCATTTTGAAATGTCAGGTCTAACACTGCAAATGAAGGTGCTTCAAGTTTGTTCTGCATTCCAGTAGTGGAATGTTTCTAGAACACCACAAGAAGAATCTCTTCTCCCATTATCTCTGCTAGACCATGCTTGCCTTCAATTGAGTTTTCTAAACCTTGCTAGTGGTGTTAACATGTAGACCTTGCCATAGGTGGAGAAGCCTCTGATAAGCCCCAAGCATTTTGCTCTGTTCCACATTTTGCTTATTACCCAAGAAACAAATACAAGGAGCAAAAGAGGGGTGGAGATTTCCTGTCTCACCCCCTCTTCCACTATGAAAGAAAATTGAAGGCAGCCTTCTACTAGGACATGGAATCTGGCAGATGTAATGCAGGATCTAATTGAACCCATCTTCTCTGTGAAATCCATCTGAGCTGAAACAGAAAAGACAAATCCCCAATTCTACAATCTTTCTCAACTCTCTCAAGTCCAGCTTAATCACTAGATTTCTCTTATTCTGTTATTTCATAGCATGAACGCATGTATGGTTCACCAAATAACTTTCAGAAATGTACACAATGAGTGACCCAGTGGTTAACACTCCATTTACATCAGGTTGTGAGGCCTGAAGTTCAAATTCTATTGGGAGCTGGATTATAATGTTAAAATCCTATTGGGAGGCTGGGAGCAGGATTGTAAGGAATTTTTAAAGGATAATGTAATAGGCTAGTCTTTCAACCCAAAATAAAAAATAAAAAAATTCAGAAATTTACGTCTCTTTGATGAAGGCATTCTGATCCCAATCAACCAGTTTGTCCATCTCAAACTTCAATCTTCCTGTCAATACTTAAGTGGTAATTGTATGGACACACTCAGGAGGCCACTGGATCTGAAATCCTGCTACACTCAACACTTTCCTCCTTGGATATATGTGAACCAAGAAGGTCCTGTTCACTCCCTTGACATTCATCCTATACCAGAAAATATGTCATCCTACAACATATTCCCGAACTGAGAGGAGCCACTGAACCAGTCTAAAGGCCTTAACCCAGCAAGATGAGAAAGGCCCTCATGATATCCTCCAAAGAGAAAGGAGAGATGACATGCTCTGTCTCCAAAATGTGACTCAGGTGACAAGCAGTCCTCAATTATGTGTTTCCTCCAATCCTCCCCACATAGATATGTGGGTAAATACAATACATATTCTTCCGTATCAGCTTGCTGGTCAAAATTGGTCTTTTATGTCATTTTCATGTGAGTTCATGGAATATTTTCCCATGTATTAGTTTCTAAAAGACAAGATATTAATCTTCTTGTTTCAAAAAAAAAAATATTAATCTTCTGTTGCTGATTGCCTGAATCCCTGCTATGTTAGGGGTTATTTTTCCTGCTTATTCTCTTTTCCTTTTTGTATATTTTTTTCCCTCAGTTCTATTTGCTTTTCTCCCTTTCAATGTGGTTTTTATATGAATAATAGGTCTGTACTGCAGCCAGTGCAGCACTTTGCTGTGCTGGCTGCTGACTGCTGGTATAGTTTGATTGATGATTGGACAGCTCAACGAAAAGATTGAAAAGCCCTAACTGGGCCAATCTTCTGTCTGATAATCAGTCAGACTATGTGAAAACATCTCAGATGGGATCTGATGTTATCAAAGAGAAAATGTGTGCATGGTGCAGCAAGTACTATTCTAGAAAATGACGGTTGCTGTCTAGGTAGCAGGTAGAATTTGTTGTACAAGTGGATGATTAGAGTGTGGGAAATACTAGTGGACTACAGATTGGGCTGCTCACTAAGGATGGTTTCTCTCAATGAAATTGGAGGTGGAACATTGATAGGAGGATTGATTTGATAGTCATTAGACTAGCTGGTAGCATTACTGAAACAGTGAGTTGCTGTTAAGGTTGGAGCTTCCTTATGCAATTCTAGAGCTATACTTGAATCCTAATGTTGATATTACGGATTCTCGCCATGTAAGCATTTAGGGATCGTTCTTTTTCAGTTCCTGTGAGTGTATCTGTTCCTCTGATGAGGATTGCATCCCACCATTTGAGAAGCCTAGACTTGTTTGTTTAGAGGCCTCAACTTGTTTGTTTAGGGCCCTCATTTTCTCTCCATTTGTGGGTGTAAGTGTTGAACATTGGATTTGGATCGAACATTGGATTTGGATCCTTTTAGTTGCCTTCAGGGAGGATGCACTGGTGTGCAGATCATCCATATCAGTTCTTAGATGAGAAGAGTGACAGACAAGGAAACAATAAGAATTTCCAAGTGAAGTGGCATTAATTTTGAAAAGTACTAGGTGTCAATACATCACCTTATGTAGCAGAATCAGACAAGGATGCAGCAGGCATGACTAGTTGTCAAGGCGTCAAGGCGACCAAGGCGTAGGTGGGGTCTCGGATCGCCTAAGCGCTAAGGCACTCGCCTAAGCGGTGCCTAGGCGTTTAGGACGGAACCAAGTATGAGTTGTTTTCAAGTGTCCCTCTTACATGATATTTATGTATCTATAAATATATATAATGATGAAAATTCAATAAAAAATATCATGATATCATAGACATAAAGACAATGAAAGCAACAAAAATTAAACTCCAAGTAAACAAACTCACATTATATATCATAAAGTCATAAAAATTCTAAATTGACATCTTCAAATAAATAAACACACTAAATAAGAACAAGAAGTGCAAATATCATTCTATCATCAGAAAACTAATTTTCAACTTTTAAAACAAACCAATGAATACACATACATGTAAATATGTTAAATAAAAATAAGAAGTGCAATATTTTAACACACTTAAAACAAGTAAAAACTAAATGAGTCCATTACATAATCCCATAATATGTCTAAAAATTGAAAAGAAACTAGAAAATGACAAGTCTCATGTGTTTGGGTGATGATAGTTTAAGTTTGATCAAATCCTGAGAGATCTCAAACAGACTAAGTGATGTCAGTAGGAGAGCGGCTCCTTTGGAGAAGTCATATGCACGTTTGACTTTTTTTACCGGACTTTCAATTTTTAGTGTTCCATATGGTTTATTTGAATTATCAAATTTTTAGATAGGTCAAATTACGAGAGATTAGAAAGTTAGCATTTCGCTAAAATCATCGAAATCGTGATTTTCTTCTTCGATGGGAGAGTTGACTTTTTTTTTGTAAGAGATATTCAAAGCTTTTGGTAAATTAAGTTATTTTTTATTATCTTGCTCGCTGTTATTTTTTACGCTTGACATGAAAATAAACAATGCAATGACTTTCTTTGTTAAACATATTGTTTACTTTCACAAATTTCACACTGCAAGTTAATCATTCAACATTCATATGTTTATTTGTAGCCATTTGAGAGATTTTTTCATATTTACCATATTATGATTTAATTTCATATTTTAAATTACTCATGAATAAAATGTTATAATTTTTTTTCTAATTAGTGATGAGAGTTCGCGATTGGAAATTAGACTCAAAGAAGAACAAATGTCCAACGTTTCAAAGTACTTGTTTGTTTGAACGTAAAATATTTCCGCTCGATATTCGAAGATTGCATGATGGTTTACTTTTGGTGAAAGAGAAGATGACGAAAATCATAAAGATTATTCAGAAAGAAGAAAGATAAAGTTTAGAAAATAAAAGTGGATTATCTGTTATTGTTCAAGATAAAAAAGGAGTGCGATATTCTGTAATCTTACGATGCAGTTAGTGTGGTAGTATGTACATGTTTATTGGAAAAGACTGGTGTAAATTTGTGAAAAATAATTGTGTCAAAGAATTTGACATTCTCAAAGTTATGTCTTCCCATTATGTACGAAGAGATGTATTTGGCAAACTATATTTAGGGATATCAGTGGTTAGTTCACTCCCTACGAAATCTACTGAGAAGCTGGTGAATAAAGAGCCGATCAAGTGGTGGTGGCCTAATATGAAGACATCACAGTTTGTGTTGTTTTTAATGTTCAATAGCATTAAGTATTTATATAGTGCTCAAATTTATTTGATATTCATGTATGTTTACTCTTCATTTATCTTTACGTCAACGCTTTATTTCACCCATTAGCTCTGGGACTCTCCATATAACGTATGTATCATATGTATGGTACTTGAATGATGTGAGGGTGTGTTGGATTTTAACTCGAGACATGACATTTAATCAGTAGGAAAAATGTCTTATGAGAATCGGTCATGGATGTACCATGGAATAGTGAATGGAGTTGTGACTGAGGAGTTTAAAGACGGAGTTGACAGTTTTATTGAGTTTGCATTGAGTAATTCATCAGTAGCAGTTGATCCGATGGGTAACATCCGATGTCCGTGTTCGGCTTGTAAGAACAGAAAGTGGATATCGATATGGGATGTGCAGCATCATCTGTATACGAGAGGATTTGTTGGCCATTATGAGTTATGGTCGTGTCATGGTGAGTTGAATATTCAGTCGTCTGCACCAGCTAATTACTTTGCCTCCACAAGTACGTACGTAGACATGGTTGTCGATGCTGCTGGTCCGGAGTTCAATATTCATGAAGATCAAACCAATGAAGAAGTGTCGAATGATACAGCTCAGAGATTTTATCAGTTACTTCGAGATGCTGATGAGCCATTATGGGATGGTTGTGAGAAGCATACACGGTTGTCTGCAGTGTTGCAGCTATTGAATTTGAAATCTGAATTTCATATCAGCGAGAGTTGTTTTGACCGGCTTCTCTTACTGGTCAAGAGCATGCTTCCTCAATCAGAGAGGTTACCTGCTGACTTTTACTGTGTGAAGAAGATGGTGAATGATTTGGGGCTTGGTTTTATGAAAATTGATGCATGTCCGAATCACTGTATGCTGTACTATAAAGAGGATGCAGATAAGACATCATGCTGTATTTGTAAGCATGATAGGTTCAAGCCCAAGAGAGGGGACAAGTCAAAGCAGAAGGATGTTCCGTATAAGTCATTGCGGTACTTTCCTATCACACCCAGATTGCAGTGATTGTTCATGTCCTCGAGGACAGCTGGACATATGACATGGCATGCGGAAAGAGTCCGTCGCGACGAAGGTGAAATGAGTCATCCTGCCGATGGTGAAGCTTGGGCTCATTTTAGCCGTACTCAGCCTTACTTCTCAAGGGATCCATGCAACGTACGGCTTGGTTTATGCACAGATGGTTTCAATCCTTTCGGAGGCTCGGTGGCATCTTACTCATGTTGGCCAGTATTCCTAACACCGTATAACCTTCCGCCAGGCATGTGCATGAAGCGTGAGAATCTGTTCCTTTCATTGCTGATTCCGGGTCCAAAAAGTCCAGGAAAGAATATAGACATATATCTCAGACCGTTGATTTATGAGATGAAATTGTTATGGTCAGATGGTGTGCAGTCTTATGATGCATCCAGAAAACAGAATTTCAATCTGAAGGCTGTATTAATGTGGACAATAAGTGACTTTTCAGCCTACGGCATGTTATCTGGCTGGAGCACACATGGGAGGTTGGCATGTCCTTATTGCATGGAGGATTCTAAATCATTTGTGTTGAAATCTGGGGGAAAATCTTGTTGGTTCGATTGTCATCGGCGGTTTCTACCAGTGACCATCCTTTCCGAAAGCAAAAGGATTCTTTTATGAAAAATACAACTGTGATGGAGGAGGTAGATATGGAACGGGTGTCTGGTGGAAACATGGCGAGGCGGGTCCAGAACTTACCGACTGTAACACAACTGGCTGGTAGTACCCGACAAATCCCTGGCTTTGGAAGGATCACAATTGGGTGAAGCAAAGCATTTTTGGGAATTGCCTTATTGGTCAACACTTTTGATACGTCATAACCTAGACGTCATACATATAGAGAAGAATTTTTTGATAATGTGTTCAACACAGTTATGGATGTCAAAGGTAAAACGAAGGATAACGTCAAGGCATGTTTCGATTTGAAAGTACTTTGCAAACGTCCAGAACTATAGCTACAGCATGTTCAAGGAAAAGTGGTGCAACCTAAAGCTGCATATGTGCTTAGGGCCAAACAGATTAAGGGAGTGTTGCAATGGTTAAAGCAATTGAGATTTTCGGATGGATATGTCTCGAATATTGTGCGTTGTGTAAATGTCAATGAGGGAAAAATATACGGAATGAAGAGTCATGACTGCCATGTTTTCATGCAAAGACTGATGCCTCTTGCTTTTCGTGAGTTGTTGCCGAAATAAATATGGGGAGCAATGACTGAGCTGAGTCAATTCTTCAGGATTTTATCTGCATCAGAATTCAAAATTTCATTTTTGAAAATACTGTATGTCTTTTATTTATTATTAATGTTTCTCATTTTAATTTGTTTTAATATAGGATCCAGCTCCAGACGATGACGAGGCAGGGACAGCAGACGATCCAGCAGATCTATGTTGATTTTTGTATTCATTATTCTATATGATTTTATATTTATTGTATTTTATGATTTTATGTTGATTGTTAGTATTTGTTAAATTTATGAATATTGTAGCAGGTTTGACATTGTAGCAATGTTGACAAATCATTTTTATTTGCCAATTTAAAAAAAATTATATGTGTATTTTCCAACGGATTTTCCTACGGATAAGTATCCGTCGGAACTTATAAATTACCGACGGAAAAAGACCGTCGGTAATACCTTCGGAAAATACTGACGGGTCGGCCTACGGATATGTATCCGTCGGAATTGATAAATTACCGACGGCTAAACACCGTCGGCAATTCCGTCGGAAAATACTAACAGATTGGCCGACGGATAAGTATCCGTCGGAACTGATAAATTACCGACGGCTAAACACCGTCAGCAATTCCGTCGGAAAATACTGACGGCTTTACCGACGGATTATATCTGTTGGAGGTTTCGACCGAATTCCGACGGAATTGTCATCCGTCGGAAATTTCTGACCAAGTATTTCCGACGGAAAGTTTCCGACGAGCTTTGGATGGAAAGCGGTCAGAAGGCTCCTTTTCCGACGGATTTCCGACGGATTCAGTCCGTCGGAAATAGCGCATTTTCTTGTAGTGTGCCCCCAATTTTAGCAATGAAATTAATTGAGAAATACGATGAGTAAACATTCAGAAGTCATAGACAAATGACTAATACAAGTAGAGTCCACAATTGAAATCTCTTCCTTTAATCATCATAATCGAATATTACAATCTCCAATATCAAAATAAAGAGAACAACTCTCTACTGCTAATCTCTCTCTCTCTTAAAAGAAAGGTAAAAATTACAATGATGACCATTCTCTCACTAACTAGCTAGAATTAATAATGACTCTCTAAAGTGTACTCCATGCTCGACACATAAGTCCCATCATTAAGGTTTATTCCTCATCCTCGCTAACTAAAAATGTTAGGAAAAGCATATATGAGCGCACTCACCCAGTAGGATTTATATCTTAATATGCATGCAATAATATAAATGATTAACATTTTATTCAAAAAGGCATGAGCAAAACAAGCTAAATCACAAGTACGATAAAACTGATGACTAACTGCTAGCAGGATATCATGAAGCTAAGAACATAGCATGACAGTATATCCAAAATTTTAATGTTTAACTAGTAATCCAAGAACATAAATTAATCATATCAATAATGGATCAATAATGTGCTTTTCACGAGACAATCATGTAATTTGTTTCAGTCTAAATGTACTTTGTGGGTTTATAGTAATGCCATGTCTAAGCAGAGTACTAGAATTATCAGATCGCAGAGGATATGGGTCAACAGATACAGATTGACAATAACATAATATATGTCCGAATTACAGACAACAATGTAACAGAATATCAGACATATGTCTACCTTAATCAGAACAGACAGAACCGGTGCAAATGCAAACACTGTCATTAGCCCTTACAAGTATTTTTCGGTGGCTCTCTGCCCCTAGGACTACATTGGAGCCCTTTAGAGACTCTTAGTGTCCGATCACATAAAGTAGTCAGAATGCATTTTAGTCAAGAGTTCAAGAATTCAAGAATGAGTAATAACAACTTAATGGTGGCCATTAATGTAATTTCAAGAGTTCAAGAATTTCACGTCAAGATGTTTGGGAATATTAGTAAGATCGTGTCAAGAATAGTGTTCACTAACAGTTCTAAGAATATCGTGTTAAGAGCAATATTCAAAAGTATGGTATTACGTACATGATTATTAAGGAGACAAAAAAATAGCATAATGATATGTTTTTAGTTCAATTCAATATTTCATTTAATGACTTGTCGATGTGTGTATTCTCCGAGTACAATCGAGAAAGGAAGATTAGAAGAACTTTATAGTACAATATGTGTTGGATCGAAATGGCACTAAGAATGTCCTAGAGGGGGGGTGAATAGGACTTCTTCCCTTTTTAAAAAATTTGCTTCTGAAATTGCACAACGCTCAATAAATTGTAAGAGCTTAGTGTGGTGTGTATGATTCAAGTGTAGACAAGGTGGAAACAATCACACAAAAATGCACAAGAGTTTATCCTGGTTCGGCCCTTCCTACATGGAAGTCCTACATCCAGTCCTCAAGCCAACCACTTGAGATTTCCACTATCGGCCAATAAATTGGCCTTCTCTCACCCTTGAGAGGAATTACAAACCGACTTGCTCCCAAGCAAGTCTTCCCTAAATAGGGGTACAACAACTACATTTCACAGGGTCTTCCCTTCACAGAAGGGGCAATGCAGAACCAGACTTCTGCAGAAATTACACAGGAATAATAAAGAAACACTTGTGTGTTTGCCTCAGATCTGAGCACAAATACCTACAGACTTCAGAAGGATTAATAAATCAGAAATGAGACTTGAATCCTATATGAAATGCAAGGGTGGACTTGAAGAAAATAGGAAATTACAGTTGCCACCAACACTACTAGGAGAGCTTCAGAGAAAGTCTTCTAAGGAAGAAAAAGCTCTCAGACTTTAGCTTTCAAAAGGGCTTGTGAGACTTGAAGGAATTCGAATGAAGCTTGTAGGAGATGTCAAAGCTTGTATGCGCTTGTTGTTGTTCTTTTCAAACTTGAGCTCCTTTTATAAACATCAGAAAAATAGCCATTTAGAAAATAGTCGTTGGAGCTTGTGGCCATTTGAAATATGTCCGTTTGAAGAGATCTCTAGGATCCTTTGGGTCTTGAAGTGTTTGATATTCAGAAGTCTTTCAGTTTTGCTTCTTTCCAAGATCTTCAGAAGGAGGTGCAGTTTTCACTGCTAGAAGATAAGCTCTTTCTCTTCGGAATGGACTGTGAAAGGAGCATTCTAAAAACGTGCTCCAATAAATGTCTGCCCAAAGACAAGACAAAAGAGAAGAGTATCTCCATACCTTTGAGGTAGGTATGTCAGAGAAGTACAAAGAAAGGTATGGAAACCTCAGATGCAGAAGCTTTTAGATAGGAGGAGTAGATAGACAGTTAGGCTAAAAAGGTAAAGTATGGGTCTATCAGTGGTAGGTGAGACATGTCAGATGCCATGTGCCTGAAAATACATAATGCATTGTATCTATTGTATCCAGGAAAATCCGGAGCAAAGACATGAAGACCATGAAGCTAAACTAAAAAAAATATCTCAGAAGTAGTCTGCAGTCTGCATAGGATTTAGATAAATATTTTAAGTATAATGTTTCTTGTCCTGTTAGAGAAATACAATAATAATAATAATAAAATAATGACAAGATGATGTACCAATAAAATATTGAAAGTTAAAAAATGTATGAAAAGATTTGGAGATAAACTTGCATTAGGTGTTAAGCCTAAAACAGATCAAAAAAAGGTATTAAGTACAGAATTATCAGTGAAGTCGAATGCATAAGAACATACAATTCGACTGAAGGAGTAGAAGTGATTCGACTCTAGAAAGGATTAATAAGGTAATTCGACTTCTGAGAAAAGACAAGGCTATTCGTCTATAGCAGTCGAATACTATATATGATTTCTGATGCATTCGACTGTGGCAGTCAAAGATAACAGTCGAATCAAGAATTGGATTTTGTAAGGCATTCGACTGTACCAGTCGGAGTCATTAGTCGAATTACATATAAAGTTTTGGACTTAGAAAATTTTGGAGGTTGTTTAACTTCGTTTCTGAAGAAGTCGAAGTTAGCAGTCGAAGTCAACAGCTGAATTCAGTAGGGCATAGAGAGAGTCCGTGGACTTAGAAAATTTTGTGATCAGGATTTTAGCTGAGGTATTTATCTATATATATATTTTGTTGTGATATATTTTCTTTGTAGAATATCTATTTAAGTATTTTGTCATAGCAAAAATAATGAGTACATTTGAATTAAGAAAATCTTTAAATTTAAATTTCTAAATTTCTTAGGGGTAGTTGCTCAACAATTCTCCCCTTTTTTGTTAATGACAAAAATATTTAAATAGTCAGTAATAAATCAGTTTTTTTCTCCCCCTTTGTGACATTAACAGAAAGGATAGTCAAGCAAAAGACATTTCATTCAGAAAACAAAGGAAATACATAATAAAATGTTCATGACTTAGATAGAGAACTAGGAAAATATAGAGATCTAGGGATCTTGGCAAGAAAAGGTTGAAGGAGATCCCAGAGCTTCTTCTCATTCTTCTCAAAGTAATTGTCAAACAATGCACCATCAATGTTGTAATCAGGATTGGTGGAGGGTAATTTTTTAAGAGATTTGATGTGGCGCCTCTGGAACCAGGAACTCCTATGGTGATACTTTTCTCTGTCTAAGCGAGCTTTGAGGGGAACAAACTGCTTAG
The DNA here is from genome assembly GCA_014218235.1 of Colocasia esculenta. NCBI lineage: Eukaryota > Viridiplantae > Streptophyta > Magnoliopsida > Alismatales > Araceae > Colocasia > Colocasia esculenta. The sequence goes on from CM024757.1 coordinate 91,942,765, forward strand.
AAGCTGGAAGGTGAAGAAACTCATTGAGAGTGATATTCCAATGCAGACCACTAGACACAGCTGAATCCTTGGCTTGATAATATATCAAGTACCTCTGTGCCCACCTATGACCAATGATCTTTCTTAAGTCCTTAAGACTCTTGGAGTGAAACTCATCAAGAGTAAGCTTCAGCTTGTCACAATCAGAGTGGTAAGAGGGATAAGCTGCTGCCCATTGATCAATATTTAATCTTTCGGATTCAGCAAAACAGAGTTGAAAGTCCAGAAGATGATAATGGTGTGTGGATAATTGTAGAAAGACAAATCGCTGAAAGGACAGTTTCAACTTATACTTGATTTTGAATCTGGTGGCAATGCGAATATATCTATTGAAGACTGCCTCTGCAAAATCTTTTCTGTAGGAAACTACTTCTATGAGGGGAGGATGCAAGCCAGAAGGTAAAGCCACAGTCATGGAAGGAACAATTTCTCTTTGGCCTCTTAAAAGATTTTCCCATTGGCCTTTAGAAACATCATGCAAACCTAATTGAATCTTTCGAAGTTGAAGTTTTTCATTTTGGTGTACTTGGCCTGAGAGTTCCTGAGATGAATTCCAAACAGCTCATGAAACCTTAGATTCAAGTGATGCTGAACTGTCAAGAATTGGTTTCTAGATTGGGTGTTTGATATCTGGCTGCTTCATCTGGATAGAGGTCAATGAACTCTTTGGGAGTTAAGCAATGACTTTTTTGAGAGATGAACTGAAGGTCTTCTACTGAAATTTATGTAGTTCTGAACAGAGTAGGAAGCCAATGTTCAAAGGTGAACCCTGACATCTCATGAATTTCAAGGAATGCTCGAATAGAGAGATATTCTCTGAACAGATTCATGCAATGCTCAGAGTGGTGGATGAAAGCATACCAAAATGGTGGAAGGAGTAAGGAAGGTTTGTCACCTAGTTTGGGCTCACTAGAGGCTGAAAGCTGTATACTTGGAAGTATTTCAGCTAGATGAAGAAGGGTTTTCTTGGAATCAGTTTTGGAGGTAGTGGGAAGAGAAGAAAAAAATTGAGGGCGTTGAGTGGAAACTCCAATTCTTCATACTCATCTCCTGAAAATATTAGGAAAGCAGGTGTGAGCGCACTAGCGCCCAGTAGAATTTACATCTCATGGTGCGGGGATGCTTTACGTAATTAACATGTTAACATTGACAATACTATCATGTAATGCTCATGACAATAATGATAGTGACAAATCCAAATCATAACATGTACGAGGATGATTCAATAAAAATTCTCATGTAGGACGGAATGATTATCAATGAGGAAGATGACAGTTCGATCACTTGACATGTAGGGAGAAATTCGATAGCATGTAGCATGTGCAATAGATTTCTCAAGTTGAATACCGTAGAATTTCAATGGGCAATAACATGTAGGATTCAATAACAATGACATGTAGGATTCAATAACAATGACATGTACAATAGGATTGGCCATTTCACATATAATAGTTCAATTAATCAATCAATCATTCATTCATTCAATAACAATTTGGAAATTACCCAGATCAATCTTGCATTCATTTAGGTGATTGTCGAACACCTCATTGGGTTATATACCCTCGCGATTAAGTATTTCGGGTGCTCCTCCCAGGACCAAACAGGGCCCTATTTGCACAGGCATAGTTGTGAACCAAAGTTCCAATAGTTTCTGGTAATTCCATTCATTCATTTATGGCGACATGAATTCCAAGTAATGGACAATGATGAACTAATGATCATGTCAATGATGATAGAGAACAATGCAAGGGGACATGATCCAGATTAATTTCGGTAGTATAACGACTTATCTTATTTGTCCAATCTTTACATTTAATGGCTTGATTTCAATGTTATCAAATCACTCTCACGAGAAGAAGATAAGAAGAGAGGTGCATTCTATCTTCTGGGTACTTCATTGGTACAACCAACTCGGTCTTCATGAGGGAATCCATGAAGTACGGAGATTTACGGAGGTCTTAGAGAAAAGGTCGCTAGTCTACCGATACGGAATGACCGATAGAGAGCTTCCAAATCCCCAAGAAAGGGTTGCCTATATGTGCAATGTGACGTGTAGAGCGTGTCTCAATCCACAGTCCACCGGTTAAAACGTTACGGAAAGCAAGTATCAAACATGCATGACATGTATGCAATGCAATCTATTTCCTGGTTGCAATACTTTTAACATTTATCACTTTTCAATTATGGACAGGACAGATTACGAACATAACATATCTCAATCATATGATCACATGGTAGATGACATTAAATCAATCATTGCGCTTAGAATAGATATTCAAATCATTATGATTTCATGTAGGTTATTCACTTTTAAGCCAGTGCATAACTATATGACATGATGCTACATAAGAATATGCATAAACAAGACTGGACAGTACATTAAAACAGTCTCGGGTCGGTTCTAAAATTGCATCCAACACAGTGGACTTTTTCACAACACGATGTACGGTCAGATGTAACTAACTGTGAAGGGATCAAATCGCGTCGGCCTACATGGCCGCGTTTTAACTTGAATCACGTCGGGGGATGCCAACACGTTCAAGAAAAACATTACAATAATAATATAAAAATTGGGCGAAAATGTTTGAGAGGGAAACTGGCTAAATCATGTCGGGTGTTCCCATCGTGGTTCAGACCGGCGCAGAAACCCACGTGGCGCGAAGTCTCACGCGCGCCGTTGACTGGTCAGACACTGAATCACATCGGACCCCATAGACATGGTTCATTTAATCATGTCGGCCAAGGCCGACGTGATACCAGGCGCCGGAATCGCGTCGCTTGGACCGGACGCGGTTCAAACCTCAGACCGAAAACATGTGAAACAGGAACCGATCATCATGCAATACTTATAACTCTCTATCTACTGACATTTAGACAAAACTCTCAACATGAAACATGACGTGGACAACTAGTATAAGAACTTTAATGTTTTGCATTGGATCTAATTCGGTCTCATTCATGTGAAACCTCTGAAGAACATAAAAAGTCCTAAACATACGTGACTTCGTTGCAACCTTCATGTCAGACCTATAACTTGAAATATATTGACATTTAGACAAACCTCTCAACACAAACGATGACGAGAACAACTAGTGGGAGAACTTTCATGTTGTGGGTTGGCTCTAATTCGATCTCAAATCGCATGCACATATGAAGAACGGGAAAAGCCCTAACAGTGCATGACTTGGGGAAAACGCTTAATACGACTCATGTACTCCGTGAAAATGGGCAAACCACTTGAAAATCAAACTATACATGATGCTCTAACCATAGGTATGTGCAACTTAAGTTTTCTACTCGAGATCACCTACCCTTGTGAAGATCTTAAGCAAATCGTGGTTCTGGACACAGCAGAGGATGTAGGGGGATGAAGCTCCGGTTCCCAGCCGTTCCTCTCTTCTTCTGGTGTCCTAGCTCGCCTCCACATGACCCCAACATGATGGGAAAACTTTCCTAAGAGTCTCTTCAAGTTTATTTATACATCTAGGGTTTATACATGTCCTAATGGGTTAGGGAAAGTGGGGTTGCGGTTTATGCATGTATAGTTGCCATAATTTGGAATTCTCCTCCCAATAGAGGTAGGAATACCATTAGGAAGGCTCCTAACATGGTTATGCACGAATTGGATTGACATCCATGGCTAATCCCTCAAGTTTTAAACCTAATTTGCCCTCACACTTTACCACATATTTACAGGTACGAATTTTGGGTATTTCTCTTGCTCCATTTTATTCTTGGGCCAAAAGTGATCTATTGGCCCAATTTTGATAATTGGTCATTAATATATAATGTTGAAAGTCTCTCCAACATATTTATTTAATTTATGGTCGTGTTATTTTTCCGCGTTAACAATTTTCTGACTTTGTTTCCTAATTTGGGTAATTAGTCACATTGTGGCATACACTTGACCAAACGGATTTTTTGTTGTACAAATTTCTTTGTGGAACACTTAAGGATAATATTTGGGGTTTATTTATAATTTTTATGGAATTTTCCGATGTGTTCTCTCACGTACGATAGTGGTATGTATGTTTTATCATTCTGATAATATGAAAATTATTTATTTCAATTATTTCTAATTTTTCAGATACTGAATTTCTGGAGTGTTACAGAGTGTCCCACATTTCTTTAGCAATTTTACACTCTAAAACACGATTAAATTCTTTTTTAGATATTGCACAACATATAATACTTTTTACATGATAATTTCTAGATATTAATTTCTTATCATCAGCAGTCCATTCAGTTTTATCTTTTGTATTGGGATTTGTATCAACATCTTCTTTAACTAACTAGATGTCAAGATTTATACCTTATATGAAGATTTCCATGCATGTCTTTCAGTAGTTGTAATCTTGTCCATCAAAGAGAGGAGGACGATTGATTGATTGACTTTCTTGTCCAAACTCAGCTGCCATCATCTCGAAATTGTTGGATTTCTTTGAGAGAACCCTCTCTAATACCACTTGTTGGGGTGAATAGGTGTTTTTCGTCGCAGAAGCTAAATTATCAATTACTTAAGAGCACAGGTTAGTTAGGTTAGTCAAACCACAAAGAACACACAAGTTCTATCCTGGTTCATACCTTCCTTCCATTGGAAGTCCTACATCCAGTCTCTAAGCCATGCTTAGGATTTCACTATCTTTTCATAGATACAACACTCTGGTACTTACTGGTCTTCCCTTCTACACAAGGGGAAAAATAATCCGCTAGCTACCATTAGCCTTCCCTTTACAAGGGAAACATACCACCAAGACTATCTTGGCCTTCCCTCTTTTAGAGGGGCACTCACCCTGCTCAACAGGTCATCCCTTTCTAAAGGGGTGCACTTACTTTTAACAAGCTCCTTATATGGAGAACTGAACTTTAGAAAGACTCCAAACTACAAGAATAGGAAGGAGAGATTTAGTCTGAAGAACAACTTCCTGAATCTAAGAAAAGAACCTTTTACAAGGCAAAATTTGAACAGCTGCTTCACTGCATGCACAGGCGAGACTTCAACGCAGCGCCCATGCAATGTCTATGGAGAGGAAGCTTGACGCAACACAGTTGCACCTTTTTCACCTCTTCTCAAGTATGTGCTTGTCTCTTTCTTTTACTATCTTGTATATGTCTTGTTATCTCCCACGCTCATGTATATGCTCCCTTCCAATTGTCAGTATATTTATAGGCCTCATCTTTGTAGCCGTTGCTTGAACTGTTTGAATCTATCCGTTGGAGAGATAGTCGTTGCTTGATCTATTGAATCTACCCGTTGGAGACATAGTCCTGCACGTCTTCTTTCAAGGGTGACGTGTGAGTCTTCTTCCAAGAGTGACATGCATGTCTTTTACATTCACATTGATCAGACAGTCTTTTGCGCTGATGCTATTTCGTCCTTATCCTGAAATATACAAGTTCCAAGATATACTAGACTGGGTCTAGTATGTTAGCTACGGAGATGATCATAGGTACTTGTGAGATATTTCAAATGTTGACGGCCATCAGTAATTAATGTTCTATTGAAAAAGGTTCTGCATATAGATAAAATATGTAGTAGGTAGAGATCGTGAGTGCAGATCTGACAGAGGACAATATGAATGTTCTTAGTGGCAGATGTCAGAAGATCTTTTTTCGTAAACTTTGACTCAAGCTTTTAGGAAAAGGATATTTTTAGAAATAGAGACATGATATTTTTAAATCCAAAGATCTTGTAAAAGTAAGCGTGAAATACATGTTGATTTATCATTTGTACTAAAGATTCGTAATTTAAAATGTAGTTGAATTCAGAGTTTTACCGTGAGCTTTCTACATTAAAAATGCCATGAATATGATATAAAATGTTAATAATGAGAAGATATCATACAATTTGTATATTCTTCATTATATCTGATAAAGATATAATGTTATTTAATCAAAATGATACAACATGATCTTCGTACATGTCAAAGTAAACTTCGGATATGACGAAGCTGACTTCGAATATGATGAAGTGAACTTCGGATATAACGAAGCTGACTTCGGATATGTCAAAGTGAACTTCGGATATGACGAAGTGAACTTCGTATATTACGATTCAGCATGATCAGTCGAAGTATGATCTTTATGTTTTACTTTGCATATGACGAAGCTAACTTCGGATATGATGAAGTGAACTTCATATATCATAATTTCAACATGATCAGTCGAAGTAAGGTCTTCGTGTTTTACTTCGTATATGACGAAGCTAACTTTGGATATGATGAAGTAAACTTCGGATGTGACAAAGTGGACTTCGTATATGATGAAGTGAACTTCGTGTATTTCTTAGGCAAACAAAGTTATACTTGGGATATTCTGAGAAGAATAATGTGTATGACTAAATATGCTTTAGAGATTTTGTTATATGCCATGTAAGAGAAAGAAATATAGTTTTGTTTATAAGTAGATATCTATTTATTTTGTCATCTTCAAAACTACTGTATGTTTTGGATTAAATCTTTAAATATGCAATGTATATGTTGGGCAGAGGTTCAACAATCTAGACTAAACAAAGCAGAAGAAATGGTTTCTGGAAAACCCCTTTGAGTCGCGTCAAGGACAGATGACGCCTATCATATGATTGAAATTGTGGCAAAAGAGGGTCTTCGGGATGGAAAAAGTCTAGATTTCCAACAAAGAGGTTGCTGGAAATTCATAATAGAAGGAGTATAATATCATAATTGGGGGAATTAGTCTAGGGGTGCAGGACTCAAGAGGGTAAGAGAGACCCCCAAACCTTCTATAACAGTAAAAAATGCTTAATGTTCTACATGAGGAAGTTGAGGAAAGACAGGGATAGCAAAGATAGACTTTGGCAGTTCTCTATAGGAGTTATATTGCATTATGTTGAGCCTGAGATCACCTACCTTAGATTGCTCTCCATTCTTTAGTTCCTTCAAGTCGAAGAAAGGACAAGAGGAAGAACTCCAAGATCCTCAATGTAATGCCCCTCTTAGACCGGTACAGCTGTACATACTCACATCGGGTCCAAGGGTGGTGCTACAGTGGAAACATCCAACATTATCGGTTCATATTGAGTTATACGCAAATGACAACTAATTGCCAACAAAATTTGCAACGGAATGAATTTTTGTCATTCCATCAACATTGTATTCAAATACCAAGTCTAGAGGATAAATGAAGAAACTACAATAGTCCAAAGTAATAATAGTTTCACAAGTCCATAATTGACACAATGCTCAAATTACAATTTATTCTCACATACAAGTTCACTCAAACACACTTCTGAAACAAAGGTCTAAGCCTCCAAGTCCTCACGCTTAGAGTCAGAATGGACTAACTCCTCAGTACCAATGTCCTCAGCCTCCCCTGAAATGTTAATCAAGTGTGAGTCTACTAGACCCAGTGAGCAACAAGGAAAGACAATTCAAGATTTATCATATAACTACTTTTAAAACATGATAAACATATTCAATCACTTAGCCTTGATATAATATAGCTCTTACCTGCCAATGTACTCTAGATTATTTGTCAATCATTTTCCATACAAGATGATCACTTATCAAGTAAAGAAAACAATTCATATGGCATGTGGACCTTATCATGTAGTAGGACATGTAGACAATATCATGTAGCATTTAGATAATATCATGTAGCATTTAGACAATATCATGTAGCATGTAGACAATATCATGTAGTATGGCATGTAGAGTTGCCAAGACATAGCCCCACTACTAATAGAGATCATGTAATGTGTAACATTCACTTATCACCTAGGCAAATCAGTGATGAACTCTTGGTCATTGCGCAATACCGGGGGAAGTCCTCACCACCTTAACCAGAAGAACATGTCTACATCCAGGATTTCATCCGTTGCCCACGAATTCATGTAGTCAATTTCATGTAGGTGAACCATAACCATAGGGGCATTCTATGGCGTAGTTCCATGTAGGCATCACTATAATAGTAATGTCTTATTGGCCATATCATTTCAAAAATCTTATGACATGTATTCATGCAATTAATATCTACATGTAATTCTAGCATGATTTTTCACAAAATTTTGCATGGTTGCCAATTCATTTAGTAACACAATAATATAAAACTATACAACTCATTTCATCATTTCTGAAATCATTATTCTACTGTGCAACAGTGACCTATCATGATACTACATTGATTGTTTAGATCAAAATTCAATATTCATGTACTCTTTCTCACATCTATCCATTCCCATGTACATCTTCATAATTCAAAAAATTATAGCAGCAAGTACAGTGCACAGAAAACCTTGAAATTTTGACAGTAAGTTTCTTCCTAGTCCTGCATTACATATACCAAACTTCATATTTTTCTGAATCAAGCATCATTTTCTAGGATTATTTTTCACTACTTGAATTAACTAATATGGCACAAGGCTCAAATGAAACATACATTTACTGTGCGAGACTGAGCATGATCAGTCTATATATTTCTATGTAACAACAATAAGAACTCAAATGAAATTTCACAATGTAGATCACACCCATTTATCCTTCTTTCTTCATATCTTACTAAGAAAAGTATCTCCTAAAGACATAATATGCATAGACCATGTGTCACGCATGACTTTTCTGTTGTATAACAGTGCATATTTACACAGAATATAACCTAATCCAAAACCCTGTACATGCATGAATCACAACTTAAAAGCAGTTAAAGAGATCTGTAGAAAAATAGCATAGATGAACTTAAGGACAATGTAGATTGTCGTTTACACAGGTTAACAGCAATAGACCCCATCGTTAAGATCAGTTGACGGCGACACATAGCGCCGTTAAGATATATATAGACGTCCAGTACATTGACATTTACATGAAATAAATGGCAGCCAATGTTGACGTTAAGTTCTTTCGGTCAAAAAACCAGAAAACATACATAAAATACCCAAACTTTAATCCCATCCTACTCTCTTAATCAAGGGTTTAAAAATCTCTATAGAGTCTAATATCCTAAAATGTTCCCCCATGTTACTTGCCTCTAACCCTCCTTCTGGAGCCACGATGAAAAAGTTGAAGATGCCCGCCATGGCAACAAGGTAGTCTTCTTCGTCGCCTTTGGTCACCGATCCATCCTCTAGAACAGTGCCTACCCTTGAAGATCTTTCTTACATGATCCTTCAAGTTGCCTCTCTGCCTAGCTCGCTTCGATCTTCATGAATCGCCGCATAGCAACTCCTCTTTTGGCTCTCTTTTCTCACCTCTAAACCAGTGAAAAACCTCTTCCTAAAAGCCAAATCGGGGTCTTATAAAGACTCCTACGGTTTACCCAAGATCTAATCCTGACCATTGAATTGAAAATGTCCCGATCCATTGGATAAATACCAAGAAAACGGCCTATCATTTTGCTCCAGAATGATAGCCATAAAATTGGCAAGTCAGGTTAACGTCAACATAGGTTGCCATCTACCATGAGCTAAACGGCAATCAATCATGTCGTCAACATATCTGACCAAAAAAATAAATATTTTAGAAATACATAAACGGCACAGACCTCTGTCGTTTACAGTAGGTAGATGACAATCGATCATGCCATCTACTTTAGTAAACGGCAGTGAATTTTGACGTCAAGTTCATCAATTTCATAGTTCAATATTAGAAGTTGAAACACATACACACATTATAAAATTCTAACAAGCAAAAGCTTTAGGGCACTACACCCTCTCCCCCTTAGAATAATCTTCGTCTTTGAAGATTGAGTCAAAACACTTACCAAATAATGACAAATATACTTCTTCATCATCTCTTCTAATTCCCACGTTGCTTCTTCATGCGAGAAATTCCTCCACAAGACTTTCACAAAAAAAAATAGACTTGGATCTCAATTCTTTAACCTTCCGATCTAAAATCTCTATTGGTTGATCTTTGTAGGACAAATTGGTTGAAACTGCACTGGTTCAAAGCTGATCACATGCGCCGGATCTCGAGCATATTTTCTCAACATGATACATGAAAAACTGGGTTCACTCCTGCCAAAGATGGTGGCAAAGCTAACTGGTATGCCACTTTCCCCATCTTCCTCAACACCTCAAAAGGACCAATGAATTTGGGATTCAACTTACCTCTTTTCCAAATCTCACTACACCTTGGTTGGTGAAACTTGAGAAATACATGATCTCCAATCTAAAAAACCAAGTCCTTCCTCCTCGAGTCTGCATAACTCTTTGACGATCTTGTGCTGCTTTCAGTCTCTGCACAATCAACTTGATCTTCGCTGAAGTCTCTTGTACCACTTCTGGCCCAACAAGATGCCGATCTCCTGACTCCTCCCAACACAATGGGGATCTACAAGGCCTCCCATATAAAGTCTCGAATGGAAACTGTTATTGTAGGCAAATTCCACAAGAGCTAGGTGGTGTTCCCATTCACCTCTCCAATCAACTACACAAGCCCTAAACATATCCTCTAACGTCTGAATAGTCCTATCATAATGTCCATCTGTTTATGGATGAAATGCTGAACTCAGCTTCAACTGACTGCCAAATGCCTGCTGCAAACATTGCCAAAATCAAGGTGTAAACCTTGGGTCACGATCTGAGATGATCGACTTTGGAATGCCATGTAACTTCACAATACCATCTATGTACAGTCTGGTCAAGATCTCCACAGGCTGCTTCTTCTTCATAGCTAGGAAATGAGCACTCTTCGAAAATCTATCAACAATCATCCATATAGAGTCATTCCCCCTAACTGATCTAGGCAAACCAGTCACAAAATCCATCGTTATCTGCTCCCATTTCCACTGAGGAATATCTAGCTTCTGCATCAAACCTGAAGGTCTCTGACGCTCTGCCTTCACCTGCTAGCATATCAAACACTTTTCCACAAAATCTACAACATCCCGCTTCATGTCGAACCACCAGAATGAACGCTTCAGATCCTAATACATCTTTCCACTGCCTGGGTGAATGGAGAACTGTGATCGGTGAGCTTCTTCCAAAATTTCCATCCATAGGATCATATCATTAGGTACACATACCCGATGATTCAAACGAATAACACCATCTTCATCTCTTACTACACCAGATTTCCCAACCAATTTCTGCAATGGAGGATCATCTGTTTGCCAGGTAAGAATCTTATCATGCAAAGAAGATCTAATGGTCAACTAGGCCAAGAACATATGACACAATTGTGGTTCCAGAATGGCCAATGAACAAGTCGTATCCTCCAACATCTTCCAGACCTGGTGCAACATCTGCCTCTTCCTGCTTAAGGCATCCGCCACCACATTAGCTTTTCCTGCGTGGTAGATAAGCTCAAAATCATAATCCTTTAAGAATTAAATCTATTTTTGTTGCCTCAGATTCACCTCTTTCTAGGAAAACAGATACTTAAGACTCTGATGGTCAGAGAATAGTTCAAATCTCACACCATAAAAATAGTGCCTCCGAGTTTTCAGAGTAAAGACCACCGTTGCAAGTTCTAAGTCATGAGTCAGATAGTTACGTTCATGCTCTTCAAGTTCTTAGAAGCATACACAACAACCTTTCCACACTACATTAGAACACAACCAAGCCCAATTTTCGAAGAATCAGTGTAAATAGAGAAAGAGTCCACACCATTGGGCAATACTAGTACTAGCGTTGTAGTCAACCAAGTCTTCAGCTCCTGGAAACTTCTTTCATAAGCTTCGGTCCACTCGAACTTAACTCCTTTCCTCGTCAGCCTCGTCAATGAAGCCACAATAGAAGAAAACCCCTCTAAATTGTCTATAATAACCTGCCAAACCAAGGAAATTTCTAATCTCGGCAGATGATCTAGGTGGTTCCCAATCTAGGACTACTTCCACCTTTGCTGGATCTACAGAAACACCATCTCCAGATATAACATGCCCCAAGAAATGAACCTCCTTGGTCCAAAAATTGCACTTACTGAATTTGGCATATAGTTTGTGCTTTCTTAAGACTTCAAGCACAATCTTCAAATGCTCTCGGTGAGACTCCTCATCAGGCAAGTAGATCAACACATCGTCAATGAAGACCACGATAAAAGAGTCAAGGTACTGCTGAAAAACCCTATTCATTAGGTCCATGAAAACAATTGGAGCATTCGTCAAACGAATGGTAAGATTAGAAATTCATAATGGCCATATCTTGTCCTAAAAGCCGTTTTAGAAGAATCCTCAGGCTTGATTTGGAGTTGATGATAGCCAGAATGAAGATCAATCATAGAAAACATAGAAGCCCCTTGCAATTGGTCAAACAAATCATCAATACATGGCAATGGATACTTGTTCTTAATAGTCACTGATTCAACTTACGGTAGTCGATGCACAGCCTCATCAACCCATCTTTCTTCTTCACAAAGAGCATAGGCGCTCTCCAAGGTGACACACTTGGCCGAATAAAACCCTTGTCCAGTAATTCCTGAAGTTGTTTCCGCAATTCCGCCAATTCTACTGGTGCCATACGGTAAGGAGCAATCGATATAGGTGAAGTACCAGTTACCAACTCAATACCAAACTCAATCTCCCTCTCAAGTGGCAAACCGGACAAGTCCTTGGGAAACACATCACTGAAGTCCCAAATGACCTTAATATCTTCCACAGTCTGTACCCTCTTCGAATCCGCAGAAAACACAACACTTGCAAGAAAACCACTACAACCTTTGTTCAACATTTGAGTTGCCTTCAATGCTGAGATCACAAACTTACCCGTCATATTCTTGGGTAACGGATGGGAAAATTCATCCTCACCCGAAATGCAAAAAATGATTATCTTCTTTCTACAATCCATAAGGGTGTAATGCTCCTCGAGCCAGTCTAAACCCAAAATGGCATCATAGTCCTTCATCATTAGTAGATAAAAACTACCTGGCAAGTCTTTCTCCTCGATACTCACATGGAGGGAAGAAAAACACTGCCCAGTCAACATGGTTTCTATTGGAGTGTGAACTGACAACATAACCACCATGTCCTCAGAAACCACGTCAGACTCCTTCATCAAGACCCTCACAAAATTCTTAGAGACAAAACAATGCATAGCACCAGTATCAAATAAAACACGAGCATGCATACCCATAATCAAAATCGTACCTTCTGTGACGTGCTCTTCCAGCTCAGCCTCATCTCTCGCTAAAACAAAAACATGAGCTTGGCCCCTCGGTCTCCTACTGCTCTCGGTGCTGGTCTAGCTACTACTGGTGCTGCTACTATGGCAATCTGCTGTGCCATCTTCAGGCAGTCAAGGATTTTGTGGTTCTCGTCAGCATACCTCAGGCATCTACCAGAAGTTACCTAACAGACGTCTCCTCCATGACGCTTCCCACACTGAGAACATAAAGGCTTCTCTGCAACTGTACAACTGCTCGTAGTCGGTGTAGCCACTCTCACTGGTACTACTACCCTGGGCTGGAACATTGTAGTCTTCTTCCGTTTGTCTTGTTGCTAAAATGCTGATCTAGGCCTCTTTAAAGAAGCCCTCTTCTCTTCCAGATACACCACCATCTCGGCTTCTTGCATGCATGCAGCTGACAATGCCTCATCCATCGAACAATGTCTGAGAGTCACTAGTCTAGTCCTCAAGGATGGCTTCAATGCCATCATAAATTTCTTCACCTTCCACCACTCATCAGCGACTACATGTGGTGCGTACTTTGACAGCTCCGCAAATCTAACCTCATACTCTAGCACACTCATCGATCCTTAGGTCAATGTCAAAAACTCCTACTCAATGCGGTCTTGCACGTGCTCTGGAATATACTTTGCTCTAAACAGGCGAACAAACTTAGTCAATGCAACCTCAACAGCTCCATCCTTGAACTGGGTGCGTAGCACTGGCAACCACCACATGTCGGCACACTCCTAAAAAAAAGAAGGTAGATAATTCTAAGGTTGTACTTAGAGCAACACTCAACACTGTAAGAATCTTCATTACCTACAGCATATAGGAGGCCAGAGTCGCCCTCTCCTCTTTTGTACATCGTATAGCACAAAAGATCTTCTCCATCTCATGCAACCAACTTTTCACAAAAATTGGATCGCTCTTCCCCTTAAAGAAAGGTGGAGTCATCCGCCTAAACCGCTCCATCATCGAAGCACCTCTAATACCTGCCTCATGAGCAGGTGCCCGTGCCTACATCCAAGTCGAGTCCTTTAGTTGGATTCTTCAAATAAACAACCTGGTAATTACTTCCTAAGTACAAACCTGGGCCTCCACTTGCGCCTGCAAGGTAGTTGCCGTTTGTGCCTGGGTCTGCATCGCGTGCACAAGTTTCTGCATCAGTGATCCATAGTCCACGGATGGTGGTGGGGGTGGTAATGGTACACCGGCCTGATCTGGTGCCTGTTGATCTAGAGTCTGTGGACCTCTAGCTGGCTCATCACCTCGGGCCGAGCCTACTCCTCTACGACCATGGGTAGCCATAGTCTGCAAAATAGGCATTTATTATAATGACCTATTATTCTAAATAATCTTGGAGTAATTCCTTATGCAGACATAAGGATATGAACACATTGTTGATAATTCATTTATGTATATACTCAACCTGGAATTCTCTTATTCCAATCTCTGTAACGGCCCTCTTAGACCCGGTACAGCTGTACCAACTCACATCAGGTCCAAGGGTGGTGCTACAGTGGAAACATCCAACATTATCGGTTCAGCTTGAGTTATATGCAAATGACAACTAATTGCCAATAAATTTGCAACGGAATGAAATTTTTTCGATTCCATCAACATTGTATTCAAATACCAAGTCTAGAAGATAAATGAAGAAACTACAATAGTCCAAAGTAATAATAGTTTCACAAGTCCATAATTGACACAATGCTTAAATTACAATTTATTCTTACATACAAGTTCACTCAAACACACTTCTGAAAACAAAGGTCTAAGCCTCCACATCCTCACGCTCAGAGTCTGAATGCACTAACTCCTCAGTACCAATGTTCTCAGCCTCCCCTGAAATGTTAATCAAGTGTGAGTCTACTAGACCCAACGAGCAACAAGGAAAGACAGTTAAGATTTATCATATAACTACTTTTAAAACATGATAAACATATTCACTCACTTAGTCTTGATATAATATAGCTCTTACATGTCAATATACTCTAGATTATTTGTCAATCATTTTCCATACAAGATGATCACTTATCAAGTAAAGAAAACAATTCATATGGCATATGGACCTTATCATGTAGTAGGACATGTAGACAATATCATGAAGCATTTAGACAATATCATGTAGCATGTAGATAATATCATGTAGTATGGCATGTAGACAATATCATGTAGTATTTAGATAATATCATGTAGCATTTAGACATTATCATGTAGCATGTACACAATATCATGTAGTATGGCATTTAGAGTTGCCAAGACATAGCCCCACTATTAATAGAGATCATGTAGTGTGTAACATTCACTTATCACCTATGCAAATCAGTGATGAAGTCTTGGTCATCGCGCAATACCGGGGGAAGTCCTCCCCACCTTAACCAGTAGAACATGTCTACCTCCAAGATTTCATCTGTTGCCCATGGATTCATGTAGTCAATTTCATGTAGGCGAACCATAATCATAGGGGCATTCTATGGTGTAGTTCCATGTAGGCATCTCTATAATAGCAATGTCTTATTGGCCATATAATTTCAAAAATCTTATGACATGTATTCATGCAATTAATATCTACATGTAATTCTAGCATGCGTTTTCACAAAAGTTTGCATGGTTGCCAATTCATTTAGTAAGATAATAATATAAGACCATACAACTCATTTCATCATTTCTGATATCATTATTCTACTGTACAACAGTGACCTATCATGATACTACATTGATTTTTTAGATCAAAATTCAATATTCATGTACTCTTTTTCACATCTATCCATTCCCATGTACATCTTCATAAGTCAGAAAATTATAGCAGCAAGTACAGTGCACAGAAAACCTTGAAATTTTGACAGTAAGTTTCTTCCTAGTCGTGCATTACATATACCAAATTTCATATTTTTCTGAATCAAGCATCATTTCCTAGGATTATTTTTCACTACTTGAATTAACTAATATGGCACAAGGCTCAAATAAAACATACATTTACTGTGCGAAACTGAGCATGATCAGTCTATGTATTTCTATCTAACAGCAATAAGAACTCAGACAAAATTTCACAACATAGATCATACCCATTTATCCTTCTTTCTTCATATCTTACCAAGAAAAGTATCTTCTAAAGACATAATATGCATAGACCTTGTGTCACTCATGACTTTTTTGTTGTATAACAGTGCCTATTTACACATAATATAACATAATCCGAAACCCTGTACATGCATGAATCACAACTTATAAGCAGTTAAACAGATCTGTAGAAAAACAGCACAGATGAACTTAACGGCAATGTAGATTGTCGTTTACACAGGTTAACAACAATAGACCTTGTCGTTAAGATCAGTTGATGGCGGCACATAGCGCCGTTAAGATATATATAGACGTCTAGTACATTGACGTTTACATGAAATAAATGGAGGTCGATGTTGACGTTAAGTTCTTTCAGTCATAAAACCAAAAAATATACATGAAATAACCGAACTTTAATCCTATCCTACTCTCTTAATCAAGGGCTTAAAAATCAATAAAATGATACATCCATAGAGTCTAATATCCTAAACCGTTCCCCCATGTTACTTGCCTCTAACCCTACTTCTGGAGCCACGATGAAAAAGTTGAAGATGCTTGCCTTGGCAACAAGGCAGTCTTCTTCGTCACCTTTGGTCGCCCGATCCGTCCTCCAGAACAGTGCCTACGCTTGGAGATCTTTATGAACACGATCCTTCAAGTTGCCTCTCTACCTAGCTCTACCTAGCTCGCTTCGATCTGCATGAATCACCGCACAATATCTCCTCTTTCGGCCCTCTTTTCTCACCTCTAAACCAGTGAAAAACCTCTTCCTAAAAGCCAAATCGGGGTCTTATAAAGACTCCTACGGTTTACCCAAGCTCTAATCTTGACCATTGAACTGAAAACATCCTGATCCATTGGATAAATACCAAGAAAACGGACGATCATTTCGCTCTGGAATGATAGCTACAAAACTAGCAAGTCAAGTTAACGTTAGGTTGCTGTCTACCATGAGGTAAACGGCAATCGATCATGCCATCAACATATCTGACCAAAAAACCAAATATTTTAGAAATACATAAACGGCACAGACCTTTATCGTTTACAGTAGGTAGACAGCAATTGGTCATGCCGTCTACTTCAGTAAACGGCAGTGAATTTTGACGTCAAGTTCATCAATTTCACAGCTCAATATTAGAAGTTGAAACACATACACACATTATAAAATTCTAACAAGCAAAAGCTTTAGGGCACTACACTCAAGCTTCAGGATCGTCCCCTTGCTCCGGAGTACCCTTGATTATCGGTCAACCAATCCATCCAGTGTACTAGGTCTAGCATGATCGTGAAAACAGTCGACCGAATTTCCAAGAGTGGTCGACCAACCAGAAGAA
The DNA here is from genome assembly GCA_014218235.1 of Colocasia esculenta. NCBI lineage: Eukaryota > Viridiplantae > Streptophyta > Magnoliopsida > Alismatales > Araceae > Colocasia > Colocasia esculenta. The sequence continues at coordinate 91,960,258 of CM024757.1, forward strand.
TCAATCGATTGATGAACAAAACAATCAATTGGTTAACAAATCAATTGATTGGTGAATAAATCAATCAATTGGTGAATAAACCAATCAGTTGGTGCACAAATCAATCGATTAGTGCACATTAATGATTAACCACCCGATTGGTGCTATATTGGATCGATTGATGAACAAAAGTTTAGAAACTTTCGATTGGGGACTCAAGTGTTTCGATTACTAAACAAAAGTTCTGTAACGTAGCACCTCTAAAATTTCATTAATTGAAAAATTAGAAATAAATTAGAAATAATAATTTAATATTCTCAAAATAGTAAAAAACATATGTACCAATGTCATATGTACGTAATCACATTGGAAAATTCCATAAGAATCATAGTTCAACTCTAAATAATACTCCCAAATGACCCATGAAGAAATTCATCCAAAGAAAAATCTGATTGGCCAAGTTTAAGGCATTTTGTGACTTATTATCGTAATTATGAAATAAGTCAGAAAATCATTACCACATGTACTTAATGGTGTCCAAAAATAAAATAAAAATCATGGATGGACTTCAAACAATGGGTATTGACAACGCTATAAAAGAAATGGACCAAAAGATGTCTTTTGGGCTAGCAATAAATTCATGCAAGAAAAATAACTCGAAATTCGGAATTTCTCACTCATGGACCATAAAAGGGTAAATGCTCACACAATGGACACTTATTGGACTTCAAACAAAGCCCAATTCATGGTTACCACCTAAGGTAGGTTTCCATAATCTTCCCATCATGAATTGGGGAGAGAAATCCTCAATTGAAGGAAGGATACACCCAAATTTGTACCTAATGTTTTCCTAATCTAATTAGGCAACTAAAAACCCATCGCCGTATAAATAAGCCCCCTCTCTCCCATGGGACTGTTGAGCAACTATCCCTTAAAATATTGTTAAACATTTTAAGTATTGTATTTTTTCTATGACAAAATCTTTTAAGACTTTCTATAGTCAAAACTATTAAAATATATCACAAGTTATATTGTATAAAAAGAAATATGACATGTACAATACTGTAAGTATCAACAATGTCACACAAAAATTCTCTAAGTCCACAACGTATACTATATACCATACTAACTCCGACTCTAGACTTCGACTCTAGAAAAGTCAAAGTGTTATATCAATTGTTGGATAAACAGGAAGTACTCCGACTTTGGAAAAGTCGAAGTCTGGCCTGACTCTGACTTTATAAAAGTCAAAGTCCTTACAACATTTGTTTAACTGAACCCTACTCCGACTCCTTAACAGTCGAAGTCGGACCTTACTCCGACTTTAGAAAGTCGAAGTCTTGTTGACTGGATCTTACTCCGACTATTTAAAAGTCGAAGTTTGATATTGATTGATGAACAAACTTATTCTACTCTGACTTCCCAAAAGTCGAAGTTTGATATCTCACTACGACTTCTATACAGTTGAAGTACTTGACTCCGACTCCCTAAAGTTGAAGTATGTCATTGATGAACCTTTATCACTCCGACTCTCAAAAAGTCGAAGTATGTTTTCAATTGGACTTACTGCGACTTCTATATAGTCGAAGATCTGTATACATCTAGTCTTGGACTCCGACTCCTTGTAAGTCGAAGTATCATATATCAACTTTTGTGCACTTGTATAGTTGTGTTAATCTGTCATTCCACTGAATCAATGAAATCTTAATATTTTTTATTTCATTAGCTTTCATTATTTCTATGGGATCCTTTACACAATGAATGACACTTATAAGTATTACATAATAATGTTCTTCTTACTATCACCATTCAAATATTCTGTTAGATAGAAAAATTATATTCAATATGACCATATAAAATATCTTTGTTAAAGATCTGAAATAATTATACAATATGATCTCTTGCTTGCTGACAGTAGTTTAGTTCTTTTCATTTGACTGTTGCTATGGAGTAAATGTGATGGTAGGTATAAGAAGCATGGGCTATCTGTCAGAGCTCACCTACCACTGTCAGAACTCTATGACTTTTAGGAAAAGTCCTTATATTCCCCATACAATTGTCTGTCTATCTTTAAATGTTCTGAAAAACTGTTTGTCTGAACTCCTTCATGTTTTATATATTTTTATCTCACCTACCTCCGGAAGTATGGAGGTATCTTTGTCTGTCTTGTCCTTCCAAGCTTGCAGAACATTTATGAAGCATGCTTAGCTCTCAGCCTTGAGCATGGAGTTTACAGAACATTAATGAAGCTGTCTATCAAGCCATGAAGCTGCCTACATAGATTGAAGATGTTGGGACTCTAAAGAGCTGATGATCTGATGGACAACCTAGAAAGCTCATAATCTCTTTTTAAATAGCTATTCTTCAACGACTATTTTTTTTAAAACAGATAGTTTCAAATGGGAAGAATCAAGCCTCTGAAGCTGATATATATATATATAGCTAGAGCTTAAACAAGATGAACACAACCAACTAGTGACACTCAACTCCATTCAGCATTTCGCAAGCAACCAGAATCACCATAAGCCTTCTACTGAAAAGAAAAAGAGAGAGCTACTTCTTAAGTCCACAACTTCCAAGCTCTCTAGTTTTTTAGAAGTCTTTTCTTGATTGAGTGGCTTTCTGTAACTGTAGATCTTCCTCAGTCCACTCACTTAGATTCAAAAAGAGTTAGAACTCTCATTCCTATTTGTATCTCTTTCTGATTCTCTGTGTCTGCTCATTCTTCTGAGTGAACACACACAGTCTCTCTTTTCTATGTTGGATAACCCGCAAGAGGTTTGTTTCCTGTAGTGCCCCTCCTGAGAAGGGAAGACCTACTTGTGTATGTAAGGCCCTAGAATTTTATCCTCTTATGGAGGTGTTGATTGTGTGAAGAACTTATGTTGTGTGTGCATAGATATGTATATATAACTAAAGATGTATGTTGTAAATATATGTATATATATATATATTGTATATATTATTTACTTACATTGCATGAGTAGTAGTAAATTTCTAAAGTATACACTGTGTAGTTCATGTACATGCATTGGGTAAGTGTAGTTTCTGCAGTTTTTAAGTTCTGGCCAGGCAACCCATTGGCGTCAATATGTGTGGATGCCAACCCAAAGTCAGTGGCCACATCGATGGACGCCAACTCCATATTGGCGGCCAGTGATGTTGACGTTAGTCTCCCAGATCTGTTGCATCTTCAGATCTGAAAACGCCTCTGATAATGTCACCTCTGTTTTGGTAACCAACCTCCAACGGTAAGGAAACCTTACCTAAGCGTATCTCCGACCCTTGACTTTGTAAAAACACCCATCTCTGACCAGATCTGACCCTTTTGCTCTCTTGAGAAAAACCCTAGTTCTCTTGTGCGAAAAACTTGAACTTTGGACCCTTTGATCCGGCGATTGGTGGCTCCTTCCAACGATCTTCTGTGACTGGAGGGGAGTCTAAGCATTTGGGAAGGCTCCTTCGACATCGGGTGGCTGTCTGCATCAACACAGAACCCGGATTTGGAGGACTTTGGAGGCTCTTTGGCTCAGGCCGAGGAGAGCTTCTCCGACTTAATCCTTCATTTGTAGATTTTTCTGAAGGCAAGTAACCATACACGTTATCCCTACATGCATCTAGTAGGTCTCAGAATTTTATAAATTTTAAATCTTGTACTGGAACCCGTTTTCTATCGAATTTTTGGAGTTCAGTCTGTGATTTACACAGATAGGAACTTAACGGCAAGCTTTGATGCTGTTAGGATCCGAAGTTGGCGACGGCCTTTGTTGCCGTTAACCAGATAGGCGACCACCCCCTTGCCGCTGAGTTCTTCAGGCGGGGACAGTTTGTCTGTCTACCCTTAATAATCTATTTTTTGGATTTCTACGCATGAGGATATACTGTAAAAAAAATTATATGTTATGTAATACCTCTAGTGGATCATGTTGAGCAATTTTTATGAATTTTTGTTGAATGTGTTATTTATTAAAATCCCTGAATTATCTGTCAGACATGTTTAAATCTTGTAAAAATACTGTTGATATGGATCCGTGTTGAATTTGGATACTGTGAAATTTTTGTAATATGTGCACCAGTATCAGGTCATGCTATAGAAATTGGGTAATTTTCTGATGTTTTTTTAAATAGTTATATTTTCTGAACTGTAAAACGGTGAGCATGCAATATCAGTTTAAATTCACAAATAAATTGTATAGAATTAGTTAAATTCTTAGAAATTTCATGTGAAAGCATGACTATCAGATGCATGTTGTAGGATGGATAATGTGCCGGTAACACTGTGAACCATGCAAGTTGATTGTTGACCAATTTTATAATATAACTGTTATAATTTTTATAATTAGTGTGTAGTTCCAAAAAATATGAAAATTAGCATGCAAGATGTTTAACCCATAATCAATCCGTGGTAAAAATGTCATGAGAAGTAGACAACAGTAGGTACTGATTTGTTTATTACATGATGAAATGACCAATTAAAGAATGTTTAGTGTAATTAGTGATAAATTAGATAATTGCAACATAATTCGAATAAATTTGTAGCTATTTAACATTGTAAATAGTAGTACCATGTTAGGAAATCTGAACTATGTACATGTATGTGAATATGAAATTACTGTGTTAAAAAGGGTATGCAAATAGTGTGTGGTTTAAAAAAATGGAACTTTTGTAAATGTGCCATGGGTGACACTGCTACCTTAGAGGGCTGAGGAACTGTACCGTAGTAAAGTCCCTACGGGAAGGTTCATATGAGTATGAGATCCCATGGGCAATGGGATTAAATCCTGGAGGTGGACAAGTACCACTGGTTAGGGTGGATAGTGCTTCTCCCGGTTCTGCACAGTAACTAAGATCTATCACTATATTGCCTAGGTGATAGGTATGTGTGTGAATGAGATAAGTGTGTGTCCTTCTAGAGGTGGTTTGGACTATGTGTCACGACATGTAATGAGAATAATGTGATTTTTATATATGTGAAATGTGCATGTGTAAAATGTGTAAATGATCATGTGGAAATGTGAACTAATGTGATAATATATGAAATTGTGAACCAATTTATAAATGTGTTATATCCATGTCAAAACAGCAAGCTACCCATATTTATAAATGTGTTATGCATGTGAAAATATTTATGGAAACCATGCTAGGAATATCTTTTTCGTTGTGTATAAACTCTGTGCTTTGTTTACTATTGTATAATGACATGAATGTAAGGAATTGTGTCTTGAGTCAGCATGTTAAAGAATATGTAGAAAGCATGTGATAGGTTTACTTTATTGTGAAATAAACATAAACTATGAAACATGTATGATAAACTTGTAGAAGTATCATGTTTAGGCTTTCTTTTAAAGGTTGTCCAATCCATGTTATACGCATTAGTTGTTTTGTTTAGAAGGTAAAATGTCCATGTGATGCATGTATGCTTAATGTGAATGGAATTACTTGCTGGGTCTTTTAGACTCACTCTTGCTTTGGCGTACAGGTGTAGATATTCCTACTTCTTCCGAGGAGATAGTCAGGAGTGACTCGGAGCGTGAGTAGGAGACCTTCGTGGAGAATTGTACTTTTGTACTTTTTTTCATAAGTATGTAATAAAGGGCGACTTGTATATAAGTTGTGGACAATTTATTTGATTTGAATTTCAGTTATGGGAACTTTAGTTCTTTCTTGTACTATATAGACTGTGGATAAATGTGGATGATGGAATAATAAATTTACATTCAGTTCTTTAATTCTGCTGCTATGTGTTCATATTTGTGTACGTCTCAGCCTATTGAATGTGTTGGATAAATGTCCCACTATGACGACGCTTTTTATATCGATGTGGGTTGGTATAACCGTACCGGTATAAAGAGGGTCGTTACAAAGATTGGTATCAGAGAAATAGGTTGAGATTGTACATAAATATGCATATGCCATCATCTTCATTATATGCTAAGTCTTTATAGATTGTCCACATAGTTAGAAATTAGATAGTTTAGTTCCTATTCAGGATTAAATTGTTTTGCAGGCTATGGCTTCTCGAGGTAGGCGTAGTGTTCCAGCTCGTGAGGATGAGTAGAGGAGAGAGGAGAGAGTTAAGCCTAGGCATGAGGATCAGGGTGAGCAACAGGCGCCAGCACCCTAGGGGCCTGTGCTTCCTCCACCGCCACCAGTGGATTATGGAGTGTTCATGCAAGGGCTAGTTCAAGCTATGCAAACGCAGGCCCATACTCAGGCTGCACTCCAGGCTCAGCTGGAGGCTCAGGTTAGATCAATAAGATAGAGTAGTTTGTTTTATTTAAATTATATGTTTGCTATGTTGTATATGTGTGTCTTATGTTGTTTGTTGTAGCAGGCTCAGATGCCAGATCCCCAGGCTCATGACCATGGTGGACCCTCCATCATGGAAAAGTTCAAGAGGATGGCTCCACCCTCTTTTAAGGGGGAGAGTGATTCGTTGCTTGCGGAGAGTTGGATGAGGGAGATTGAAAAGATCTTCCGAGCGATTAGGTGTGCTGAGGATGACAAGGTCACTTTAGCCACCTATATGCTACAGGTATGTGTAAATTGTTTATATAATTATTTCTTTAAGCCTAGATTGTTTGGATTGGTCCTTATGGAATGTTTTGGCAGGAGCGAGCCGATGTGTGGTGGTCCTCGTTGCTTCGTACCCGGTTCGAGGACGGCACTGTAGAGGTGGCTTGGGATGAGTTTGTGAGGCTCTTTCGGGCCAAGTTCGTTCTGGAGCACATCCAAGACAAGATGGAGCAGGAGTTTCTCTCCTTAACTCAGGGCTCCATGACCGTACTGGAGTACGAGGTCAGGTTTGCCGAGCTATCGAAGTATGCCCCTCATATCATTGTTGATGAGCGCAGGAAGGCGAAGAAGTTCGTGATGGGTCTAAGGCCATCACTAAGGACGAGGTGGTGGCATTTGACCATCGAACCCTCGATGAGGCTCTTAGCGCGGCTTGTCGGCAAGAAGGAGAGATGGAGCAATATCTTGAGGAGAAGAAGGCTTCACAGAAATGGCCTACAGCTCCATTCTAGAGGCAGGAGAAGAAGAAGGTGGTGTATCAGTCACCGCAGCATCCCGTAGTATCCGACAGTCGTCAGGTATCTTCTCAGCATTTCCACAGTGGCAAGAAGGAGTGTCCTCATTGCGGGAGGGCACATGGTGGTACGGAGTGTTGGAAGATGGCGGGGAAGTGCTTGAAGTGTCGGAGCAGGGAGCATAAGATAAAGGATTGTCCCAGGCTTCAGCAGGGAGTCCAGCGTGGACCAGCTCCAGTAGCGGCAGCAGCAGCAGCGCCAGCGATAGGTCGACCAGGGAGACCTCGAGCCCTAGCTCGAGTGTTTGCGTTAGCTCGTGAGGACACCGAGCAGGCAGAGCATGTTACCGAAGGTACGGTTCTTTTCATGGGTGTGCACGCTCGAGTTTTATTTGATATAGGTGCCACTCACTCGTTCATTTCCGAGCGTTTTGCTAGGCAGTTAGCTTTAGAGTCAGGATTAGAGTCTAAGGAGTTAGAAGTTCCTTTGTTTGTGCACACACCTGCGGGAACGGTATCGACTAGGAAGTGTATTCCATCTTTGCCGGTGTGCATTGAGGATAGAGTTCTAGAAGAGTGTTTCTTCTTGCTAAAGATGAAGGACTATGATGCAATTCTTGGTCTGGATTGGCTAGAGGAGCACTATGCGTTGGTAGATTGTCGTGGAAAGAAGATTGTCTTCCGCATTCCTGGTGAGGATGAGTTTTCACATCCATTGCCAAGGAACTTAGCGGGGAAGTTTGTTATCTCTGCCATGAAGGCGATGAGAATGGTGATCAAGGGTTGTGACGCTTTTCTTGCCAACGTGGTATTAGTACCCAAGGCTGATGAGTCACCTACTCTTGAGGAGATAGATGTAGTGCAGGATTTTCCAGATGTCTTTTCCAATGATTTATCTGGATTGCCACCGGCTAGAGAGATAGAGTTTACTCTAGAGTTGCTTCCAGGCACCTCTCCTATCTCAAAGGCCCCTTATCAGATGGCACCTGTGGAGTTAGCGGAGCTAAGGAAGCAGTTGTAAGATTTGTTAGATAAGGGATTTATTCGCCCTAGTGTTTCTCCGTGGGGTGCACCTGTATTGTTCGTGAAGAAGAAGGATGGGTCACTTAGGTTATGCATTGATTATAGAAAGCTAAACCAAGTGACTGTGAAGAATAGGTATCCCTTACCTCGAATTGATGATCTGTTTGACCAGCTGCAAAATGCATCAGTCTTTTCTAAGATTGATTTGCGGTCTGGTTATCATCAGTTGAGGATTAGGAGTGAGGATGTGTCAAAGATGGCATTTAGAACCCATTATGGACATTATGAGTTTTTGGTCCTTCTGTTTGGTCTAACCAGCGCCCCTGTAGTGTTCATGGATCTCATGAACAGGGTGTTTAGAACTTATCTAGATAGTTTTGTTATAGTTTTCATCGATGATGTGTTGGTCTATTCTCTGGATGAGGCCACATACCGTCAGCATTTGAGAGTAGTGTTGGAAGTTCTCCGAGAGCACAAGCTATATGGAAAGTTCAGCAAGTGCAATTTTTGGATGCGTGAGGTTCATTTCCTTAGGCATGTTATCTCCAGTGCTGGTGTAGCGGTAGATCCAGCGAAGGTCCAGGCTGTATTGGATTGGGAGATTCCTAGGACCCCTTCAGAGATTCGTAGTTTCCTTGATTTGGCGGGTTATTATCGGCGATTTATTGAGGGATTTTCATCTCTCGCCGCCCCCTTGACCAAGCTAACCAGGAAGGGTGAGAAGTTTGTTTGGTCCGAGGAATGTGAGAGTAGCTTTCAATTATTGAAGGCTAAGCTTACTTCTACTCCGGTATTGGTATTACCTAGTGGTGATGAAGGTTTTGCCATTTATACGGATGCATCTCGGATTGGACCTAGCTGTGTATTGATGCAGTAAGGAAGGGTAGTAGCATATGCTTCTCGGCAATTGAAGGAGCATGAGCGTAACTGTGACGGCCCTCATTATACCGGTATGGTTATACCAACCCACGTCGATATAACAAGTGCTGCCACAGTGGGACATTTACCCAACGATACAAACAGCTGAGATACACGCGAATATACAACAGAGTAGCGGAAGTAAAAGAGAACTATCTTCATTCATTCATCATCCACATTAAACATACATGCAGTTTACAATTTGCAAAAAGGAACCAAAGCTCACATTAATTAAATTACTGAAATGGAAATACATAATGTCCACATAATACATTTTTTTTTCTCATGATAATTCTAATACAATGTTCCAAGTACATACTAGGAAGTACACAATCACAAGGAACTCCAAAAACTAGCTAGTCTCCACGCTCGGAGTCCGTCTCTGCTGCCTCCTCCAAGGGTACTGTGTCACCAACTATACCTGTACGCCGAAGCAAGGAGTGAGTCCAGGGACTCAGCAAGCAACACTATTCATGATATACACGTACAAATCCTAGTGGTTTCTACATGCACATTACAATTAGCAACACATAGCATGCTAGTCAATTCGAGTTTTCAACCTATCATGAAAGTTCTACAATTTTATACATAACTCATGCTTTCAGATTTTTAAAATAAAATCCACCTATCACATGGTCTCTATTCAATTTACTCATGAACTTAATCTTTTACATGCATAAAAAGGGAAACACAATTCGCATGGATTCCACATATTCTTAAGTGCATACATAACTTTTTCACATGCTTTAAGTTGCTGATTTCACATGGTTCAATGACTATAATCTACACATGAGAGCTACAACGTTGCTTAAAACCTCACATATGAACAATCCATCATGCCACCTTGCACACATATTCATTTATTGTCCCTACCATGGATTCTAAACACTTTGTACACATACATGAGAATAATAACATGCACTTTCTGAATTCACATGGGTTCAGATTTAGTCTCACATGGTTTCAATAACACATTTACATATCGAAAATTTCACATTTTCTTTTACACAAATTTCCTCTTTTCACGTGGTTACACTTTACACATACACATTCACATGTCACTTACACATTTACACATGGTCACATACACATTTCACATTACACTTTACTTTACACATATTTAGGTGCCGTGACACATAGTCCAAACCACCAAAGAAGGACACAAACACATCACATCACATAGACGCCATCTAGGCAATACAATGGCGACTCTTGGACTGCGCAGACCGGGAGAACAAGTCTCCACCCTAACCAGTGGTACTTGTCCACCTCTAGGATTTCCCCCTAATGCCCTTAGGGTCACATAACACAATGAACCTTCTCAGGGGGACTTTTCCCTGATACGGCTCCACTGCCTTCTCGGAAGCAGTATCACATTGGCACAATTACACTTTTACACATTTACCGTTTTACACATGGTTTTTACACCTTACACTTTTCATCACATTCACTTTCTCACTCACCTAAATCCTCTGTCTTTCCTAACATGGTACTACAGAGTTTTCAAAGTTTAACACACAGTAAACACACTAATCATGCTGGGTTTAAACAAAATCTAATCACATTTCGATCGTATGTACGAATTATTCACATTTCTCATGAAAACATAACTCTTTATTTACGGGTCCAAATGACCTGAAATTTTTACCACATGCTTTTTTCAGGTTCATAATCATACTCCAAAATTTTCAGATTTTTCTGAGCTACATAGAATTTACAGAAAATAAAACGCCTAATTAGCATGCTATTAACAACTTAAGTTAACATGGGTCTAACACATCTTGTAATTTAGTCACTTGCTGTTTTATACAGAGACTACTAACACATGTATGATTTTAGAATACCACATTACCCTAATTCATACATCTATCGATCAATTATCACAAACCATTTTCGCATGTTTTCATTTTACCGAACCGAGCTTATTTACAAATTTCACAAGCATGGATAATTTACTAAAACTTGCAAACACACATGCTGACCCACTATTCTTCATGATCAAACCGAAACTAAGGCATTCACACTCATCTAAATCATGAATCATGGATTTTGCAAAATTTCCTACAAGTCATGCTCACAAGTTTACAAAATATCATTATCTCACATTCACCATTCACATCCCACATTCATTCACACACCACAACTAATCATATACATAGAGTATAAGCTTTACCATATATCCTCATCGCATAAAACATACCGAAATTACTGCATAAGTGGGACAGAACAGCTCACTGTTCTGTCCAGAAGAACTAGGCGGCGGTCTCTGGCCGCTGACTCAAGGTCAGCGGCATGGTCGATGGACGCCAAGCATAAACTGGACGTCCAGGGACCTTGCCGTCTAACCAGGTCTGTGCAGAAAACACAGACCCGAGCTCTGAAACTTGGGTGAATTGGAGGGTCTAGGACTCGAGGAAAAATCCTTAAAAATCACAAAAACCACCTAGACTCATACGGGGACACCATAGATAGGTCACTTGCCTTTAGAAATTTTCTCCAAGAGATTTATGGCTCGAAGAAGACCTCCTTGGGCAGTCCCAAGAAGTTGCAGAACCTCCCTCTAGATCGCCTTCCTCCGGGCTCCTGGGTGATCTCCACGCCGAGGGGATGATGTGGATGCCTTCTCCTTTGCTCCAGCTTCCTCCTTGTCGCAGTAGATCTCCAAACCAAGCTCCAAGGGGTCGGATTTGGGGGTTCCAAAATGGGGTTTTTCTCACAGCTCACCTAGGGTTTTTCTCTCCTCTATTTCTCCTCTTGCAAGGTGAAATGAGAAGTGGGAGAGGCCAAATCCGGGTTCAGACCTAATGAGAGCCCCTCACCCACTCACCATACCGATTAGACAGCCTTAGAGCCGTTGGGGGACATCCCCCCAATGGAGGCCATGCCTTGCTCCCGGATTTTCTGGCTCTACAACGCATGCAGGTCAGAGAAGTTGGTGTCCAGATCGCTGGACGCCAGAGTTAGTGTTGGCGTCCATGTCTGGACGCTGACACCAGCTCAACGGCCTGGGCTTGACGCCAAGGTGGCCTTCGGCCAGAACCCTAATTTATGCAGAAAACCATGCATATCAAGCGTATATACATGCAATATGTATATGGTATTATATCCACACTATCATCATGCAATATATACATTATTTATGCTTAATATAAACACATGCATACGTAATTATACTAATTAATACGTACGTAAATAAGTACATACATACATAAGCACAATTATTCACACATAGATACAAATAATACGACGGAAATTAGAGGGCCTTACAGTAACTATCCGACTCATGATTTGGAGCTTGCGGCAGTGGTTCATGCACTGAAGATTTGGAGGCACTATCTTTATGGTGTCAGATTTGAGGTGTTCACTGACCATAAGAGCTTGAGGTATCTTTTCTCCCAAAAGGAATAAACCTTAGGCAGATAAGATGGATTGAGTTCCTGAAGGACTATGACTTCGACCTCCAGTATCATCTTGGAAGGGTGAATGTCGTAGCGGATGCCCTTAGTAGGAAGAGGTCATCACTCCAGCAGGATTGGAAGATGTTGGAGGATGCGGCATGTACGATGACTAAGTTAGAGCCATCATTGGTCAGGCTTTTGTATCTCAGTTGTCCATTAGGTCTTCGGTGTTGGATGAGGTGATCGATCAACAGAAAGCCGACCCTAGACTCCAAGAGTTGGTAGGCAAGGCAAGCATGGTCATGATGAGAATGGTGTGATTAGATTCCATCACCGTGTTTGTGTTCCCGATATTATAGATGTCCATAAACATGTTTTAGCAGAGGCTCATAGGTCGATATTCTCTATTCATCCGGGTAACACTAAGATGTACCAGGATTTGAAGAGATCTTTTAGGTGGTCTGGCATGAAGAAGGATGTAGCAGAGTATGTGTCTAGGTGTCTAGTATGCCAGCAAGTGAAGGCCGAGCGGCAGCGACCATCTGGTCTTATGCAGAAGATGGAGATCCCAGTATGGAAGTGGGAAGCTGTCACTATGGATTTTATTTCGGGTTTGCCTCGATCTAGGTGAGGTAATGACTCGATTTGGGTAGTAGTAGATAGATTCTCGAAGACTGCGCATTTCTTGCCCATGAAGAAGAAGCAGTCAGTAGAGAGCTTAGCTAGATTGTATATTAGTAGTATTATTAGATTGCATTGTGTGCCGAAGTCCATCATTTCGGATCGAGATCCGAGATTTACTTCGAGGCTGTGGAAGGGTCTTCAAGATGTGTTAGGTTCGGAGCTGAAGCTCAGTTTGGCATTCCATCCCCAGACCGATGGACAGTCCGAGAGGACTATCCAAACGCTCGAGGATATGTTGAGGGTGTGTGTTCTGGATTGGAAGGATGATTAGGAGCGCCATTTGCCTCTTGTGGAGTTCGCATACAACAACAGTTTCCATGCAAGCATTAGTATGGCTCCATTTGAGGCATTATATGGTAGGCCTTGTAGATCTCCTTTATGTTGGGAGGAGACCGGTGATAGACAGCTGATCGGTCCGGAGTTAGTCCAGGAGACTGGATAAGGTCCAGCTTATCAGGAAGAGGCTTGTTGCGGCACAAGATAGGCAGAAGAGCTACGCCGACAACAGGAGGAAGGATTTGGAGTTTGAGGTAGGTGAGCATGTCTTCTTGAAGATTTCGCCTACTCGTGGTGTAGTTAGATTTGGCAAGCATGGTAAGTTAAGTCCTAGATTTATTGGCCCGTATGAGATTCTCAGACGTTTGGGCAACGTGGCATATGAGCTAGCTTTACCCCCAGCATTAGCTAGTGTTCATCCTGTTTTCCACGTATCTATGCTCAGGAGGTATGTCAGAGATCCATCTCATGTTATCAGTCACGATCCAGTGGAGATCCAGCCAGATCTATCTTATGTGGAGCAACCGGTAGCTATTCTTGACCGGAAGGTTCAGCATCTCCGGAACAAGAGCATTGCATCGGTGAAGGTGTTATGGCCCAACTTTTCGCGAGAGGAGGCTACTTGGGAGCTTGAGGATGCAATGAAGAAGAAGTATCCTCACTTGTTTGAGTAGTATCGGTCTACTTCGAGGACGAAGTTTCTTTAAGGGGGAGAGGTGTAAGGCCCTTGAATTTTATCCTCTTATGGAGGTGTTTGATTGTGTGAAGAACTTATGTTTGTGTGTGTGTAGATATGTATATATAACTAATTGATGTATTGTTGTAAATATATGTATATATATATATATATATATATATATTGTATATATTATTTACTTACATTGTGTGAGTAGTAGTAAATTTCTAAAGTATACACTATGTAGTTCATGTACATGCATTAAGTAAGTGTAGTTTCTGCAGTTTTTAAGTTCTGGCCAAGTGACCCATTGGCGTCAATATGTGTGGACGCCAAACCAAAGTCAGCGGCCACATCGATGGACGCCAACTCCATATTGGCGGCCAGTGATGTTGACGTTAGTCTCCCAGATCAGTTGCGTCTTTAGATCCGGAAACGCCTCCGAACATTTCGCCTCTATTTCGGTAACCGACATCTAACGGTCAGGAAACCTTACCTAAGCACGTCTCCGACCCTTGACCTTATAAAAACACCCATCTTTGACCAGATCTGACCCTTTTGCTCTCTTGAGAAAAACCCTAGTTCTCTTGTGCGAAAAACCTGAACTTTGGACCCTTTGATCCGGCGATTGGTGGCTCCTTCCAACGATCTTCTACAACTGGAGGGGAGTCTAAGCATTTGGGAAGGCTCCTTCGACATCGGGTGGCAGTCTGCATCAACACAGAACCCGGATTTGGAGGACTTTGGAGGCTCTTTGGCTTAGGCTGAGGAGAGCTTCTCCGACTTAATCCTTCATTTGTAGATTTTTCTGAAGGCAAGTAACCCATACACGTTATCCCTAAATGCTTCAAGTAGGTCTCAGGAATTTTATAAATTTTAAATCGTGTCCTGGAACCCCCTTTCTATCGAATTTTTGGAGTTCGGTCTGTGATTTGCACATATAGGAATTTAACGGCAAGCTTTGATGCCGTTAAGATTTGAAGTTGGCGACGACCTTTGTTGCCGTTAACTAGATAGGCAACCACTCCCTTGCCACTGAGTTCTTCAGGCGGGGACAGTTTGTCTGTCTACCCTTAATAATCTATTTTTCAGATTTCTACGCATGAGGATATACTGTAAAAAAATTATATGTTATGTAATACCTCTAGTGGATCATGTTGAGCAATTTTTATGAATTTTTTGTTAAATGTGTTATTTATTAAAATCCCTGAATTATCTGTCAGACAGGTTTAAACATTGTAAAAATACTGTTGATATGGATCCGTGTTGAATTTAGATACTGTGAAATTTCTGTAATATGTGCACCATTATCAAGTCATGCTATAGAAATTGGGAAATTTTCTGATGTTTGTGTAAATAGTTATATTTTCTGAACTGTAAAACGGTGAGCATGCAATATCAGTTTAAATTCGCAAATAAATTGTATGCAATTAGTTAAATTCCTAGAAATTTCATGTGAAAGCATGACTGTCAGATGCATGTTGTAGGATGGATAATGTGCCTGTAACACTGTGAACCATGCAAGTTGATTGTTGACCAATTTTATAATATAATTGTTATATTTTTTATAATTAGTGTGTAGTTCCAAAAAATATGAAAATTGGCATGCACGATGTTTAACCCATAATCAGTCCGTGGTAAAATTTTCATGAGAATTGGACAATAGTAGATACTGATTTGTTTATTACATGATGAAATGACCAATTAAAGCATGTTTAGTGTAATTAGTGATAAATTAGATAATTGCAACATGATTAGAATAAATTTGTAACTGTTTAACATTGTAAACAGTAGTACCATGTTAGGAATTCTAAACCATTTACATGTATGTGAATATGAAATTACTGTGTTAAAAAGGGTATGCAAATAGTGTGTTTAAAAAATATGGAAATTTTGTAAATGTGCCATGGGTGACACTGCTACCTTAGAGGGCTGAGGAACTGTACCGTAGTAAAGTCCCTACGGGAAGGTTCATATGAGTATGAGATCCCATGGGCATTGGGATTAAATCCTGGAGGTGGATAAGTACCACTGGTTAGGGTGGAGAGTGCTTCTCCCGGTTCTGCGCAGTAAGTAAGATCTATCACTATATTGCCTAGGTGATAGGTATGTGTGTGAATGAGATAAGTGTGTGTCCTTCTAGAGGTGGTTTGGACTATGTGTCACGGCATGTAATGAGAATAATGTGATTTTTATGTATATGTGAAATGTGCATGTGTAAAATGTGTAAATGATCATGTGGAAATGTGAACTAATGTGATAATATATGAAATTGTGAACCAATTTATAAATGTGTTATATCCATGTCAAAACAGCAAGCTACCCACGTTTATAAATGTGTTATGTATGTGAAAATATTTATGGAAATCATGCTAGGAATATCTTTTTCATTGTGTATAAACTTCGTGCTTTATTTGCTATTGTATAATGACATGAATGTAAGGAATTGTGTCTTGAGTCAGCATGTTAAAGAATATGTAGAAAGCATGTGATAGGTTTACTTTATTGTGAAATAAACATAAACTATGAAACATGTATGATAAACTTGTAGAAGTATCATGTTTAGGCTTCCTTTTAAAGGTTGTCCAATCCATGTTATACACATTAGTTGTTTTGTTTAGAAGGTAAAATGTCCATGTGATGCATGTATGCTTAATGTGAATAGAATTACCTGCTGGGTCTTTTAGACTCACTCTTGCTTCGGCGTACAGGTGCAGATATTCCTACTTCTTCCGAGGAGATAGTCAGGAGTGAGTCAGAGTGTAAGTAGGAGACCTTCATGGAGAATTATACTTTTGTACTTTTTTTCATAAGTATGTAATAAAGGGCGACATGTATACAAGTTGTGGACAATGTATTTGATTTGAATTTCAGTTATGGGAACTTTAGTTCTTTCTTGTACTATATAGACTGTGGATAAATGTGGATGATGGAATAATAAATTTACATTTAGTTCTTTTATTCTGCTGTTATGTGTTCATATTTGTGTATGTCTCAGCCTATTGAATGTGTTGGGCAAACGTCCCACTGTGACGACACTTTCTATATCGATGTGGGTTGATATAACCATACCGGTATAAAGATGGTCGTTACAGTGTAGGTGGTCTTTGTACCCCTTGGTAAAGGGAAGACTTGCTTGGGAGCAAGTGGGTTTGTAATACCTCTCCGGTGAGAGAAGGCCAAGTGTTCTTGCCAATTTAGTGAAATCCCAAGAGGTTGCTTGGGGACTGGATGTAGGACTTCCATGTGGGAAGGGCCGAATCAGGATAAAATCTCTTGTGTAAATTGTGTGAATGTTTCCGCCAAGTTCTCACTTGTTTAACACACACCACACTAAATACTAACAACTTCATTTAGTGTCTTCTATTTTTAGATATATTTTAAAAGCGCAAGAAGTCCTATTCACCCTCCTCTAGGACATCTATAGTGCTATCTCGGTCCAATAAGTGGTACCAGAGCGAGGTCTTCTTAGAAGAATTGAAAGATTTGATAAGAGATGGCATCCCAAACTCATAACTATGAAGGTCAGTCAGTCACCAGACCACCATTCTTCGATGGTGAGGATTACCAGTACTGGAAGATGACAATGGAATGCTTCATCAGAGGCACAGACTTTGATCTATGGCAGGTAATAGAACAAGGTGACTTTATTGTACTGTCTGATGGAACTTCTGCTCTTTCTATAGCTGATAAAAGAAACATGTCCCTAAACTATAAAGCCAAGAATTATCTATGTTGTGCTTTATCTAAAAAGGAGTTTAACAGATTATCTTCTTGTAGAACTGCTAAAGAAATGTGGGATAAACTACAAGTAACTTATGAAGGAACTGATAGAGTAAAGCAAACTAGAATAGATATTCTTGTCTCCCAATATGAACAATTCAAAATGCTTCCTATGAAAATATAACCTAAATGTATAATAGATTCTCAAATATAATAGTAGGTTTCAGTTCATTAGGTAAATTCTTACTAATGAAGAAACAGTAAGAAAAATTCTAAGATCATTAACGCATGCCTGGACCCCTAAGGTCATTGCTATTGAAGAGGCACATGATCTAACAAAACTTTCTATTGATAAATTGATGGTTCTTTAATGGTTCATGAAATCAATATGGAAAGATTTTCTGAAGGCTCTTCGAAAAAGAAAATGCCAAATGCTTTGAAAGCTGCAGATTCTTCTTCTTCTGAGGATTCAAAAGAGAAATCAGATGATAGCGATGATGCAGTTATGCTGTCAAGAAAACTCCAAAGGATTCTTTCTAAGAAGAAGAAGTTCAGGTCGAAGAGATACTTCAAAAAGGAAAAGAAGAAAGAACCAACTTGCTATGAATGCAATCAGCCAGGACATTACAAATCAGAATGTCCTAAGCTCAAGAAGAAAGATCCAGCTGAAAATATGAGAAAAGAAAGGTAAAGAAAGAAAGTTCAGAAAGTACAAAAAGAAGGCAATGGCAGCAACATGGGATAATGAAGAAGCCACAAGTTCAGATTCTTCAAACTCGGAATCATAAGAAGAGGAAAAAGCCCTATCCCTTATGGCGGGACTGGATCAGGTAAATTCTGAAATCTCGTTTACATCATGTTCTGAATCTGATTCTGATAGTCTAGAAGATGCATTAATGATTTATATGAAAAGTATAAAACTGTGACGGCCTTGGATATTTATGCCCATTAAGGCTCCATAACTAGATCCTCCTCCTGTGAACGGACCGAAGTCTCGCAAGGGATATCTCACACAAGTGTCCAGTAAGAATGTAAAAGACAACTACACAGTAAAGACACGAGAAAGTACATGTGCTCATACCTGCATATAACAATTTACAATTGTCCCATTACATTATTACATGTCCAATTAAAAAGTACAACTACCTAGGGCATACCCCGAGGGAGTACGAGCTCACACAAGACTAACTACTACACTATGCTGGTGGTACGAGTCTGCTAGAACGTTGCTACAAGCCAAACACACGGCATATCCTGAAAGAAACTGTAGGGGACTGAGCCTCAACAAGTCACAGGCTCAGCAGGGGCCACCCAAAAACCTCAACAACTAAACAGAAGAGACCTCAGCCCCAGAGGGTCTCACTGGAAACACTGATAGCCAAACTGTAAGGTCTCGGGTCTTTAATGGATCCTTATTGGGTCTGTAGAGGTCCTGTGTAGTCGACGGCCAGGGCTTGCCGTTGAGTCTGAGTCAGCGTCCAGCGATGTGGACGTCTGAGCTTGAACTCAGCGACAAGCTATGTGGACGTTAATTGTAGGCGGTTCAGTTGGCGGCCAATGATGTTGACGCCGACTAACTAGTCCTGCTGAAATAGGGCAGCCCGAGAGCAGAGTTCCTTCTTCTTCTTTTCTCTCCTTCCTTCTCCTTAGCCTTTCTTGATTCCTGTAGCTTGTGGGGTGATTTGAGTTCGTGGGAAGCTCCTGAATCATGTGGCGTCGCTAGTTCGGGCGGGAATCGCAAGGTTTTGGCGTGATTCGCGCGGAGTCTTCGGGGAGATCCGGCGCGATTGGTGGCTGTTTGGGGATTCTTAAGGCGTTCTTAGGTAGGGACTTAACCCCTATAACCCTCCCCAGCAAACCAGCATGTCCAATTAAGCAAATTGGTGTGTAATTTATGGTTTAGGGTTTGGGTTGTATCATACCGGGATTTGGGTAAATTAGACAATCTAAGTGTTAGAATGTTTAGTTTAGATGTTCTGGTAGTGTAAACTGATGTGAGGATGTGTTTCCCTCCATCAGTCAGAATGTTATTTTGTGTTTCTGCCCATTGGGACTGATTCGGGTCAGTTCTGGGTATGGGGAGCTGAAGATATCAACGTCCACATTTGTTGACGTTGAGATCTTCAGGGGTGAATTAAACGACAAGGTCGACTGCCATTTAGTCATTGTTGGCGGCATAGGGGTTGCCGTTTACCCTTTATTGGCGGCAATCGATCAGGCCGTTTATATCCTGTCTCCCAGCAGGCTTAAGCTATGTGATTAGAGGCGATTGACATGTGATGTCCGCCCTAATAACACATATGGGCCAGGCTTAGAGTGTGACTCCGCCTGTGCATAGTAGTAGTTGTTTGTGGCACGAGGTGTTTACTACTGTACGGGGTTTCAGACGTTGAGTGTGTTCCGTCTGTCGTACGCGCGTTGCGTTACCGTGTACCCGTTTCTGTTGTGTTACCTAGGCATGGGTGCGACTCCGTCTAGACGACTAGCGTGTGGTTGTGCTCTGCTAGTGAGCCGGGACATCGAGTGCGACTCTGTCCTGTGCGTACTCCTTGTGGTGGTTTTGAGCCGGTCTCCGTGGAGCCCCTTCTCTACCGCTAGGGTCAAGCGTAGGGGAAAAACCGGTCGTGGACAGACGCGAGAGAGAGCGTCTGTAGTGTGCACACGTGGCTGGGGTTGAGAGCCTCTGTGGTGACGGGACGCCGAGCCACAGACCCTAGCTGAGTCCTACTTGTTGTGTGTGTGAGTGTGTGTTACTGAGCCGCGTGGTTTACAGTTTGTGTTGTGGTGCGACGTGTACTTACTTTCAGTTTTTACTTTCCGCACTTTAGACTTACCGGTGGGGTTACTTTTCCCTACTGGGTCTCTTTCTTGAGACTCACTCCCTTCCCTTTCAGGTGGGTCTTCGTCGACTCCCGTTCCAGGCGAGTCTAGCCACTCCGGTGTTGGTGCTCCTAGCTGCAGTGAGTTGTACCTTTTTGTTGTACTTCTGTACTCTGTACCTTGTCTCAGACTCTGAGATTGTATATGATATGTTCATATAGTGGAATTTTACTGCTTTGCATGGTGTGTATCTTCTTACATATAGTCCTCGGACTTTCACTTCCTACCCTTCCGAGCTTGTCTCGTGGGTTAGCGGGTCAGAATTCGGGTTACCGGTTGTTACTGGTAATGCGGGTTCTGGGTCGTTACACAAACCATGACATGCTCACATTATTACAATAAATAACAATTAAACATAATCATGACAATAAACATAAAGTCCTCGGAAGGAATGTGGGACTACAGGACTAGTACAATACTTCTAGTCCGCCCAACAACTAAAGTGCCTAAACCACAGTCTCACCGGCAGACTGTTACAACAACTGGTTGTCTAAGCTATAAGCCACACAGGCGAAACACTGCCCAGGCTACAAGCTTCACAGGCGAACCTCAAACATTTGAGTAACATGACTGCTAACCAAGAGCTGGTCCCTTATACCCCAAACCACATTACGTTGGAAGCTACACACGAGATAACAGGACTGGCTACCACGAAGCCAATCCATAACATACTAAAACCATAATTGGAATCTTATCCGAGAAAGGGGAAAACACAACGAGTGGAAGGTCACACCACACGACCTTCACAAAGCACAACTCCTTCACAATACCTGAATAGACTGGTACACTATGTACCACGAAAAGCAAATAACCATAAAGGGAACGGGTATCTACCACCAAGAGGTACCACCACAAAATAGTACCCACACAGGGTACAGGTACCTATTACCACAAGGTACCAGCACGAAAACCACAAGTAAATCAGTGTTGTAACAGGGCACACCAAAGCGAGCTAAACCACATTTAGTGAGTCAACACTCACCAACCATAACCAAAACTGTGCCACCACTCGGGCACACCACAAGCCACAACCGCAGTCACAACTGTGCCAACACCAGGGCACACCTCGAATAGGTCAAACCTCGACTACGAGTCACAAACTCACGAACCACAACCAGTGGCAAAGCACGAGTTGGAAAGGAACGACGCCACCACATGGGAATGGACTACTGTCTGATCAGGCCAGTATCCAACCCGGACAACACAACACAAGAACAACCTCTCAGTCTCGCAGTCACGGACGAAAGGTCCAACTACCGCTCCACGAGAACAAGTCAAACAACTGTGGAGACCAACCAACACCACACCTGCAGACACACAGCTGCAAGTCCATGCATGGAACCTCTAGGGACTCTGGCCTAAGCTCCCTAAAGTCAGGCACTGGAAAACAGGACTAGCTGGGGACCAGTGTCGACTACTGGTGTCTGTACCCCCAACTACGAGCGCGCTACAAGTGACTAAAAACAAGCTCTGGGAAGTCGCTGTCCCAATGCCGTCTTTCCCTCAGCTGGACGTACAACTCAAACATAGGAGTGAGGGTGTCCAGGAAGACGACACAGACCTCGACGGTACCACACTGTACCGGGACAAACCTCGAGCACAACAAACACACGTGCCTGGCTCACAAAGACCTGGGGTACCCGACTAGAGAGGCATTCCGGAATAGGCGCCGGACCACCACACTCGGCTAGCACAAACCACGATATATACACAAACACTTTCTATTACCAATTACGGTACATGTTAGGAATAGCTTGTTCCAGTCACCTTGTGACTTACAAGCTAACCTACACAATCACACACATAAACCATATTAATAATAACACCACAGCCTATCATCGGTCACCTTGTGACAGTGGAGGTCACACTAAACACTGACCACGATAATCACATAATAATCATACTTACACTTACTAATCATCCATCCAGAATAATCTACAAAAGATCCTAGAGGATCGAGGCTAGGTTCAGACGTAAACCTCATCGCCACAATACCACAAACTAACCATAATAATTAATATATAATAAACACGATAACGTACGATGTGCCATGCACACACAAACCACATGCACGACATTCAAACCACGTAGACACCACATGTATAATACACCAACCTGGTGCACCACACGTCATTCACATAAGCAACATGTCCAACACATGGACAGCATGCTTCAAGAGCCTACGGGTGCCAACGCACCACACATACTACGTAAACACAAACCAATTATGTACATAACACATAACCACATAAAACATGCCCACCTCGTGAGCAACACGCTTCGTGAGCGTAACAAGTGTACTGGCTCTCCACCTATCATTGCCATGCATAACAAATACGAATAATCATTTAACCATAACACTAAAAGCATACATGTCCAGACCTCTCAGCTGAGGTCGCGACAAGGGGCCAGGTCACCTTCAGAACGCGACGCCCCGACCTGTCACAATAGAAAACCCTATCGTGATGGGTCAGCCTGTCGCGACCTTATCGCGACGGCAAGGTCTGTCTCCTTCACAGGCGCAAACCCTAATCCGAGAGAAACTCCACGGATCACCATTCCAAACCATTCAAAACATGATTAATTCTCATTTTACATGCTTTAATGGATACCCTAGCATGGTATTTAATGTTCTTTAAGCTTTAAACGAATCAAATCAATACCACGAGCAATCCACACAATCAAACAAAGTAGAAACACCTTACCTTCGCGAAGAACGTGAAGACCGGAGATCCCTCGATGTTTCTCCCGCTCCACACGACGTCCTCGCGGCGAGAACGTGCCAAGAACTCCACCAGGACCTCGAATCGCCAAGAAACCCGTGCAGCAGCCTCCCCCGGCCGAGCTGAGCTTGTCAAAGCTCTGTTTGGCTGGGGTTCCTTAAAAATGCACAGCGGTTGAGAACACGACGCAGCCCTACGTCGCTACCTGAACATGACATAGGCGACCGTCGCCTTCTCAAGCCTGACATCAGCAGGCCACCCAGCGCACGGAACTTGGCGCGCATGCAGACGTCGCCGCTCAACAGCGGTAACAAGAACGCGACCACCAGGGCTGTCGTCGCTTCAGAACGCGACACACACCCCTGTCGCGTTCACAGGTAGAAAACTTATGAGCGCTTTGGCCCAATGGCCGGCCCACCAAGCCTCACACCACGCGTAACATCTGAAACTCAAACTCATGGGCCACACATCGGCTACCAAACCTACTAAACACGGATCCACGATGATCTGAAAACCGTGCGACATTACAAAAACAGTAGTTAAACAGATGAACATAGTTAAGTTAAATTTGCTAAATCAAGAAAAAGCCAACACCTTTCTAAAGAATGAAGTAGAAAGATTATGAGAAATTTTAACTGAAACAAAAAGATCAAATGAACTACTATTTGAAGATTTAAAAGTTAAAAATAGTAAAATCATAGAAATTGAATCAAATCTAATAGAATTTAAAGATGAAGAGAAATTAAGAGAAGAAAATAATTGTCTAAAAGCTACTATTGATAAAACTACTAAGTGTAAAACATCAGGTTGTAAAACTAAAAGGTGCTAGAACAGGTAAAAAGAAATATGGAGTAGGGTATACACCTCCAACAAATGAAGAAAATATTATATATCTTGAAAAATACCCAACTCCTAAATTTGTGAAAGAAAAAGAAATTAAAAATCCTAGAAAGGTCAATTAGTAACTATAAACAAAAACTGAAATTAAAGACTACGCATGTCAAGAATGCATATTATCTGTGTTGTAGTCACTGTAATCAACTAGGACACATAGTCAGCACCTGCACAACTAAGCACTTATGTTGGATTCCAAAGACTAACCATCAAGGACCTAAAAAAATTTGGGTACCAAAAGTTACAACTTAAATTTACTTGCAGGGTCGCCTGAGAGCATCCAAATGGTATTTGGATAGTGGGTGCGCAAGGCATATGATAGGTGACAAAAAGTTGTTTACAAGTTTTAGAGATGAGGTTGGTCAAATCACTTATGGAGATAATGGAAAATGCTAAGTGTTAGGATGTGGAATAATAGGAACAGAAGAAAAGGATTTGATAGAAGATGTTATGTATGTAGAAGGATTAAAGCATAATCTTATTAGCATCAGTCAACTGTGTGACAAAGGTCACTTGGTAAAGTTTCAGAATGATAAGTGTATTATTCAAAAGGATGGAAAAAAACAATCTTTGAAGCATAAAGAGTCAAAAATCTATACACTATACAATAGCAGAATTAAAAGAAGTCAAACTATGTCTTGCAACTACAAAAAATAAGGAGACTGATTTATGGCACAGAAGACTAGGACATTCAAGCACATCAGTAATCAAGAAACTAATCAAGCATGATCTAGTTGAAGGTCTTTCAAAGCTTAAAATGAAGAAATCTGGAATCTATACACCTTGTGTAAAAGGAAAGCAAACCAAGACTTCATTTCAGTCCAAGACCTTAGTGACAACCTCCAAACCATTTGAACTTATTCACATGGACTTGTTTGGACCTATAAGAACAGTAAGTCTTAGAGGAAAAGTTTATGGCTATGTAATTGTGGATGATTATTCAAGGTACACTTGGGTATCATTTTTGGAAGCCAAATCAGAAACCTTTTCAGCCTTTCTGAAGTTCAGTAAACTAGTACAGAAGAGGCAGAAGTTTCAAATAATTAGTATTATATCTGACCATGGTGGAGAATTAAAAAATAAAGAGTTTGTCAAATTCTATGTAGAAAATGGCATAGAACACAATTTCTCTGCACTACGAACACTTCAACAGAATGGAGTAGCAAAAAAAAAGAATAGAACACTACTGGATATGGCCAGAACAATGCTTACAGAATACAATCTACCAAGATACTTCTAGGCAGAAGCAGTCACATAGCCTGCTACATCATCAACAGGTGTATGATCAGACAACACTAAAGAAAACAACATATGAGCTATACAAGGAGAAGAAACCAAACATCAGTCACCTTCGACCCTTTGGTTGTAAGTGTTTCATTTTGAATAATGGTAAAGATAACTTAGGAAAATTAGATACTAAAAGTGATGAAGATTTTCTACTAGGATATATCTCAAAACCTAGAGGATATAAAGTGTTTAACAGAAGAACTTTAACTACAAAACAATCAGTCATATTTTATTGATGAAACTAACCCTTCTATTAAGAAAATAGAGGAAGAAGAAGATGTTGTTGAAGATTTGTACAGGGATCTGGAACAGACCTCTCTTAAAGAAAAAGAAGAAGAGAAGGAAGATCCTCCACTAGAAGAACTGCAACAACAGGAAGAAACACATGAAGGATTACCTAGAAAATTAAGGTATCACAGAGATCATCCAAGAGAAAATATATAGGTGATCCTGAAGACAAGGTAAGAACAAGAGGTATGAATATTCCCTGTGATTACACTACATTTGTTCTCAAATTGAGCATAGGATAATCAATGATGCACTGACAGATGAATCTTGGATCCTAGCTATGCAAGAGGAACTTAACCAGTTCTAAGATAGCCAGGTCTGGACTCTTGTCCCCAGACCTTCTAACCATCCAGTTATTGGGACCAGATGGGTCTTTAGAAACAAAATGGATGAATCATGAGTAATCATCAGAAACAAAGCCAGACTAGTAGCACAAGGATACTCCCAAGAGGAAGGCATTGATTTTGATGAAACATATGCTTCAGTTGCTAGATTAGAGGCTATTAGAATCTTATTAGCATATGCATGTTCTCTTAATATCAATTTATTTCAAATGGATGTTAAAAGTACTTTTCTAAATGGTTTCATAAAAGAAGAAGTTTATGTTGAGCAACCACCTAGTTTTGAAGATGCTAAGTATCCAAATCATGTTTTCTGCTTGAAGAAAGCATTATATGGTTTGAAACAAGCTCCAAGAGATTGGTATGGAAGACTAAGTTTTATCTTATATCACATGATTTTTCAAGAGGTAAAGTAGATAGCACCTTATTTATTAAGAAATTTTCAGAATGAATCCTGATTGTACAAAATATGTTGATGATATTATTTTTGGTTCTACCAATGAATCACTCTGTAAATTCTTTGAAAAACCTTATGCAAAGTGAATTTGAAATGAGCATGATGGGTGAGCTTAATTATTTTCTTGGCTTGCAAATCAAGCAAACCAAGGAAGGTACTCACACTTATCAAACCAAGTACATTTCGGATTTACTTTATAAATATAGTTTTGACAAGTGTAAGCCCTTAGGAACACATAAGCTCATAAAATAAGTTAGATAGTGATCCACTTGGTAAGAAAGTAGATCAGAAGATCTGTAGAGGTTTGATTGGGTCATTACTCTACCTTATTGCCAGTAGACCAGATATAATGTTTAGTGTATGTTTGTGTGCTAGATTTCAAACTGATCCTAAAGAATCTCATGTAACGTTGTTAAAAGAATTTTAGATATCTTATAAACACAAGTAAATTAGGTTTATGGTATCCCAAATGTTCTGAATTCAAATTGATTGGATATAGTGATGCTGACTATGCTGGATGCAAAATAGATAGAAAAAGCACCAGTGGTATTTGTCAAACTTTTGCAGGTTGCTTAATTTCTTGGACTTCCAGAAAACAGATTTGTAGCTTTATCCACAATAGAAGCAGAATACATTGTAGCTGGAAGTTGCTGCACACAACTGTTGTGGATCAAGCATCAACTGGAAGATTATGGTCATACACTTCATGAAATACCAAACTGTGTGACAACACAAGCGCAATCAACTTGACCAAAAATCTATTTCAACATTCAAGAACCAAGCATATTGAGGTCAGACATCATTTCATCAGGGACCATGTAAGTAATGGGAATATTTTACTTGAATTTATATCTACAGATAATCAATTAGCTGATATATTTACTAAACATCTTCCTAAAGATAGATTTACTTCAATTAGAAGATAAATAGGTATGTGTAACCTTGATTAAATATTTACTCTTTACTGCACTACATGTTCCATTCATCGTAAATTCTATTCCTAGAACTTCGACTTTTCTGAAGTTGCAGTTGTGTTCTGCGACTCTTATGAAGTCGGAGTTTCGGCTCTGCGACTCTCATGAAGTCAGAAGTTGTGTACTATGACTCTCATGAAGTTGGATTTGTGTACTACGACTCTCATGAAGTCAGAGTTGTGAACTGCGACTCTTGTGAAGTCAGAGTTCATGAAGTTGGAGTCAATGTTAAATTTTTTTTCAAAAAAGGGGAGGTTTAAATTTTCATTTAAAGAGGAATTAATTATAACGGCTCATTCATTAATCCCAGTCGCTCATCTCCTCATCTATAGTCCGTTACATATTCAGTTTCTATATTAGGACCTTTCCCTCTTTCTTTCCAAATCACCCTTTTGAAATGTCTCTAACTCTTCTGTCATCTTCGTCCTAGTTCCCGCACGTGTTCTTCACTCTGACGGAACCACCTTTGAAGCTTCTAAAGATTTTCTTCATTTCTCTAAAGAAAGGTAAGATCTTTGACCCCTATGGACCTTTTCGACATCTCCTCTATCATCCTTCTTAGTCTCTTTCTTTGTTTTTGTCTAGATGGCATCATCTAGGGCTCTGGAAGGAACGCTCTTCACTCCTGAGCAGTTCCAGCGACTTTCCTCCGCCAAGGCCTCCAATTTCCTAGGGAAGATTGTAGATTTCACCTAGTTGACCGGTAGGCTTAGTTGGGTAGAAGAAACCCTAGAGGTCATGGGCTAGTCGAGGATCTGCTAGATTAACGAGCCAACCCTTGAGAGCACCCTGAAGGATTTTTACATTTCCCTCCAAGTCTATGCAGATGGTTCAGTCACAGGATGAGTTAAGGGTACTATTGTTACAATTTCTGAGGATCTGTTAGTGGAGATTTTGGATTGCCCTAACTCTGGACACAGAATCAGTGAGGCAGTGTCCATGGAGAAGCAAAGATAAGGGGTAGTGGGCAGTTTGGGGTCTTTCTCCAAGAAGGGGCTCCTGGTCAACGAGCTATCAGCAGAGAAGAGGATCCTGCACTCATTACCCCTAGGGCAGGAACCCATTCCTCCATCACTGCCAGACACGGCAGTTTACTTTTTTGGGCAGTACAGAGACATAGGGTCAACTTGCCCTCCATCATTTTGGAAAGGATGGCAGGTTCCAAGAATTTATAGGAGTCTCTCCCTTATGGACCCCTGTTGACCCTCATCTTTAGAAGATTTGAAGTGGATTTGAATGATGAGATTTCAGTTGCTATTGTGAATGTGTTTTCTTTTAAACACTCCACAAACAGTAATTAAAAAAAATTAAAAAGAAATAAGAATAAAAAAGGCGTGGAAGAGGAAGAGGGAAAAAAAGAGTGTGTGTGTGCACAGTGATGGAGTGTGATCGCTAGGTACACGAGGGTACCAAATGAGTGAGTGAGAGGCAAATTTACTTACCTTCACCCAAAGATCGCAGGAGATTGAATTGTTGTGGGTTGACTTCTACTCCTCCAACTGGCCGGCCGGCAGAGAAGATCTTAGCTCGATGGTTACCTTGCAAAAAGAGGAAAACAAGCAAACAAGTGACAAAATGATTAGACTAAGTTGTGTAGCACCGAATTCAAAGAAATATATAAAAAATACAGTGGCATGGGCTTGAACACACCTTGTGGAGGTGGTGTTAAACCCCTAGAGAAATGGGTGTGAAAGAAATGAGGTGTATGTATGAAAGTGATGCGTGTATGAAATGATGAATGCACTAGAAATATGAATTAAAAGAAGAGAGTGAAAAGAATGAAGAATCTGCTGAAGTGGAAGCCCGCTGCTATGGATGAAGAAGTGGAAGAAGCCTCCTCATCCAATGCACTTAAGAGGATGAAGACTCTGAGCTCCGATGAATGAAGGGCTCGGGGTAGCTTGAGATGAAGATGCTTCTTCTTAGCTTTGGAATGTGAGTCTCCAGTGTGGCAGGACTTCGCCGTATT
Source organism: Colocasia esculenta (assembly GCA_014218235.1). Lineage (NCBI taxonomy): Eukaryota > Viridiplantae > Streptophyta > Magnoliopsida > Alismatales > Araceae > Colocasia > Colocasia esculenta. Next base: position 91,989,778 of record CM024757.1, read on the forward strand.
GCTTGGGATCTGTCTAAAACCATTGCCTCGGGGGTCTTCTTATAGGGGTAAATTTGGTGAATCGCGATGGACACAGTGGTCGCCTATTGATGTGAATCGCGACCAACAAAAGTGTCACGTTTAGAAAGTTCGACTTGCTCTGATTAAGCCTTTTCAAACATTGATTATAGCATGTTTTAGAATTGCGATGACATAGACCGACGTGTTTCAAACACTTCCAATATCGATTGATTCTTTCTAAATTTAATAAATGGAAATGTTGAATTATGACGACATGAGTGGTCACGTATTTGAAAGAATCGATCTTCTGGTGGGAATCGATCTTCATATGATGGAAGGTTAGAAACGCGATGGCCTATGTGGACGCGATTCTAATTAGCAAGAAAATCTTTCCAAAAATAATTATAGAATTTGCCATAATTCAAAATTGGAAACTCTTGAACGTGACGACCTAAGAGGATGCGATTCAAAACAAAGTAAGCGCCAGAAAAGGAAGTGTGATACGCGACGGTTTGACCCGTTGTGGATCAAGCTCTTGAAACTGCGACCACTGTGTGTGTCGCGAATCAGTTATTCACAGCAGACCCTTCAAAGTCCTAGAAAAATTCCTAAAAAACCTATAAAAAATCCAGAAAAATAAGAAAATCACTCAAGAGGTTAATTGAAGAGAGCCATTTTGAGGCATTGCAGTATAACATGAAATGATTCGACATATTGTCAAAAATGGCGTGTCTACAGCTGCCGCACCTTGGCGTCTGCTTTGCAAGGAAATGGAGTGGAATGACACGAGATGAGAGCAATGAAATGAAATGAATGAGTGGAATGACTGAAAAGTAGATACCAAGGTGTGATGAGACACGCCTCAACAACATATGACAGGAGCTGTTCTTCAGATCACCATGAAGCGGCTTGTAGAAAATCCCAAGTGGTAACTCAATGTTTGGACGAAAGGAAAGGGTGTGCACGTGGGCACGAAAGGGAGAGAGATCAACTTCTAGCGTCGGGGAAGTACATACGGACACAATCCGGTAGGTTTCACCATTGGGGAGTGTTTACTAGCTTGTGGACGTGCTGCAGCCAAGGTGGATCTATGGGAAAAATAGATGAATTGATATAGGAATCCAAAACAAGGAGTTTCTCAAGAGACGATCTTCAAACATCAACAAGATGAATTGAGCACTTGACTCGGAATGGAATATTTCATGTCAATTGGAATTAAGAATAAGCGGTTCTCTTCAGTTAAGCACGAGAGTAATCTTCCAGAAATGTGCTCAAAGTCCTACATGATGCATGCTAGGATAAAAGAAAAAGATTAAAACAAAGAAAATAAAATAATCAAGGATTATATTGTCACGATGCCGAAGTCAAGATACCGGATGGAATCCATCATCCTTCTTGCAAAACGTAATGGCCTATCCTCAAGTCACAAGATTCTCTGAAATTATCACTATTTTGGCGGTGGAGGGGAACTCAAATTTCATATACATCAGAGCCTCAAGGTCCTTGATGTACTCTAATAGAGTAGAACATATAGTACAATGCAATGATACCGGAGATTGAGGGTTCGCCGAGAATAAACATGGAATGTTCGGCGAGAGACACGTGTCCAAAAACCTGCGCTCAAGATCAATTAGCACTGACAAGCAACAAATAATGGAGCATAAATATCAAAATAATGCTGCTTGAAAATCGCAATAGGGTATGTGGACACGTTTTACTTACCTAAATCGTGATGACCTGTGTGGTCACGATTTACCTTCACTAGTCGCAATGGAAGTCGGAGTGAGGCGTTTGAATCGAGATGTATGTGTCGGTCGCAACTTTGAAACTTCCACCCGAGGCTTGATTTCCTTGCCTGTTTGCATTTCTTACCATGCTTTGGGCTTGCCTCCGTGCTTGTGTGGCCATGGGGGTTTAAAACACCCCTCTCTTGCTCTTCTCATGCTCTCCACTCTCTCCAAAGATCAAAATTCAAGCCATCAAGCAAGAAGAAGAAGAAGAGAAGGAGAGAAACAATGGAGCATGCTGGTGCACCCCCATCCAAGAGGCAAGAATTGAGGGATTTCAGAGGCTAAGCAAAATAGATGGTCACATATGCAAGCTTATTGAAGCCAAATTGGTAAGTTGATGTGATTCTATGCATTGATTTCATCTTGTTTTGATGTGTTTACGGTGTTCTTCACTGTTCTTGTTCTTCTCCTTCTATTTTTTTTCCTTTTCTTCTTTTCTTCTTCCAATCATGGCCGAACCTATCTCTTCCATACCCGCCCCAAATCCTAATTGCCTTCCTATGACACAAACTCCCATGCACCACCCTCCTTGTCACACTCATCATGCCATGACCCACCCATATCCATGATCATATCATCCACCCATGCACATGTACATCAAAACTTATATTGTAAGGCCCTCGAACTTTGTTCATGTTATGTTTATATATATGCATATGATATTTGTTGTAAATAGCATGTTATTATTTACTTATGTGCATATGTATATACATGTTTATTTCTATACATATTGTATTTATTCAATTCTGTGCATATTGTATGTATATATGTTGTGTTGTATATGTAGATAATTGATATTTTTTTTGTGTCGAAATCCCAGTTAACGTCAATATCCCTTGACGTTAAGGGCAGGTTGATGGCAACCAGTGTGCCGTTGACTTCATGTTGAAATCCAGATCGATGGACGCTGACTTCCTGTAAATGGCAGCAATGTGGTCATTTACTTCTCCATTTCTGTTGCGATTCCAGATCTGAAAATGGCTGTGTTTCTTGTGGTTCTTGATTAGGAAACCCACCTCCAACAGTAGGAAACCTAATCCATGCATACCCCAAACCCATTAGCCCTATAAAACACCTAGCTTTCGCTCATAATAGGTCTTTTCGCTCAAAGGAAAATCCTAGGGTTTTAGGTGAGAAAAAAACCAGTTTTTGTGCAAGCTTGATCTGGTGATTTTGTGCCTCTTCCGGTGATCTTCTTCGACTAGGAGGTGCACCTTGGATTGAGGAATCATCCCCGACTCCAGTGATCGATCTACATCAGCAGGAAGACCGGATCTGGGAGAAGAAACCTAACCTTCTTGGCTTTGCCGAGGAGGGCTTCTTCGACTAAATTAAACTGTTAAAGATTTTATTTCAGGCAAGTAATCGAGGGATCTCATCCCTATATATATCATTTAGGTCCTAGGAATTTTTTTGGATTTTATCTCGTGTCCTGGAACCCCAAATTCTCACTATTTTTGGAGTTCAGTTTACACTTTCTATAGACATGAACGTGACGACAAGCTTGCTTCCATCAAGATCTTGAGTTGGCGGCAACATCATATGTTGTTAACCCATGTTGATGGCAAGACCCTTGACACCGAGTTCTTCTGTTTTTCACAGAACCTCATGTATCATGACTGTGTGATGAATTTCGATCATCTAGTTGTTTGTATATGCTGTGAATTTTATGTTTGGTCAGGTATGGTCAGTAGGTCATATCATGAGGGTATGTCAAATTTTTGTGCATAGTTTTATTTAATATAATTTTTGTATTGCGGAAATGAGCATGATGTGACTATGTTAAATTCTGAATAAATGGAATTGTTACATGTTACGGTTTCATAAATTTTCCATGATCTTATGATTATTGTTTTCAGGTTTTAGAACTATTAGGTATGATTGTTTTACTGTGAACCATGCTAAAGTGAATTTCTTGATAATCTGCATGAAATCAATTTAAACTGTTAAAATTAGTTTTACAGTTCTGAAAAATATGAAAAATTAGACATGTGACATATTATTGGTAAGAGGTCTTGATAAAAATTTGACACTATTCTGACATTCGTGGATATAGTTTGCTTTTAACAAGGGTAATTAGACCATATTGAGTATGTTGATTTAATCATGTGAAATTTCAGTGTTTAGCAGCATGATAGGACTCTATTATGATCTAATTATCACTGAGAAACAGAAATGTTATGTTCTGTAAACTGAAGCATGTGAATGAGTTAAATGATGCATGTAAATGAGTTAAATAGTGCATGTGAATAATGTAAACTATGTGATAAAGTAATAATGTGTAAAATTGTGTCGATATTGACACTGCTACCATAGAAGGCTGTGGATCCGTACTGTAGTAAAGTCCCTATGGGAAGGCTCAATGTGTATGTGATATCTTATGGGAATTAGGATGAAATTCTGGTGGTGGACAAGTACCACTGGTTAGGGTGGAGAGGGCTTCTCCCGATCTGCGCAGTACCAAGATTCGTCACTGTGTTGCCTAGGTGACGGGTATGTGTATGTGTATGTGTGTCCTTTTATGGTGGTTAGGACTATGTGTCACGGCAATTAAGTGTAAAAAGTGTGAATATGTGAAATGTGAATATGTGAATTGCGCAAACGTGAAATATGAGCATGTGATGGTGTAATGTGAATGTGTTAACATGTGAAGAGATTTGATACCATGTGAATGTGTAAATTTTATATTAAAACAGCAAGCTAAATATGTGAATAAGTGTTGTGAATGCATGTGAAAATGATTAGATATCATGCTAGGTTTGCTATTTACCATGTTCCTATTCCCATGATTAAATGGTGTATAATGTGAATGAAATGATATGAATAGAATTGAAACCATGAATCATGTTATTCATTATGTATGGAAAGCATGTCATAGGTTGTTCTTATGTATTTTCTTAATTAATATGAAGCATGTGCCATATGTTTACCTTATTGTTAATTAGATTAGTATGTGTATGTGATATGTGTTAGGATGCTATATTTAGATTGATTGCTGGGTCTTTTTAGAAGACTCATACTTGCTTTGGCATACAGGTGAGACAGAAGTCCCGCACTTGAGGAGGACTTAGTGAGGAGCGACTCCGAGAGTGAGGAGTGACTCCGAGAGTGAGGAGTAGCTGCTTTTATGGAGAGTTGCTTAGTTTACTTTATTCATAGTATGTAAACAATGATTATGGACAATGTATTTCATTTGGACATGTATAATGTGGAACTTGTTATTTCTTTACATTGCTATATAGATTGTGGAATATGTGAAATATGATGGAATAAGAGTTACATTTTATTTCCGTTGTACTTCCTTGTTATTCGTGTACGTTTCAACCTATTGTGTAGTGTTCGGTAAATGTCCCACTGTGATGGCATCCTTTGTACCGATGTAGATGGTATAATCGTACCGGTATAAGGAGGGTCGTTACATATATCAACCACATGCATGTACTGTCCTCCATCACGGCCCAAAAAAACCACAGGACTATCCCCTTTTCCCGGGCACTAGGAGATAATAAGACTCCCATGGCTCCAAAAATTAACCACCTTCATTAGCCAGGACATGAAAGCCATACTCCTAGGTGGGGAATCCAAAACTTAGCCGTCTATGCAAAAAGATACCATGAAATCCACCTTGATTGGGTGGCCATGGGTGCACTTGTAGAGCTCTGGCATCCACAAGCCCACACCTTCCTCTTCAAAACCTTCGAAGCCACTATTCTATTAGAAGAAGTTGAATTATATTAGGCTTGAAGCGGATGAGAAGAGGTAACGAGGATGATATGGCGATTATGCCGAGAAGCTTTACAAGCAAGGTGGTGCTTGAGGGCTTCATGGTAAGCGGAAGAGCGGCCCAGGACGCCCAAACTGAGAAAGGAATAAATCTGCAAAAACTGGTGGCTTGGACTATGAGAGAGATACGCAAGGCGGAGGATGATGTGAAGCTGGAGAGAGTGATGAAAGGATTCGCCATATGCCTGGTGGGTGCGCTTCTCTTTCCATCTGTTGACAATATACTTGAAGAGAAGCAGCTCAGTGCGGTATGCAGCATATGGGAGGGAGAGAGACTGGGACCGACAGTGCTAGCCTTCCTCTACAGAGGGCTCACGACAGCAAGCTTGGGTAGGCCTCCCTATCGTTCTATGCTTTTATTCACATGCTGAACTAATCTGCACTTTAAGTTTGATGTGAATAACGAAGCTACCAGCTCGTCTCGGATCTTTTCCAAGAGCCCGCTCTGTCATATGGATGGCTTGGTAGGCTTAGAAGGACGCGTGGCAAATCGCGTGCTACAACTGAAGACGCGGGCAGATTGGCGTGATCACCTCCGAAGCATGCCCAGAAATGCGTTCACTTGTACTCTGGCACCTCTTCTAGCCAAAGACTATGGACGCAGCTAGCACCCGGTATGGAGTTGCGATTGATTGGGGTGACCGAGTTCATGCTCTACAACCCACACCACTGCCTGTCCCAACTGGACTCCCACGGTGTAACTTCGAGGGGCCGACTCATCTACCGCCAATCAAGAGACGAGAGATCGGTACCAACAACGACGGAGGAAAAGGCGGATACCATCAAAGCGCTGTGAAGGTCTGCTCTTTCAGGCGGCCGGTCCCACATGTGGAGGAGGTAGAAGATGAGTGGATGACCTATGTGAAAGAACTTATGAAAATATGGCCCAAGGTGGCCGTTTGTAAGCGCCAAAATTAAATCATTAATGAGAATTGAATTGCATCCTTTACATGGCCAAATTACATTGTCTTTCATGATTGTATCATCCAACACACTTAGATTTTCTCCTCAAAAATTGGCCCTCGAGTGAGCTTTTTGAATCGCGACGGACACAGGCGTCATGCTTATCATCTTGATCCGCGACCACCTAGACCGTCGCATTTAACCCTAAATCGCGACCATCTGCCCCGTCGCGTTTCAATTGTACTTCAAGATTCAAAAATTGTGTGCCTTAAACTCAGCACCGGGGCAACGATGTTCTTCTGAATCACGACGACGGCCTCTGTCGCATTTTAATTAACCGCCTAGAAATCGCGACAACTGTGTCCGTCCATTTTAAACTTGCTCCGAAAGCTCAAAACACTCGAGAGCCCTCTTCACACTTTCGGCTCACTCACATCTCTCAACCCTCTCGTCTCCCTCGTCTCCGGCTTCTCCCTCATTCTCAAGCCCTCTCTCTACTCTCTCTCAACTCTCACTTCTCTAAGATGACCAAAGCATCGACCATGAAACGGTGAGGGGAGGAAGAAGCATCGGAGGAGGAAGAACCGGTGCCGGCGATGATGACGGAAGTGGAGGTAGAGACGCCGGGCACGGCGGTCTGGCTAATGGTGGAGGAACTCATCGCCATGGGGGAGGAGTTGGTGGCGGCATTGGAGGAGGAGGTTCGACGGTGGTGGTACCGGAGGAGGAGACACCCGGAGGGCACCTCCAGAGAGGACGGCGAGGGCGGGAGGCCCCCCCTTGCGGCGATATGGTAAGTTCTTGTTCTCCCTTCTCCCCCCCCCCCCCCCCCCCCTTTTTTTTTTATTTGTGAGAAGAGGAGGAGGAAGGGGCTGCCTCGGCGCCGGAGACGAGAGGAGTTGAATCGCAACGACACCAGTCATCGCAGTTCAAGCCATTGAATTGCGATGGCTTAGGCCGTCACATTTCAAAGGGAACCGCGACAACTAAGTCAGTCGCGATTCAAAAGGGGCATCCGAGAAATGAAAAAAAAGGCTTGTTTTGAGCTTTTTGTTATTTTAAGCATGTTCAAATTATGCTAAACAATGTTTGCCTTTTTAATCTGCAGGGAATCATGAGGCCGTGCATCCACTGGCCGTTGGTGATAGCGGCATACCAGGGGCTCCCGAACTTTCAGAGGGAGAGAGTCCGGGGGATGGAGTTTGGGCCGATCTTAGAGATCGACCCCTTTTATGTTGATAGTCCCCTAGTACAGGCCCTTAGAGAGAGGTGGGACAGGACGATCAGGGCCTTCCCCCTGCTGTGGGGGCACATGGTTCCATCTCTGAAGGACGTGGCATGGATCACGGGGCTCCTGGTGGATGGAGAGGCAGTGACGGGTGTCACCTATGCGGACTACACGGAGCACACCCAGGACTTGCTGGGGATGGAGCGGGCGGGAGAGGACAAGCTCGGTGACTGGAGGATGGTCGACCGAGTAGTACTATTGGAGAGCCTCGGTCTGCGGGGGGTGAGGCAGACTGGGGAGGAGTCGCTGCACGAGTTCGTCCAGCGAGCGGCGGAGCTGGCAAGGGCGGTCTAGTGTTAGGACCCCGAGGACACGGAGAGAGCGGACAGGGACCTAAGGAGGTTCCTTGTCCTATTCCTAGGCAAGATGCTACTGGGGATGAAGGGAGACGACATCCATTGTTGCTTTCTAAAGATCCTTGAGGACTTGGAGAGTGTTGGATAGTACGCGTGGGGTGCGGCCTTCCTGGCGCACACCTTCACAGACCTCTCCAGCGGCACCGGTCGTGAGACCACCGTGGGTAGGTTCGCCCCGTTCCTCCAGGTACGTAATCTTCTTTGAAATTCTTTAATTTTCCTGCATTCAAATAGTTAGTCAACTGATCAATATATTCATGCATGTAGGTTTGGAGTTATTATTATATTCCCCTGGGGAGGGCCACGGAGGTACGGCCCGACGCGCTCCCCCTGGCTCGGAGGTGGTTGCCGATAGTAATGGTGGCCTCCTTCTCGCTCCAGCTTGAAACTCTCCGCCGCGACATCTAGGACTTCCCAACCCTCCTGGTATGTGCTCTACCTTACCTTCTCATGCATTTCTTTATGATATATGACACATGACTGACGTATGCATGTGTGCAGGTGGTGTGGCAGCCCTATGCGGGCATGACAAACGATGGCCAGCTGTGGGTAGAGAGCAGCCAACCTTGTTTTGGGCGGGACCTTTGGGTCCATTTCCTGAATGAGATTGAGCCCCTCCATCTATGGCTCACCATGCATACTCTGGGGCTGCACCAAGTGTGGTCGGATGAGGTGGAGCCAAAGGGGATTGGGAGGAGGACGAGGGGGAAGGCGAAGAGGGTTGACTAGCGCCTCTGCTTCCCTGACCAGTACGCGGACTGGCAGCGGGGAGGATTCTTGGTGGAGTCTGACGCCGTCGACAGCTTCTCCTACCTCCAACGGTACCAGGAGGTCTACGGGGACTGCGACTACATGAAGCCGGCTAGGGTATGCACTTCTAACTTGACTTGTTCAATATGATGTGTATGATTGATCTAATGAATGTGTGCATATGCAGGATGCTTGAGACGGCCTGATCGACACCCTGCGGGCCCAGTTGGCGAGCACATAGGCCCAGTTGGCGGAGGCTCGAAAGGCCCTGGTGACTCTTGTAAGTTTAGATTTTTACCTTTGCTTTCTTACCTTACCATGTGCTAACCTAATTTCTTTTGACATGTAGCGCGCGGCGCAGGCCACCGTGGAGTGCACCGATGTTGCGGGTGCCTCGATGAGCAGGAGTGTGCCAGATCCGGAGGTGGTTTCTCTCTGGGAGCAGCTGGCTTTAGTGGTGGCTCGTGCGGAGACGGCAAAGTGCGATCTCGCTGCATGGGTAAGTAAATTAATTAGATAAATGAAAATGAATTTCTTTATACTTACATGTGTTGGCCTATGTGCAGTCCGCTGAGCTTCAGAGCGCCGTCACCCAGGCGACACTTGCAGGTGTTGAGGTGATTGAGTTGACGTAGCAACTATTCGAGCTACACACTCAGGTCTCTCAGCATGACGTAGACCTGGCCCGTAAGGCTACAGAGTTGCGGGTGACACTCTCCGTGGAGCAGAGGGAGCACAAGCACGATCGATGGGAGTAGGAGCGCAGCCGGTGGGCCGAGGAGCGAGAGCGTCTCTCCCAGTAGGTCCTCGACATATGCATGAGCTTGGGTGTCTCCGAGTGCCTGTTCCGCGAGGCGAAGGACCGGTACCGATGCGGCCGCGAGTGCGCTGTGAGAGAGGGGTGGGCCAGTGCGTTCTCCGCCAGCTACTTGGTGACTTCCTCTAAGTACTAGAGGAACGTCCAGGAGGACGCGTTGCCCAGCGGTCGACCGACTCAAGAACTTCCATGAGGCCACCGCCTCCTCGCTCGACTACAGACCTCGGCGAAGCTGAGAGTAGTCGATAACACCATCCAGCTGAGAGTGGTGGCGAGAGCTAGGCCACCTATCATGAGTTGTACTTTTCTTTTTTGCTTTTCATGGTGGTGTGTACCCGATGGGGTACCTTTATATGATGTACTTTTTGGGGTTGCCCCCCCCCCTTTTAGCCATGATATATATATATATATATATAGATATATATATAATATATATATATAATATATATATATATATAATATATATATATATATGTATAGCATGCGTGCTTTGCCTTCTCCCTTACTGTGCCTGAAAAACACTCGAGCAAACAAGTTAAATAACTGCGATGACTCAGCCCCTTGCACATTAGGCAAACTCAGCTTCATGATCTTGTCAAAGGGCTGAGCCTTTATTAAATAAGGCGTAAATAAAGGAATAACATAATTAATTAAAAAAATGCAACAAGCAAACAGGCAGATGCTAACAAGAATTAAAAGGTGAACATGCATCTGATGCATTCAAACAAATGGAGTGTGATTTTTGTGTTTGTTTTCGACATATTCAAATTTTTGGATTTTGAAATATTCATTTTTTTTTACTTTGAAACAAAAAAAATTAGATTTTGAAATATTCTATTTTTTATTTTAGAATATTCATTTTTTGGATTTTGAAATATTCTATTTTTTGGGTTTTGAAATATTCTATATTTTTTAATTTGAAATTTTTTATTTTTTTATTTTGAAATATGGGCCGCAACCCGACATAGTCCCTTCTTTAAAAAAAAATCGCGGAACGAAGGGGATCCTCTCTAGTTGGAAAAATGTGGTGCTTGGACCATTCAATTACTCGATCATCATTAAAAATTCATTAATGATTCTTGGGTGTGTTAAACAGAGGTTGGACATGCTTAAGTGATGTCTTCACCCACGGTACCTTTCGGTGATGTCCTCTTCAGTTGATCGTTGTCTTGCCATAAACCTAGGATACACCCGTAGGGAGAAAGGAAGATGATATTTGGAAGTCTGCCAACAGTTTGGGTGACCGAGGAGACGCTCAATTCTCTGCCCTGCACTCAATGGGGTCTTTTGGCTTATGGGGTTTTGGCACGCTTATGACTAGGTCCATTTGGATCTCTGTGGGGACTTTGCCGCTCTTGACGTGCTTTTATTTAGGATTTGCCTTGTTTTGGCTCTTTTCATTTTGATTTGCATTGTCTT